>BMAO01006079.1:0-331425 GCA_019973975.1 Trichonephila clavata | reverse complement strand
AGCTGAACAAATTGATCAGAAAGTTCTCAGAATTAAAAGTCAGAAAAAAAAAACAGTGGTAATTTTTAATGTTTTAGTTTTTAATATGTATACACTGCAGGCTACCGCAAATGCAACACCAAGAAAGACAAGAGATAGCACAATAAAATTTATTTTGTAGATAACATGTTGACCAAGTATCAAATGATTAAATTTATAGACTTTTGTGAAGTGTGGTTCCTGTCAGAATCAGTAGCCAAAGTAGCCGCCATTGTTGGAGATCAATGCTGCCACACGCCTCGGCATTGATTCAAAGAGACTTTGGATGTGTTCTTGGGATACAGCAGACTAAGCAGCTTCCACACGTTGCCAAAGTTCATCTGGTGTCACAGCTGGAGTTGTAATCTGGGTCAATCGTTGAGCAACCATGGACCACATGTTTTCTATCGGCGAAAGATCTGGAGAGCGAGCCGGCCAGGGGAGCAATTCAATCTGGTGATTGACGAAGAACCTTTGGACAATGCGTGCCACATGTGGTCGCGTATTATACTGTTGAAATATGGCTGTGGCCAAGCCCTGAAGGTAAGGAAGGACAACCGGCTCCAACACATCGGAGATGTAGCGCTGGCTGTTTAAAGTACTAGCAATGCGTACTAGAAGAGTGCGAGAGTGATATCCAATACCACCCCCATACCATAATACCCGGTGCAGGACCAGTGTGGCGGTCTGTTCAGCATCCTCTCTCCACGGTGTCTCAAGACTCGAATCCAACCATCGTGGTGTTGCAGACAGATGCGTGACTCGTCAGTAAAGACAACTTCATTCCATTCTGCCACCCACATCCTTCTTTCATCGCACCATTGGCGGCGGTGACGTCTGTGGTTCTGCGTCAAGGGTAGACCAAGCAATGGAAGTCTTGCGGACAGACCACTCTGCTGTAAACGGCGTCGAATGGTACGCGCAGACACTGAATGATGCGTTTCAGACTCGATGTGCTGTGCTATGGTTCGTGATGTGACTGAGCGATCCGTCACTGCCATGCGCTCAATTTGCCTGTCCTCACGTGAAGTGGTGCACTGAGGTGGATGCGACCGACCACGTCTGTCCGTCGTACCCTCCTGCATCCAACGGTCACATATCCACATTACAGTTGTTTGGTTTCGTCCAACACGACTACCGATTTCCCTGAAAGATAATCCACAGTCTCGGTAGGCCACTATCCTTCCTCTGTCGAACTCGGATACTTGATCAAAAGTTGATCGCTGTTTTCTACGAGACATAACTGATCGTTTATTGAAAAAACCACAAGAAAAACACAATTGCCGAACTTGAAATCGTCGAAATCTCCAAGCCTTAAATAGCGCTTTGAGGTGGCTCCACAGGCATGCGTGATGTGTGTCTGCGCTGAAATTCTAATCATTTGCATATCTCACCTCCGCTAATGCATGTTGTAAATTTCATGTTATTTGCGTGCTTCCTTCAGGTTGTTGCATTTACGGTGGCCAGCAGTATATATATATTAGCTCCCTTTTTCTTCGCAAGGAATATTCAAGTTTTGTAGGTGTGCATTTATGAACAATTTTTATCTTTTTTAATAATAGTTTTTTTTTACTTTGGGGAGAGGGGCGGCATTTTTCATTTTTGTCCGGGACGGCAAAATTGCTAGAGCAGGCCCTGCTTCACCTAAATATTTTGGAGCTGTGGCCTACTTAAGATATAAAATTTCTGATAACAATTTTAATACTAAATTCGTTATTTCTAAATCTAGAGTAGCCCCTTTTAAAAAGATAACTCTTTCTTGGCTAGAATTTTAATGGGTGCTGTAATTGCTGCTAGATTAGTGAAACATCTTAAGAGAATTTTCAAGGATATTAATGGAATAATACTGTGGAGTGACTCGACGATTGTGCTATATTAGATTAAGGGCTCAGCATCGAAATTTAAATCTTTCGTTTCTAATAGAATCTCGGAAATTCAAGAAAACACAGACCCTATATCTTAGAGGCATTGCAGTGGTAAACAAAACCCTGCTGACTTATTGACTAGAGGCATAACTATCAGAGAGCTTATAAATTCCGAAAAATGGTGACACGGTCCTGAATGGTTAAAAGATTCTGAAAATCTTTGGCCTAAATTAGAAGGATTTGAATCAATAGATTCTGAAACTGTTGAGTTGAAATCCAGTCTTATTGTCAAATTAACAATTACTCTCGAGAAAATTATCTATCCAGACAAATATAGTAGTTTGCTTAAACTGCTAAGAGTTACGTCTTATATTTTTTGTTTTGTGAACGCATTTAGAAAAAAAGACTTCGAAAAGGGTCCTCTTGCATCGGAAGAACTCTCTAATGCAGAAATATTTTGGGTGAAAGTAACTCAAAATGATTTTTACTCCAGTGAAATTACTTGCTTGAAAAGTGATAAACCTTTACAAAAAGATTCCAAGTTATAGTGTTTGAACCCCTTCCTTGGTGACAACGGTGTTCTGCGAGTCACAGGAAGACTAGGGAAAACTACTTATTTATCAGCGAATGAGAAACATCCTCTGTTATTCTCTCTTCCAAGTCTAGGTTAACTGAATTGTTAATTTGGGAATCACATAAAAGAGTATTTCATTCAGGTGTATCTCACACATTGGTGCAGGTGAGAGAGAAATACTGGATTTTGAAAGCTCGTCAGACTATAAAGTCTCTCCTAAAAAAGTGCATTATTTGTAAAAGATTTAACTCTAATCCAGGAAATCAAGTTATCTCTCCTCTTCCAGACGTCCGCGTAACAGAATCACCTCCCTTTTCAGTTGTAGGGATTGATTTTGCAGGACCGTTATTCGTCAAAGGCAGTGATGCCAAACAGTATATATTGTTAATTACTTGTGCAGTAACAAGAAGTGTTCATTTAGAGCTGGTCGGTAATATGACTACTGACACATTTCTTCTTGCTTTTCGACGTTTTATTGCTCGACGAGGTTTGTGTTCCATGGATATTGGATAATGCCCGTACTTTTAAACGTGCTGAATTGGAGCTTCAGCAAATGTGGAAAGTGTTGAACCATGCAGATGTAAAAAACTTTTACAATGTTCACTCTATTAAGTGGAACTACATCATCGAAAGAGCAGTCTGGGGGGGGGGGGGGTCTATGAACGGATGATGCTTTCTGTGAAAGTCACACTTCGAAAAACACTAGGAAAATCATCACTCATTTTGATCAGTTATTAACTGTTCTAACTGAGATTGAAGGAATGATCAACTCTCGACCTATCACTTACGTTGGTAGTGAAATAGAGGAACCAATTCCTTTGACTCCAGCACATTTTATTATAGGAAAACGAATCACTTCTCTACCACCTGTAAGACTTCACCTTGTGTGTGTGTGTGATTCCAATCTCTCTTCCAGAAAATGCTTAGATAAAGCTTTTAACTATCGCGAAAAGCTAATGTGAACCTTTTGGTCTAGATGGAAAAATGAGTATTTGCTAAATTTAAGATCAGCTCATTCAAGCTTATTTAAAATTGCTTCTCCGTTTAAAGTTAATGATGTTGTTTTGATCAAAGATGATCAATTACCTAGAAATTTCGGGAAATTGGGAAAAATTCTTGAGTTATTTCCCGGTAGAGATGGTAAAGTGAGGATTTGCAAAATCAAGACTGATTCATACATAATTAAATGTCCTGTACAATTGTTGTATAATTTAGAAATTCAGGAATGATAATTAAAAATTGTTGTCATTCTAAATATTAAAGTACTCATATTCTTAAATAACATAATTTTTTTGATATTTTGAATGTTGATTAATGGTAAATAAATTTATTTCAATTATTTGTTTTATATAATGTGTATTCCTTTAGATTTAAATGCAGTCCAGTATTTTGTTCCTAAATGTTGCTATACCTAGAATAATTCTTGAAAATTGTGTATTGAACTATTTTATATTTTTTCAATGTGTATATTGTGTTTTCAAAAATTTCTAAAGTTTTGATAATTTAGTATTAATTATGTGCAATTCATTTAATTCTTGCTTACTTCAAGCATTAATAAGTAACTTGATTAGTAACTTATTAATAAGTTAGAAAATTTATATTGTATACTTTTCTTACCGATATGTTTGAATTTTTATATAGGAAACCTTTTTTTTTCTTTCTCAGATTTCAGGATATTTGTTGTTTTTAAGTGTTATTACTTATTAGTGCATTGAAATTTGTAAGAATATTTATTTATTTAATTTGTATGGTATTTTAAAAATTTAACGGTGCTATAGAAGCCAAGAAATGCTTGATTTTAAAATTTAATTGCTTGAATACACGAAAATTTTATGAACCCTCTGGTTCATCCGGGGACAGGATGTTGTGAATTATGGACCGGGTGGTCTGAGTGGGTGGAACGTGGTTGACACCCCGTTCATATACCACGTGGTCTATCTTGACAGAAACCATATGTAACGGATTCTGTCTCAGTTGGAATCTTGAACAAGTTGAAGATACTTATTAATGCTTGAATCAGTTGAATCTTCAGCATGACTAGAGGTGCTGTTGTTTATTCTTATATTTTTAATCGGACTCTTTTTCTTGGCTTCGGCGTTCTAGGTGTTGTTTACTAGGATTTTTATCTCGAATATTAGAATTTATTCTTTAAGTAATTCAGTCTAATAATTGTTAATAATTGTTAAGTTTATTGTTGAAAGTTATTGTTACCAATAAATCCAGGAAAAAGACAATTCTAGGACTCCAGGATATTATTATTATTTTATAACACCACACACATGCACCAGTATATTTATTAAGGATCGAATATTCTTGCGATTGTAGAAATTACTGATTTCCTTGTGACTATGAGACTGTCACAGTTTAAGGTCATGGGAGAAATCTTGAAAGCAAAGGAGCCTGGATGTGGCTTACACAAGATTCCTAGGGTCTTGGTCTCGGTCAAAGAAGAATAAGAAAAGTCTTTATCTTGACACATTGAGTCTGGTAATAGCAATGGATTACTAGCTGACCATTTGTGAAGTTCCATTCCAGTACCCTTTAGTAGAAAAACTTGTTGCTCTTGGAGTTTTTTAAAGATTCTAAATCATCTGCTCAAGTAAGAAGATCATCCATGTAAACATCGGCAGCTAATGGATATTTATCACTGTCATCTACGGCAAGCTGTTTCAATAATCTTGTCGCAAGGTACGGAGAACTCTTGGTGCCGTAAGTAACCGTAGTTAATCTGAAAATCTTCACAGGACTGTCGATTTTATCCTTCCGAAGAATGCGTAATAAATCAAGCTGGGATTCGTCAATCCAAATCATTCTAAACATTTCTCAATGTGTGCTGTTACCCCAAATTTGTGAGCTCTAAAGTTTAATAAAATTGAAAAGAGGTCCCTTTGTATAACATCACCATTCAATTGTAAAGAATTTAGCGATTCCCCTGAAGTAGTAACGGATAATGTATTAAAAACTGCACGAAAGGAGTTGCTTTGTTTTCGTGGCGGTACACAGCATGATGAGGGAGATAATACACAACAGCAGGATACTTATATCTTCTACTACTTCTTCCATGTGTCACATTTCTAAATATATTCCCACATGTATAAAGTTTCTATATAATTCCAACATATTTGGATCTTGAACTCATCTTCTCCACAAAGAATTAAGTCTACGTATATATTGCCGTTTGTTTCGAATCTTACAAACAACTCGGATCCTTTGATAAAGACATTTTCACAACAAAACGACCAGTTTCATCTCTATTATAAGTACTTGTAAAATATTCCTCATATTTTTTCTTCTCTACTCATTGTAGGGATTTGGAAATCAGGATCATTTTCAATTTCCCAAAATCGTTTGACACTATTATTGAGCTCATTTACATCAGTAACTAGTCCACAATAGCTTTTATTAGTGTAATTATGTGACATGACGCCACTAGCTAAGTAACTGAATACTATATCAATTTCCTACAATAATATCAACTTCCCTATAGCTAGTTTTATTTCCCCATTATTTAGAATTTCAAAGAAAATCTGATTTGATAAAAGCAAATGGATTCTTTCCGGGGAATAGAAATTATCGTTCGATAACTTAATATACTCGGGAGTTTTTATCCCACTAATATCTAATTTATTTGTTGGAGTCAAACCCGTAATTTTCGGTACAACAAGAAATTCCATAAACTAGTTTTATTGTAACTCTATTTTTATTTGAAACCCCTGTAGACACTTTGTTTTTTATAATTTGAGAAGCCCATTAATGCAGCAAATAGAGGTATTTACTCTTTCACAACTTAATCCTAAAGCTAAGGCAACATCTTGTGTTATCAAATTACTCATGCCACTAGAATCCAGTAACATCTTTAACGGGAAGACTTCTCCACGATTGTTTTGGCAATAAACCAACGCAGCACCCCTGACATGATCCACGAATTCCTCTCTTTCGTTTTCAAGCGATACAACATAAGGAAACGTCTGCTTCGGTTGGAAACATTTACTGTTTACATTTAACATAGTGAAGTTTTTAGTTCCAGAGTTGGCAGAGAGTTTTTCTACCCGACTCCTTTGGTTATCGACCTTTCTCTCAAAATTTCTATACAAGAGTGAATTGTGCCGTTTAGAAAAACTGGCACAACTCCTTGAGCTTTTGCATAGATCTACTTTGTGAGAACTAAAGAATGATACAAAGATTGTTCCTTTTCATTAAATTAAATCTTTCATTAACACTCAAATCGTTAAATTTTTTACCTCTAAATACAGGGTGAGGCCGTTGATTACAAATCACACAATTAACCGGATCCAATTTAACAAGAACAGATTTCTTTTTATGACTACGTTCCGAAGAAATAGCTGTTGCATTATTTGTTTGAATATTTTCTAGAATTTAGCAAAGTTTTAATAAAAAATCCATAAAATCATCCCATTTAGGCAGTTCGGTAGAGGCTAAGTTGAGCTCATAATTTTTTCTTGTTTCCTTACTCTAATTTTCTTAAAATTAAATCTATCAATATAACTTCTGAAAATTCGTTTTTCTAATCCTACCATTTTTAATCTTCTTAAATGTTTTGACAACAATCTATTAAAGTTCTTAAATTTTTAGCTGATTCGTGAGTAAATTTATCCAATGGCAATATTTCACTAAAATGACTATTTATAAACAACTTTTTATTCTCAAATCTCTTTTTCAAGTATTCAAATAATGAAGTATAGGAATCATCAATCGTGATAACATTCTTAACTATTCCAGTAAGTGTAGATTTTAAATAATATAATTTTTGAGAATCCGTTTAACTATTGTTAGAGTCAATTAAAGAAACAAATTGTTCTTTAAAATTAAACCATTCATGGTAAGAACCATTAAATGGTGGCAATTGAATAGCTGTTAATTAAATGTTCTTGAAACTATTTTCACAAGATGTAACAGCATTATTCTTCAAATCAATATTTGAAATAATATTTTTAATTCTTACCTGGATATCTTCGCAATCACATCTTCTAAATCCAGGATTTCCACACACAAATCAGTATCATATATTCCACTACTTCATAAAATTCATTCCGAAAATCACTCAATTTAATTCGTAAGCATTTCTAATTATCCATTTAGGATTCAAATTTTGTTTTATCTTTTTCATCCGGATTGTTGATAAAGTCCTTGATTCGTGTCAGCTGAACTTTAACAGCTCCACGTTTTCGATTCAAAACTACTAATATTTCTTTAGACATACTGCTATTATTATTCTAAAGATTTTACAAGTAATAATTATTCAAAATGTTCTACAATTCACGAGCGGACTAAATGCTGACTAAAATAGTTAAATGGACTGTGTAAGTTTTTTTAAAAAAATTTTTAATAAGCAAAATGGATCTCAACTATATGGGATCACTGTACTTTTCGAACTGACTACAAAAGATTGAAACAGTTGGCTCAAAGCTAAATCTATACAAAAGAATTCTTGTTAACTGTGCCAACATGAATCATATATGGTTCATGTACTTTTTTACAGTAATTAAAACTGTAAATATTTGTAATTTATGTTTTTTTACAATTATGAATAAGAAGTAAAGTTAAAAGACAAAATAAATTTATAAGTCTTGCATTATTCAGAAGTATTTTATTTTTCATTAATGAATTAATAACATCAATTTTGTTTGTTAAAGAATTTCCAAAATAATTAGTTCAGCGTTTTTCTTCAGAAAATGCATACCATGAGACTTAACAGGAAAAGAAGATTTTACATCAATTTTTTTATCAATAAAAAATTATTTAAATGATATTTTTGGTTCTTATATGCAGTAAATTTATCATTTAACAGTTTAATATCCTTTGAATTTCAAATACATTCACGTATCAAATACATTAAGTTAGCATCAAACATACAAGTGTAATGTAAAATATGAATATAAATCTCCAAAGCATACAAATAAATAGATAACACGGGGTGTCTTTTTTTAAAAAAAAAAATACCAATATGATTTTTTGCATGCTTATATAATTTCATTTACCAAGCAAATAAAAATAAATCTTAATTTCGGGGGAAAAAACTTTATGGAAAATTGACTTTTTAAAAAAAATCGTTTTAATTTTACTTTAAGGCATTAAAAACATCAGTGTAACAATATATAAGTTAAAACCTCTAAAATTTGTAAAAATACACAAGGATCCGCGAATAATGTTAATATTCGATGCTGTAGACAATTGTCTTGTGGTGCTCTCAAAGCAAAAAATAATTTTTGTAGTGAGGGTACTAATGTAAAGAGAAAAGAGCGATAGATTCTAGCATTAAAGTGTATGGAGTAGTTTCATATGTAAGAATGAAAACTCTTGATAAAATTGTCATATAAATTCAAAAACCGTGAGGCTCCACTAAAGCCCTTAACCCTTGCACGTTTGGAACTTGGCTCGCTGTGAGATTGACAGGGAAAATCTCACACGTTCCTTGGTAAGAAAAATAGTTTTGGACAGATTCGACTATAGGCTTGAGCTACATTCAAGGTCCTACCAGCAGATGGAAGTTCTTCGTCGCCAACCATGTTAAGGAGCAGGGCCGATTTTATGCTTAGGCACATGCCTAGGGCGCAAACGATTTAGATGGGGGGGGGGGGGAAGAATTAGAGCAATAAAAGAGAAAAAATTCAAGTTACAGTGAGCGTACCACCACCTAGTGAGTGATGAGAGAAGCATTTATGCCCTTAAGAGAGTAAAGAGTTAAATGAAATCTACTAAGGAAAATAAAAAGCTTAACAGTTTGATGTTGTAATGGAAATTGATGTGATCAATGAAATGGAAACAATGATCAAAGCTTGAAGAAAACATTTGTTGTATAAATAAAATGACTTAACAAAGAATAATGAAGTCTAAAAGTAAGACAGTAAAGCGATAAACAATGAAAAGATAATTAAAAATGCGAAAACAATTCATTCAATAATGTATAATCAACACTGTAATTGCAAACGATTTCATTAATTTACTGTACTAATTTATAAAAGGGCAGGTGGTCCCTGATGCCATAAGGTAAGAAAGAAATGAACAAGAGGGGCCAAACCATTCCACTATCCTTTCCTTACAGCTGCCTGTCAAGGACACGATGGGCCATAGATGGTGGAAACTCTCCAAACACTAAAAACAAAGGGAAAAGAGTAAGAGAGATACCTCACAAATTAAAACTGTGAAGGAGGGGGGGGGGAGCTCTGGAAATACATTCACAGGCTCATCGAAAATTGCAAAAATCCATTGAACAATTTGGAACAATAGTGAAACCCAAGATCCAATGAACAAAAACTATGTTTGTGATGCTGGTACAACATACAGGTGGAATTCTCAAAAGTGAGACATTCAATAATTGTATGGTTAACCCTTTTAAAGTAAAAATAGAAATCTCTCCATTTCTAGATTATGAAAATGTACTACAAGAGGTAGATTGGCGCAGTTTTTCGAGTTTCGACAAAAAACCAGATAATTCTACTTAATAATCACATGTTAACAAATTCAATTCTTGAAATGACTCACAAGAGACAATTGCATGTTGATCCACAAACTTTGTCTATTGTTAGACAAAGATTAAATGGTTGTAATAAATGTAATTAACCAGTCAATAACTGTCAAATTAAAATAAGAATCAATAGCAAGCGATCAAAGAACAAGTGCTTATGCTCAGAATGAATGAGAAAGAATAAATGGATTAACTAAGTGGGGGAAAATATCAAGCGGCGACTGAGGGAGAAGGCGGGTCCCAGGGATCAATCAGTGTGAAGGGAGGTGGGACGAGCAAGACCAGAGAAAAGGCAGGCAAGGACTGGGGCATTTCACTTTTAGTGACGGAAAGAAGGTTACCGAAAAAGAGTTGCAAAGCAACCACATAAAGAAAGAGAAAGAAATGAATTTGAGATACAGTGGGAACATTTGAATGAGAGCATAAAAATACTTAAATTGGGAATACAAGACTGGCTAGGGAGCTTTAACGGAAATGACCATTTTGTCGTTTTATAAGAAAAAAATCTTTAAGTGCACGGATCACTTTCACGATTTGCTTTGTGCACGGATCAAAAGATTTTCATAAACTTCAGTTGTGTGAAAGACATTTAAATAACAGTACTAACTTATTTCAAGACAAAAAACATTACTTGTTCACAAACTATGGGTCAACAGCCAACTGAAAGAATTTCAGTTTTCCCTTTTGGAAATTGAGAACAGATTTTTGTAGACATTTCTGGATTAAATATTCTAATTGAAGATAAGAGGTTTAAAATAAAATCTACATGAGCATTTTTGTACGAATGGTCTCAAAGACATGCTATCACGAAATAGTTACAGATCTATCTGGAGAAGACTTCACTGAGGTAATGAAGTTATTTTTTTAGTAGATGAGGAAAACATAAATTTTTATTTTCAGACAATCCTACCAATTTTGTCGGTACACAATTAGAATTAAAAGGACTTAAAAATATGACTAATTGCAACAATAATGTAAGTATTTTTTTGGTGTGAGGAGTTTTATTCCACAAAGAGCACCAAATCGTGAAGATCTTAGGGAGGCCAGAGTGAGAGCCATCAAATATCACCTCAGGCAAGCAATGGGTATTTTGAGATTTACATATGAAGAATTTTTAACAATTCATAACCAAACTGAGGGAATTCTCAACTGGCGTCCTTTCTATATTTTATCATGCGACCCTGACGACTTTGAAACTCAATTATTTCCTAGTTGGTTATCCATTATAGCAATTGGAAAGCCAAGTTTAAATGAAGTGTCTGATAGCAGGTTAAAAGTGTATGTAACCGGTCTCTTGGACAAAAGCTTTAAGTCTATCATAGCAAAGAATAATAAAATCAGAGTTTTGTTAGTGAAAAGTAAAAAGGAAGTTTTTAAATGTCCTATAACTATATTTTTGTGTTCTGTCTTTCTCAAACAAATAATTGGAGTGAAAATTTCAATTTATGTGTATTTTGATTTTATAATACATGTGAATTAAATAGTGTATAATTACTAAATTGAGTATTCTTGTCATGTTATGTCTTACAAACTGGATTGAAATGTGTGATTGTTTATTTTTTAGTTAAATGTATCATTCAACAGGGGGTGGATGTTGCAGAGATAATTGCCATGTGGTGCTCACAAAACAAAATTTTTATTAGCGAGACAGCATTAGTGCATAAAGAGAAAATTGTGAATTCACACATAAAAGTTGTTCTAAAGTTTTCACTGTCTAATTTTAAGTGGTGAATTTTTGTAGAATTATGAGTTGTGAACTAGAAAAGAAACAGTTAAAAAGAAAAAAACATGAAAGTACACACAGTTTTTAAAAACTATAAAAACGCCTCAACTAAAAAGATCACACCATATCTTTAAAAAAAATTCTATGTTTATTTAATGCAAACATACATAAAAAAAATGTCCTTAGCAATTACTGCAAGTTTAAAATAGGCATTGCATTTTCATTTTAATATTTTGTGAACAGAAGGCAAGTTTCAAAGTAACTCATAAGAATATACCATTATTAATCTTGCAAAACAATGGACAATCACTAGATTTGCAATAACACATACGAAGATTACAGCTTTTTTAAAACTTGAAATATTTAAATTCTATCTTATCAAATTATATACATAATTTTAAAAATTTTATTCCTGACATTTTGAGAGAAAAAAAGCAAATATTGCACTCTTTTTTTCATTCTAAATACTGGAATACAAAAATTTTTAATAGATAAACATAAATAGCTTTTTTTCACCAATAAAAAAAATTTCTATACATATGAATAAATAACCATCAATAAGGTTTTGCACATATAATAACGCATTTGCATATTCTATGAAGTATTAAATACATATAAATAGGACAATTTTTTTCACACTCAATACATGAAAAAAGTATTAAGGCAAGACAGGATTCATAAGTTTAACTGTTATATCAAATTCTCTGTTTTTACGAATAATATGTATGTGAAGAACATCTTCAGTTTTCAGGAGACTGTAAATATCAGAAGCTGAGTGAATATCTTTTCCATTAATGGCTGTGATTACATCTCCATGTCTAATACCAGCCCTAAAAAAATTAAATATAATTAATAGTAGTAAATAAAGTACAACTTTTTATAAAAATATATAGCATTTAAATTAATAATATTTAAATAAATAATAAATTAAACAATATTTACATATGCAATTTTTTAAAAGGATAAATATTTTAACACTTTTAATTAAAAAATTTGATCAGTTAGAATAACAATTGAAAGATTTTTTAATCAATTTACATAGAAGATCTATTTCAAAATAAAACAATAAAAATTATATGAAAGAGGGCATATAGTGTTTTAAGATCTATAAAAAAAATGAGACTTTCAAGAATAAGATTCCTTGATTTACTTGTCAATAAACTTTCAATCAAAATATCAAGAAATTAAATAAAAATGTAAAATGATGGCACAAAGAATGACTAATTCATAAGGCTCAAGTTTCTCAGCTCTCTATTGATAAAATTTGCTTTAGAATCATTTGAAGGGACAAAACAATCTCTTTTGACTAAAATTATAACATTAAAAAAGCAATTCTTATGACTCTAATTATATTCTACTTAATTAGAAATTCTATTCTAATTATAACAATTTCTTATGACTCTAAAATTATAACAATAAAAAAGCAGTGAAATATATATAACATTTAATATTCAAAAATTATACAGTACATGGAAATTATACAATGAACATAATTACTGGGGTGCAAAACTTGTAGACTAAGAATTTTCTTTTGAACTAAATGCTTTACCAAGTTAAGATCTACATTGATATTTAATGATAGACCCCCCCCCCCCATTTCAAAGTCTCTTTATTCCTAATTTTGTTAAATTTTTATTTTATATACCTATCTTTTTATCTTTAAAACGATATTTTTGTCAAGTAATTAACAAAACAAAAGTTTATTATTTTTACATTTAAAAATTATAGGATCTGGTCTTGTTCTTATAAGTGGCAATTGTGCAATTGAAACACATACTAAGAATTTTTATACTGCAATTTATAATAAAATTTATTATTTCAGAAGATTAATTTGTTCAATACAAAAATTTTCAATAGTACTATTCAATAACATTTTAAGTTAAAAAAAACGAATAAAAGAGTATGGGGAAATGTAAGTGTAATGAAAAAATTTAAATGAACACTGCAAAAACATTAAAATATCTCCATAGGAATTTATACCACACAGATTTCCAAAAGTGAAGCATACAAAGTACAAATTCAGCTTTTGAAAATGACTCTAAACCAATGTAAAAGTAAATTATTCTAAGTTAATTTTGTATATTATAGCCCAATTATGACTGATAGCACAGATGTATAGTAGTTAGGCAGTCACTGAAAATGCCAACATTTTGAAGGGTTTTAAGAGGTGTATACAAGATAAAAGAGTACAAGACATTTGATAAGATTTTTGATAATATTCATGTTTCTATGGCTGAAAAGATAAATGGCATATAATAAGCACTCGCATGAATGGATTTATCACTTGACCTTGGTTCCAAATTATGAGGTATAGTATCATAGTTCTCATGCTGCTTCACAGAGTGACCATAAATTTAAATTATATTGAACTTCTCCAGAGTTTAAGAATTTCTTCAGATTTCCACACCACACCAATGGGAGGCCTGAGCTATAACAGATTTAATATACATCAGCCTTTCCACACGCTGGGTTTACATTGGCACTACATTTCCAACCTGTGTTACTGCAACTGCATTGATGCACTGAGTAGAACAGTTAGCCAAAATCTCTCTTTTCTTTAACACTGTTCATTGAATAATTTCAAATAAGTGAAATAATTGTCATCAGACGTGTATCCAGTCATTCAAAGGTTACCATACCAGTACTGTATAGCACAAGCTCACCATGAAGGAATATATACCTAAGAACCACATTTTTATGTTCCACCAGAAGTCAAATTTAGAAGGATGAATGTGTTTATTGCAGTAAACATGTTAACTAAATTGCTTGCGATTGGTATTGTTCACAATCTCGCTTCAACATGCAAATAAAGAGAAAGCACACATCTCTAAATTTTTTAAATTATCGTAAATTTGCAAAATTTTGAAAAAGTTATACATCACATTTTGTAATAATGTTCTGTTATTATTATTTATGTCCATTTTTTAAAATTCCCATACCTTTTAAATAAAAATTATTCCTGCCTGATAGAATTCAGTTATTAGATACTAATGCATTTTATTTTAGTAACAATTAATATTACAGGAATCATTAAAAATACAAAATATTACATTTAAAATGTTTGATAAGAAAAATATGAGAGCAAATGTGATTTTTATTCAATTCCCTATTTTTTAAATACACATTAAGGCATGAAAAGTTTAACATTATTTTCTGGTCAGAAGTAGCAATTTTTAAAAAAAAAATCATTTAATGGCATTGACCAAATTAAATTAGTATATATATAGTCCATTTATATGTTTATACAAAATGAGAATATCCAAATAATTTAAAGTAGGCTCTGTTAATTGAGAGACTGAAATCAGAAATGAGACAGTGAGAAAATCAAGTCAGCTAAATTATAAAAAGAATTCTTAACATTAATTTCTATGTAATAGCGACTCGAGGTTGATGAAAGTGCTTCATTCAGCCAAAAACTTGTTAATTTACATTGTTAAATTAAATTTCTTTTTTGACCTAAATTCCAGAATTAACCAAAAACCTAAGAAAAGGGGATACAATTACAAGAAGGGTAGAAAGTAGAGGAAGATCACAAGAGCATCCAAGGGTAAAATAAACATAAAAATATAAATGTCAACAATATGCAAGAAAAATTCAAATGAAGGTAAAGTCACCTACTCAAATGAAGGAGAATTAACCATTACTCTCCACACCAATACACCATTATTTACAGCTGGAAACTCTGGATTACGTTCTTGAAGCTCTCGTATAATGGATGGAGTCAATGTCAGCATAGTTATACCTAAATATTTCTGCTTTTTATTAGTATCTTCACTGCTACTAAATGGATTCCATGAACCTAAAATTAAAAAAAGGGAACTATTTGTTCAAGTTGCCTATTTAAAAAATCCTGAAATTATCAGTAAAACAAAAAATTGTACAGTTAGAAAAACAAACTTTTAATGTAAACAAATTTCACAATGGATACAATTCTTTTTTTTTATTTTTTATTGCTGTCTAGTTTTTAGAGCTGGAATAAGTTTCACACATTTAAAAAAAATATACCAGTATTGGCAGAAAGAAAAACCCAAGATGTCTACATATCTATCAGATGGTCTTGCAGCAGTGTTCATCAAAGACCCATTTCCCGTCGGGAACGAGTAACGCCTTGACGGTCAAGCAGTTTCTTATGGGAAAGTATCCCAGGGTGGACACGCCGACACTGATGTCCTAAGGGAAGTCAACCTCTGACCTTCCTTGATCTAGCTGACAGTAAGGGACGGCGCGGTTCCCACGCCAAGCCACCGGTTTCAAAGTATACCGCGCGAAGGGGGACTTTGGACCAATAGAAGAACGGTTTCACCGAATACGTCCAAACAGAAGTGACTATACATCACGTGTGACATTCGTGGGCGGGACGTATTCCACCTTTAAAGAGACTCTGGAATTCTGAAAGAGAGCGACACCAATGCAGAGACATGACGTAACCTCAACAGTCTCTCCGATTCCAACCAGCACCTGCGCCCCAGCATTTTTAAGAGATCCCAGCATCTGTACAAGAGATTTATTCCTTAATAGTATGGTTGGTGACTATCAATGTGGATTCTGTAAAGATAAATCCAATGTGGACCACATATTTGACCTTATACAAAATAAAGAGAAATCCAATGAATTTAATACTGATTTACATCTTTTGTTTATTGACTACAAAGCAGCGTATAATTTCATTGACCACAGCGAATTATTTAGAGCTATGCATGATTTTGATAATCCCCAAAAGTTGATAAATTTGGTAAAAATGATATTTAGTATGATTTTTTTAAGGTCCTAATACAAGGATGTCTTTTTTGTTGATGAAATTAAATGAAAAAAAAAGAGATATATCCACTTATGCCTTTTAATTAAAATTGCACTGGACTTTTTATGAAATTTGTTTAAGTGCTGGCATTTGTACATAATATAACACTAGAGGCCGGAAGTAAGTTAAATAGTAAAAGTGTTTGAAGCTCTTGAGAGGGAGCGAGTGAATGATTATTAATGTTGCACTGTTCAACTAAACAAGGGCTTTTGGCGACAGACCTCGTCATTTTGAACCATGGCCAAGTGACGAGGACGACACCTGAGCTGGCATCAAGGATGTTTGGGATGGGAGGACGTTTGATATCTCGACAGATTTAAGGTGCATCGCTCCCCTACACAGCAGACCTCCAGGGGTGCTGGACTTGAACTCATGACAAGCCAGTCACGAGTCCGTTACCTTGACCACTAGGCTACCGCGGCCACGCTATTGAGAGGGAGGCTAAGCCCATGGGCTTAATTACTAACCAAGATAAAACTTAATTTATGACTACTATTGGAACTACTTCCATCCCAACTCATCTTTTAATTGGGAATTACAAATTTAAAACTGTTACAGAATTCATTTATAGGGTATGAATGTTTAATACAAACAATGATATCCCACCTGAAATAAAGAGATGAATAGTTGTAACTAATAAAGCTTTTTATAGATTGAAGAAATTACTAATATCTGAGTATCCATCCAAAAAGACAAAGCTATTACTTTACATGACCCTAATCCAATCTGTCCTGGCTTACAGTTGAGAGACCTGGACTATGACCATGAAGGAGGAAGGAATTTTGTGGGTGCTTTTGCATTCAAGGTCCTGATAAGTGTTTTAAAAGGAAATCAGGAAAATGGTATTTGGCAAGAAGATGCAACACCAAAAGTTAAAAGAGCCAGATACATTACTTTAAATAAGCCATCTCAACTGGAATGGCATATTACCCATATAAATGATGGAAGTATTCTTAAAAAATCTGTTTAGTTAGGATATAATACTAGAAAAAGAAACAGACCTAGACTTTGATGGATAGATGCAATAATTCAAAAGAGATAATTTGTGGTCTTTAAAACTAAGAACTAGAGGAGTTTGGCAGCCTATAGACGAATGGTTCAGAAAGCATGGACCCATTCTGAACTGTCATACCATGGATGATGAAAGATTAAATGTGAATGTTATGTGATACAGTTATTGATAAATTACATTAAAATGTTAAGTAATAGTCTCAGAAAATAATTATGAATACCATTTTAAAATACAACATAGTTAATACCTTGGAATAAGACACAATAAAAAGTTAAAAAAACAATAGTTTTTAATTTTTATATTCATTCAACACAAAAATTTGCCACAGTTCTGATAACTCACAGAATTTGAATTCAGAAGTGCAATTTTAGTTTTTAGTACAAATATTTATAACAAAAGTAATAAGTGAATAAATATAAAATTTTAATAGAAATAAACACTGCATCAGAAAGAGGCAAATAAAACATGTTTCAGTAGAATATTAAAGCTGAAAATTACATACATTATGTGAACCGAAGTTTTATTCAACCCACCCAATAAACAATTAAAATAAGAAATTTGATGGTTTTCAGCCTTTATACATTTATTTCATGAAATAAGGAGTTTCCATCGCTATATCTCCCTGTTACAATTACCATTTCTAAGTGAATGATTATGCTGTGGCGTGATATTAGAGAAGATAACTATCTTCAATAAAATATAGTAATACAGTAGAACGCCATTTATCTGAATCAATTAGGACTGGAAATCGTTTGAATACGCGATTGTTCGGATAATCGAAAACCTAATGCGATCCATGCAGTATATGTAACTGGAAGCTATACAAATATAGAAAATCATCACATGCGGGAAACGTGTTTGAAGAAAAAGCAAAATAGGTGCAAAATGTCACAATTTTACCTTTATTGTAGAAAATAATGACTTATTCTTTGCTGTACCCTTGTACACCTTTTTTTTCGCTGCAAGGTCTCTGATTCTCTTGAAAAGCAGTAGTTGAGTAGAACAGCACTCTGATTGCTGTTCATACCACTCCATAGCTGTCTCTAACGCAGAAAACGCATTAGCATTTGATGGACCCTTGCTACTTTCGTTCTTGTTGTTGTCCTCGTCTTCATCCGTTTCATCGTCAACAGAGTCGGATTTTTCTTGCACGGAAGTCACAATCGCGTCAACATTTAGCATTTCTCGTCATCATTTACCATTTTTAGCATTGAATAGCAATCTTCGGCATTGCATGCCCTCCAAGTTTCTACATCTTCATCGCATTCTTGAAATCCTGGGATCGATTAATCAAAGTCGGTAATCTCCTCCCTGTGGTCTTCATTGAAGTCTTTTTTTTGCCTTTTATAAATTTGGCCACAGCTCATTCCATTCATTTTTCAGGCTCTGTCTTTCGAGCGAGTCCCACGTTTCGGCTAACATGTAGCAGGCATCCTTCATATTGAGCTTTTTAGCAAAAGCAGCAAAACTTTCTTCGTCATTTTCTGCCAAAAATTATATCCGCAAAACTTGTTACCTATAAATTCTCTTGAGCTTTTCAATGATGCATTGGTCCATTGGTGGCACCAGTGCAGTGACGTTTGGTGGAAGATACATCACGCTGAAGTCGTCATCAATTGCGTTGACAGAATTTCGACAGATGGGTGACATGGAGCAATATCGAGACCACAAATATCCCTCACCTTGGGTTTTCCCATCACTTTTGGCGTCATGCAAAACAACTGTTGAGCATTGCCCTGTTCGAAAACGTATTCACATACAGTACATGTAGTTGACAAAAAACTAGTCCGGATATTTGACGCTCTACTGTAAGCAACTTTTTAAAATTATTAACACATAGAATATAACGCAAATATCCAGCTCGCTCAGCTATAATAAAAAGGAAAATCATACACCACCACCGTTTATCATACACACTCAATATTTACAAATCTCCAACACTCAATTCAACAACATGCCATTTGCATAAATTTTTATAAACTTGGTTGGCAGGTTTGCATCAAAAATTCAAAAGCTGATTTTACCTTTCTGTGATTTTTCAATCCTTTGCAAAAACTCTACAGCACGATCTGAAGGTATAGCAAAAGAAATTCCTTCAGTTACTTTCATGGTATTTATTCCTATAGCTTCACAATCCTAGATGCAATAAATAATAAAGTATTTTCATTCTGTAACTCAAAACTCAAGTTTTAATTGATGAATAAAACATATCTCAATAAAAAATCTTTAATTACAATTGGTTTATATCAATGCACCCAATTCTGCTTTTACATGATTTTGATTTAAAATAAACAAGGGGAAAAAAATATTTTTCGCAAATTGTTTTGATTGATCAAGATGGATCCAAAATCTAAGGGAAAAATACATTGTTTTACTTTTATCTTTGAAAATGTGACACTGGAGAGGAGGAGCGTAATGCAATTTCTGTTTGTGAGAATTCTTAGAATTTTATACTCTAAATATGGAATTTTGTCTGGTATGCGGCAATCAAGAGAGAATTATACAATTGCTTAACCAAAATACAACGATTAATTACCGATTTCATCCTTAAATTAACTGAAACATTGAAACTACAAGATGCTAGTCCTAATTTTGTTCAAGAGATTGACTCACCAATTGAGCTCAAAAAGGATAACTAAGACATTTCTAATGATAGCAGTAATATTGCAGTCTTATAAAATGTAAGCGTTTATTGTCAAAAAATGGCAACAAAAATCTTATTATCTTCTTTCATATTATTTTGCAGAATTTGTGTTAATAAATTAATGATATGTTTTATCCCCTTTTCGAATGATAAATTACTTTGCATGATACATTTGCTATCTGTAGCAAATGTTTAAAATCCTAACATGAAGACTTACAGTTTAATTTTTATTTTCATCACATTCATTATTTTTGTTGATTTCTTAAGACTAGAACCAACCTTCTACTTTTTGATTAAATACAACATATATTTCCACATTTTTTTGCAAAGTATTTATCATATAAAAACAGAATTCGGTGCAGTGTTTTACTTACAATTTTCTTTTCATAAATTCAAACTCTCTTTACTTTAAATTCGTTTGAATTAACATGGTTCTAGAAAAAGAATTTTCAAACTTTTAGTTTTTCTAGGTCACAATGAAGGAAGATGAGTTATTTTGGAAAATTTAAAGTACACTAATATGAATAAAAAAGCTGATGAAGAAAATCCGTAAAACACATAGTTAACTTATTTCTCAGTAGTTTTCAAACTTCCTTTACTTGCAACCTTGTAAAAAATATGACCACAATGTGAAATTGGTGAAATACATGACAATCTTTTTTGAGACTCAAATACTTCTAACATTTAGTTCAATCGAAGTACTAGCAATTCTCAAAATTTTCTAGGTACTTATCAAACTCTAATCCTAATTTCCTTTTTAAAAAATAGCTGACTGTAAATATAAGTGTTTTGAAACAGCAATAATAAACAAGGTATTACTTGAAGGGACAATTTTTGCTGCAAAGATACATACTTAAATTTACTCATTAAAATAATCTTATTTTATGAATTGCTTACCAAGAAAGTAACTGCAACATCAAACTAATGAGATGTTTGACATTGTATTTAGGACACTAAAGGCTTGTTTTGATGGAAATGAGAATATAATTCTCTCTGTGATTACTCATAGTAATCCTCTGGTATATTTTAGATCTAACTTTAATCTTACTGCTCACAAATGAGTGTTTTTAAATAGCAATATTGCAAAGAGAAGGAGAGTATTCCTGGGAAGACACATCTTCCAAGAAATCCAGAAAAGTGAGAGCAAATCTTTCTTAAAGATGGATGTCAAATTGTTAAATGTTTAGTAACGTCGCACTTTCAAAGCTACACTGGGGCTATGCTTTTTATTTGAAGGTAATATAATTATGACAACAGAAAATGGCCTCGCATATAACACAAGATTGATCTTCTTTTGAAATCTTGAAATTTGTTCTCATATTCCTGTATAAGATTGAAATGCAAAGCTACATATTGTTATTCACAGAATCATATTAAGAGAATGAGTCAAAATAAATAAAATTATTTGCTTCAATTTGAGATAGTTTCATTTCAAAAATTTTTAAGGGTTTGGTCTCAAAGATACCTGTTTATTTCATTTAAGTATGCAGTTAAATCTACTGAAAATGCCAAATTTGTAAGCCAGTTTTCAATGTCAAGAATAAATTTTGTTTTTGATTCAATAAACGATATTATTTTATTTTGTAAATAATAAAATCTTTGATATTTTACATCTAAAATGATGTTACCATAAGCAGTAAACATTAATTTAAAAAAAAATCTTCAATTGATGATATTTGAATCCATTTAATCACTGCCATCCCTACCGAGATTTAAAACCTCTGTGACAATCTGTTATCAATCTAGAAAAAGCATTAGAAATATTTTTCTGGAAGTTCCATATCGTAAAGATAAAAAATAAATAAATCAGAAATGACAGATAAATACATATTAGAGTCTCCTTTTCACACATAGAGCATGCAAAAAATTAAACTATTAGAGAATGATTTTACAAATTCTTCATGGCTACACAATGCGCTAAATCAAAAATTTATTGCTTACAAATCATGTTAAAAACTGTATCTGTAATATTATCAATGGAATTTACAGCTGAAATCTTAAGGATTATAAGTGTATAATTTTTGTTCCACTGGATCTATTACCATGCTGAGTCGAATGTTACATAGCATTTGACAAGAGTATTGTACGGTTAAATGAGGATATTCTCAAAGAACCTCATAATATGAAGTTAAAGTAAGTGACAAAGTTGGAACCCAATAAATTGGTGTCTTAAGCTCTTCAATTCCATAGTAGATGAAGAATTTGAAGTTCAGTTTTACTTAAAGTGCAATAACCCACATTAATTAAACCGACATAATTCTGGTAAATCAGGCCTGAAACCTATGACTAGACATGAATGTCATCAATGATGAAAATTGCAACTTTTAATTCCATGGTTACCGGACAGTCTCTTAATTGCTTAGAAAGAATGCAGGGAATTGCCACTCCCCTCAAACTTTGTGATTTTTTAATCAAAACATGTTTCCCTTAAAGTACAAAATATTCAAAATTTTTACTTATCGACTTTTTTGAATGAGATATTGACAAATGAAATTACTAAATTCAGAACTAGATTGTTTTTAATACTCAACTTAAAAATTTTCCTGATGAGAGTATAATGTATATTTTCCCCTCCATTGAGAAAACTTTTAACATAGGATACTTGTGGCATGTGATCCTTTATAACATGAAGATCTTCGTATTCTTTTTAGAAATATACAATGAACCTAATTAGCACTATCTCATATTTTCTTTTTATCAGTGAGGCAATATAGCTTACAGAGCTGCTGAAATGTGAAGTTTGAATTGTTACACTTTCCTTTTGAAAAATAATGAAAAAATATTCATTACAAATTTCTTACTATTCATTAATTAATAGAAAAAATACATTGATAACATTATCTTATCAAATATAACTTCCCTTGTTAAATTCACATTCTGCATATGAAATATTGTGAAAATGTACTGAATTGGATCACATATAATAATTCATATTTTAATAAATGAAACACAGCAATTATAGTGCATTAATTTAAGATAACATGTTTTTATGTGTCAGCTAAATGGATTTCATCTAAATACAAAACAGTTTCACATATTCTATTCCATATATACATATTACAAAGTTTTGAATACTATATGATCATCATATATTATCTGTTCATAATAATATGTGAATTATAAGGAATATATATTTAAAAGGTAAATTTATTCAAAAAATTGTAAGTTATAAAGTTTGTTTTAAATGCATTAATACGTTTCATAACCAATTGAAAAAATAAAAAATTATCCGTAATTAGAAATTTTAATTCAAAATAATTCTCAGCGTTAACAGAATTAGATAATCTACATTTACTTCATTCTTACCAAGTTAACCAAAGGACCACCAGAATTTCCAACATTAACAGCAGCATCAGTTTGTATATAATCCGATTTCCTATGTAGCCCTAAGTCTTTACCTTGTCTATTAGCTGAACTTACAACACCAGCAGTAATGGTGTGGCTTAAAGTTAGAGGATTCCCCATTGCTATAACAAACTCTCCTGCACGTAATTTTGAAGATTGACCAAGAGGTAGCACCGGCAAATCCTTCTGAAAAGATAAAACGTGTATGTCAGATTATTTTCTGGATGTCTCAGTTTGAATTTTGCCAAATCTTTCAAAAAAAAAAAATCTGAATAAATTTAACACAATGAAAAGAAAATTTTGATTCAGTTTATTTTCAACAATATAATAAATGCATTTTTCAAACAATAGTCGCAATAGAACTCAGAATACCAGTAGTCATAATCTGAAGAGGTAATATGAAGAAAGTTATGTCACTTACATAAATCTGTCACACTATTACAAAAATAGCTTATATTCCCTGGTACATTAATTTTATTTTTTGGGAACATCATAAAAATGCTCTGTGCACCAAGAAAAGTTTATCGGTAGTGAACAGAATACGCCTATGCTAAAACTCTTATAAACATTACCCAAAAATATGTATCAAAATGTTCATTTCGAAAGGTAAGATATAGTAGCATGCCATTTAATATTTAACATCAACAGTAAAAAAAATACAGCATTGTGGTCAAGCAAAAATACATGACAAAGGTGAATATATCACTTATAAGAAGTAGCAGATAGTGTAATAACAATATACAAATTTAAATACTATAATTATACATATTGAAATAATAAAAAAAGGATTGGAGAAATACAACTAAAATAGTTAAATGCATTTTTATATACATAATTTGAAATAAAAAGATATAAATAAACTGACATATTAAACCTTAATCTCACCCATGCATAAAATTGAGAACATTTTACAATAAAGCCAATATACTCAGTTGTGCCATAAGTTGATACAAAAATCTGAGAGTGTCTGTGGTGAAACTTTAGTGCAGCAGACAATTTTAAATTTGGTTGTTGGAGATCGTTTGCAATATATTTTTCAAAAAATTACAGTTTTGTTCACACGATGTTCTAAATCAGTACAATAAACACATGCCAGCAGTAATTTCTCTATATCAAAAAAAGAAGAGACCACCCAAGATTTCTAAGGCTCTTAACATTTAGACATCAAATAGTTGTTCATTTACCGATCAATTAAGATATATTTTGAAACCATCAACGTTGCAGACCATACTAGAAGTTGCCGTCAAAGCTCAGTGAAAACACCAGCTTTCATCAAAGCAGTCAGGGAGAGAATTTTCGAAATTTTTGTCAAAAAAGTTTTCTTGCTAGACAGATTAATTTTTTTAAAAAAAAGAGCAAGGTGTTGCATAATAAACAAGAATTTTAAAGTAAAAGATTATCCAAGAATAATATAAATAATTTTTTATGAAGGAATCATAGCACATGAGATACAGGTGGTTATCAAAATATGGAAACAATTGTGAGTAAAAGTGATACTTTTGAATTCACTTCGTAAACAATAAAATATAATAATAGCTACATTTTTTTAAAAATATAAATGTATATATTCTGGTAGTATGTGGTAGCTTTAGTGAAGTTCTATAAGTCTTGCTTTTTTTTCAAAAGCGTAAAAAGTCGGACACCTCAAATTTCCAAAGAGGCCAAATTGTTGGAGCCGGTCTAGCTGAAGCAAGTGTGACCAAGATATCCCAACATTTAGGCATTTCAAGAGGTACGGTTTCTAACATCACAACAGTATATATACAGTGCAGCAAAGCAAAATAGTGAATGGAAAAAGAAGCTCCGTTTAAGAAGACTGATGGGTATTGAAGAGGATTACAATGTCTGAAAAGCAAACAACTGCAGCAAAAGTGGCTGCAGAGCTCAATTAGCATCTGGATTCTCCAGTGTCAATTATTACAGTTGGAATGCACCTTCCTAAACAGAACATTCACAGTAGAGCAGCAATTCCCAAGCAACTTGCCACAGATGTTAATGACAAACGTCGTCTACAGTGATGTCACACTCACAAAACATGGTCAATTGTTAAGTGGAAGGAAGAAACATGGCCTGACAAATCGTCTTTCACACTTTTCCTTATAACAGGATGGGTGCACGCTTGGAGGACACTTGTACAAGCGTATGGATTGTGATTGTCTCCTTCCAACTGTCAATCATGTTGTGGTTTTCTGCTGGACCAATTGTTACTCTGAAAGGAAGGATCACTGGAGAGAATATAGAGAAATTTTAGATGACCAGGTCCATCCTATGTTTCAAACTTTGTTTCTGCAGGAGGTGGAATTTTCCAGGATGATAATGCACTTATCCATACTACAGGACTTGTCCAATCATGGTTTGATAGACATGAGGATAAATATAAGAATCTAGCTTGTGTGTGGCATATGCACAGTCACCCTACCTTAATATAATTGAACTGTTATGGTCTATTTTAGAGCATTCAATACGAAATCGATATCCTCCACCGTCATCTCTCCCCGAACTTTCACAATATCTCCATGAAGAATGGTGCAACATTCCTCTTAATTTAGCACTTGTATGAATCGCTGTATTACATGCTTAAAGTAGTCCTAGACCATACTAATAAAGGATTCTTTACAAATCCATGTATTTCCATCATTTTGATAATCACCTGTACTTTAAAGCAAAAGCACTGTTGTAGCAACATGCTCATAACAGTCACAGACGAATTTTGTTTACTGATGAAAAAATTTTTGATCATTGAATAATCTTTCAACTGCCAAAATTATTGTGTATTAAATGGGTGCCGATATTTTATCATCCAGCTTCTGTAATGGGTTGGTGGGGAATTAGCTAAGAAGGCATCTCAAAAGTTTCCTTTTTGCAAGAAAAGGCTGAAAACGAGGCAAAAACTTTTATCAAGACATTATCTTAGAACCAATAGTAGGCAAACCTAATAAACTGAAATGACTAGACACTAAAAAAAGACTGCTTGTTGCTCATAAATGTGAAGACAATGCAGCAGTTATTGAAAGAGAATGTGGTAGACTTAACAAAGTACAAAGATTGGCTTTCCAGCCATTCGGATTTCAATCCAGTCGATGATAAATTGTGGTCAGTATGGGAGGCAAAGGTGCGCCAAAAATGCCATCTCAATTTGAACAGTCTTAAACGTTCTTTAAGGAAAGCATAGATGGAAATTATCATGGAGGTAATGTGTGTCTAGATAGATAGTGAAGTCAAAAGGTGGCCATTTTGAAAAGGTGTAATAATTTAAATTAAAGGTAAAATGAAACTTTAAGATGATCTCGTTTTAAGTTTGATAACAAAGATTTTTAAAAAATTTTAACTCCTTTCATAAATGTATCAGAGCTTATGGCACACTTAAGTAATTTTAACCCACCAAAAACTTGGGTAGAAAGTAGTCAAGAAGCAAAGACCAGGATCAATTCAATATATACTGAATGAGTAAGGGTTTATTAATGTAACACTCTAAAGCAACTCAAGGGCTACTGGTGAAAGACCTTATAGTTTTAAACTGCAGTCAAGTGACGAGGATAACACCTGAACCTGCATCTCACTTTCCTAGCTTCCACCAAGACAAAGACTTTCAGCTAAAAAAGGTTTAATGCACATCAGTCCTTCAACATAGTGGGTCTTCAGTGGCGTCAGGACTTGAACCTGCAATTCAACAATGATAGCCACAAGTTCGTAACTATGACACTAGGTCACTGCTGCCTTACTTTAATATTAAAATATCTTAACTGCTGGTCTTTTCTCTCTAATGACATAAATCACTTGATACGCGTACCCAATCAATCAGTGAAAATTCTAATGAGTTGAAAGAAGAAAATTACAATGTTTCGAGTCGAATTTGGGATGGGGGGGGGGGGGACTGGTACTTTTTGCCTTGGTGGGAATGGTACATTGCACAACTGTCTGAATTTGTTATACTTAAATATCCGTAACAACAACAAAAAACCCTGCATAACTAAGCATACAAATAAATAACTGGGTACATCCAATAAAATTACACAGCAAAATTTTGTACACTGTTTCATATATTCACACTGTATAACTTACACTAATATATATGTGTTACTTATCTTAATTATAAGGCTAGAATGAACTTTTTCAAAGAATTTTATACTTGAATTCAAATAGTTTAATTCTACGATCAGTAGAGAATATATTTGAATTTTTAATATATAAAGGTTGGCTTTGTGCAGCGTTAAAGAATAAGATTCAAACTCGCAATACTTTTTCCAATACAAAATGCTTACCAAAATTATTATATTCTAATTTTCTGTTTAATGAATTAAATTTTTTTCTACCATAAAATGTGTTCTGTACTTTATATCCCACATATTGCACAACATATTTAATTTTTAAATCATCACTTTACCAGCATATTTTAACTTAATTTTTACAATTTATAAAGCAATTTGATGAAATTCAAGGGACAATTATTTAAAATAAAAATAATTAAAGCATTCAACAAAAACTTAAACTTTGTAATGTACCATTAATTAATTTCAATATATAATAATTACACCAAATAGATACTTATGCTTTAAAAATTTAATGTTTTTCAGAAATACATTCAATGTTCAGAAATATTTTGTTTATAACCAACCACATATTTTTTATGAAAAATAAAAATTGCATACAGATGCTATAAATAATTCTCAACACACATGGTTCAATTTAGTTTCATAAAACTGAACTGCTACCACATGAAGCATGCATATATACATATATATTATATATATATAAGCTCCTAACAGTTCAATTTCATAATGTTATGAATTTAGCAATTATATATATTTAACAAGCAACAGTCTTTAATACTCCTAGAGTTAGTTTTTGTAGGAATCTAATGGCAAGTATAACACTTTATTAATGAAGCAAAAAATATAATCCCTTGCAAATTAAAAAAAACTTTAAACATAAAAAAAAAGAGAAATGGATAAAAATTTTCATTTTAATAACTGAAAAAATGTTAATATTTATATCACCAAACAATTTAAGGTGCTCATTAAATACTTGAATAATAATGAATGATTTTATACATGAACTGATGGTCAACCCTCTGCTAGGCATGCTTCAAGAAGTTTCATCCATAGGCGTGCAGCATCTCTCAGATGCATTACCTCCTACTTGCCTTTGAAGATGATTTAATCATTTCATTGGTAGGTTTAGACCATAAAGTGTTATAACATATCTAAGTAATTGATATAAGGTGCAGTGTTTATCTCTGAAGCTCTTAATTTTTGTATTATCTATAGCATTACTCACCTATCAAAACAATGGATTGTTACTGAAGTAATAGATAATGGATAGAAGTACCTATCTACCAGTAGTCCCCAAACATTCAATAGCCATTAGGGATTCAATGATACAAAGCAAAGGAGCTATGAAGTGTTGAATGGAAGAGGGAGGGAGGGCAGGAATGTGGCCCAAAAAAGTAAAAAACAAAGGTTCACATATGAATATGTACATTGGAAAATTATAAAAAACATAGGAAAATTGAAACCTTCTTTGGTAACCATCTCAATGAACTAATTACATCTGCAAAAGATAAAAAATATATATTTAAAGCTTGCAATATATATTCAAGCAAACTTGATTCCGTTAAATACATACGTATGTTACACGTCGTAATATAATACTTAATATATGACCAGAAATATTAATTTAAACAAAAACACATCACAAAGGTAGTAGTGGTTAGTTATCACTGTCACCACCACCTATTTACATTTTGAGATCCTTTGTTGTAGTCTTCCCAAACTGTCTTTTACAATGTTCAAAGCACATGAATTTTCTGCACTGTATACAACAAAATTTTGGTAGTTCATCTTTTCTTGAACTTCTGACAAGAACATTAATCACTCTTCAAAGTGTTGATTCTCTTGGTTCTATGTTTTGAACAGAGTGTTGTGTATCTGATATTTTTTAAATCCTGAGTCGTAATGAACGAGGCATGTAAGTGTTAATCTAGGGCAGTCTTCGCACATGATGCTATCGCCTGGTATCTCTAATATGCATCTCAATTTCCGGCAGAAAACCCAACTTAAAGAAGTTGCAAAATACTTGTTTCAAGTTATTTTAGTATAAAGAGAAAAACATGAAAAAGTGAGAAGTCATTAAAAATTACGTGGTTGGGTGCGCTGCATCTATCAGATTCAAGGGCCCCAGCTGCCAAAATGTGAAACAGTCAATCCAGTGGTACACACAAGGGGGGTGTCCTGCGGGGCCGGACACCCCCCAAAGCCCTTGAGTTTTTTTCGATTGATGATAATCCTATTTATATATAAAGTAAAATTTAATTAAGTACTTGTAATTAACAATTTATTTTGTTAATTAATGCTAATTATTCATTCAATATTTTTACTGTTTTTTGTTAATAAAATCAGCAAAATCAGAAGAATCAATTGGTGTTGTCTTGAGGTATGATACCAAATGGGGGACTTTCGACCATGGTAAAATGTAAACCCTTGTAAAATGTTTGTGTGCGCTACTGAGTCAACCGCATCCTTAGCACTGAACCTTAGTATAAGTGATGAAAGACAGATAGAAAAGGAGGGCAGCATTCCTGCTCACCGTGTGGATGCAATATCAAATTTATTTTTATATCTGACAAATTCACATGCTAAATGGAGGGTTAAAAAATAAAATCTGGTGTTTCTAATAATTCTATATACATCAAATTGTTTTTAACTATCCTTAGGAGAACAATTAGGAAAGAAAAGATGTGCAGATTTTGGTGAGAACATTGGGCAGTCTTTTTTCCCAATCCTCAAATTGCTTTTCAGCAAAAAAATAAATGCAAATTTAATATTTGGATAAAAGTTCTACAATTTACAGTTTATTTCAAAAACAATTCAGCACATTTTCTATTTATAAAAAACAACTTACAGCTTGAATACGAACTGTAGCAAGATCACTTTCAGTATCAAAGTTTTCTACAGTTCCTTCATATTCTTTCCCATCATAAAGCTTCACAACAACTCGTCCATGATGCGATATCACATGAGCATTAGTTAAAATTAAGCCATCTGATCGAACTATAAATCCAGAACCATTTGATATTGGAATATTTTGCTTGGTAAATGGATGCCTAGCAAAAAAAAATCAAATATAATTTTATATAAAAGTGAAGAGGAAAAATAAAACAATTTATTAAAAAAAGGAACAAATAAAGATTTTTCCTGCTGTCATTGATTTAAATCAAAAACAGACATGAAAAATTCATCCAGCTCATGTTTATATTTATTTTATAAACATCATCAAAATGCATATAAACATACATCTTATCTTTCTTCCATAATTGTCACTTCAAGTACTCTATTTTTGTACAATATAGTGAAAATCGCTTAACGAAAAAATGAAGGGACTGAAAATCTTTTTCCTGTTAAAGGATATTGCAAATACATATATATATATATAATCAAAATTTCTCTACAAGAGAGATGAATTAACATATATATACATCTATCTATATATTCAACAAAATTAAGTTTATTAGAGGACAATTTATTTATCTAAATATGTATACACACATGTATTTAATAAATATCAATGAAGCAAAAACATTCACAAGAACTGAATGAAAATTAATACAAAATTTAACCACATCAAAATCTTTAAAGATTTCCGTTTTCATCTTCTGTTTTTGATCAACAGCCTTTAAAAAGATCTATCTTCAATTTAAATGAAATAGAAATTTCCTTTATCCCTGAGTTCTTTAACATTGTGCTCATAAAAAATTCTTCTAAAATAGAAAAAAACCCGCAAACCTAACTCTCTGATTTTTACTCACACTGCGCAGTACTCACCACCAAATTCCAAAGTCAACTGATGAGATATTTTTGTGTGATGTTTGAAGGGGTGGAGGGTGATATCTTAGATAGCAAAATTGGTTCTGTCACAGGGTATTCCGAGGATATTTCAAAGTCAAGTTAACCTCCTTTCAACGAAACATGTGAAACAACCTCTTTCATTTCGCAACTTTCTTAAATCTCACCTGCATGGCTGGTGTTTTCCGTATTTTGTTCATTCCTAGAAGGAAAATCTTCTCGTGTTAAGCAATTTTCGTTTTGAGTTAAGAGAAAAAAATGCATGAAAATACATAGTACTTTTTTGGGGCCGTTGTATTATTTTGTGTTAATGGATATTTTGTCTTAGGCATTTTCATGTTCAACATATTTCACTGTATTTATAAGGAAAAAAAATCTTTTATAAACCAGAAAAAAACTGAGCTACCATTAATCATTTTTAAAATGGATATTCTCTCATTTTTCAAATTCTTTTTATCAGAATATTGTGTATGATCTTAACCACGAAGATGGAAATAGTTAAAATTTGACATAAAAATATGACAACATGAAAAATTGACATAAATACATGAAATTTTGACAAGGATATTTGCCAGTGCTTCAAGAATTGATTGATTTTCAATTATGTTCCAACAAGTGGCATGACTATTTTTTTATGACAATCAGTTCTCGTGTTTCCTTTTTTTTCCGTTTGCCACAAAAACTTTTTAAAAATGAGATTGTATAATTTGTAAACAAAATACAATGCAATAAAACTGCATCAAGAATACAGCATTTTACACTGTATGGAAACATTGGAAATGTTCAAGTTCACTTGTTCTGAATAAATATACTGGGGTAAAACCCTACTTTAGTGCACCAATTGGTAATGGTTTTAAAATTGTGCCCAGATAGCATCAAAACAAATTTTCACAATTGAAGTCAGTGCCACATGAAACAAGATGGTGTCTAAATATCAAACAAAGCAATGTTGCTGATGTAAAAAAAAAAAAAAAAAAACAGGGCATGCAGTATGAGTCAGATTTCTCAAGAGTACAATAAGGACCAAAGGAAATAGAAAAAAAATCACTGACCTTAATAAAAAAGATAATGCAAATTTTCTCATTTTCTGACAATTTCAGTTTGCTTTTTAAAAGAATGAAATCAAATTTTTATCAGTCACTTTACCATTGTGAATCATTGCAAACATATGATTTTTTCCTCCTTTCTAAAGATAATTCAAGCTCAGAATAAAAAAAGAATTAAACAAATATTTTAAAGTTTCGCCAGGAAACAAGAAAAAATAGTTACATTTTCCCCAGTTATATAACAGGGTTACCTAAAACTATATATGCATGGTCACAATTTTAACAAACTCTTTATCACTAAATAATTTTTGTTCTCAATGGATACACCAAAATAGGATCCATCCAAAACTGGGATATAGGCATTTTGGAAATGAATTTTAAAAAATAATCAATATCTTTGGACTTAGGAATGGCAACTGGTTTGAAAACAGTTACCTGCCTTTCAACACAGTATAATTTATATGCACTACTTAAACTAATCATGAGTCTAATGTGCTGAAATTCCTATCTCTTCTCCAACCTTCCTGTAGAGCATAGGTTCTCAACATGGGCGATAACGCCCCCTTGTGGGCGTTTTAGGCTTTCAGGGGGGCATTGAGATGGCACAAAGGGGCTTGGGCAGATTAACCAAAAAAATCCCCCAAAAAAACACTGATTATGTACTGACAAAAGTAACTTTAACACTGTTTACCTTACGTTTATTGTATGTATTTAAATCATTCCATATCACATGCACGAAAATTCAGATATTTCGGTTGTACAGGAAGTGGATGAAAAACTTAAAAGATTACATCACATTCAGATGCACATTAAATTGAATGATAGAGTGCATTTTAATTTCTGTAGTGCATGTGTTGTCTTTGTCTGTGAGCAGTAGGAAACATGTTTCGTCCACTGCATTTCATTACGTATATTATCCAAGAAACCTAATTAAATATTTTAACTAGGAATTAACGTGATTCTATAAAGGCTGAAACTGTCAATTTATATTTATTTTGAAAGCAATAGTTTATTATGAATTAATTCGTATCCTCAAAATCCCTGCCTGTCTTTATAACAGGTAATCTAAAAATCTTTTATTCCACTCTTTTAAATGAAGAAGAAATTCAGTAGCGTTTCAATTCCAACAATATCCTACCTATGACTAAAATATATAATATTACACATTTAAATATATTTGTGGCAATAGATATTTCAGATTCTCAAGTAAAAAAACTGGGTTTTTAGGAAAAAAATGAACTTAAAAAAATATATATTCTTTTAGTAATATATTTTTGAAAACTTAACTTTTGTTTTCACCATGTATTATGTACACTCTTATTTCTCCAGAGTGGGAGGGGGCGGTATAGAAATATTCACTAGAAAAGGCAGCGGTGTCGAAATATTTATTAGAAAAGGGGGCGCCAGTTCAAAAAAGGTTGGGAACCTATGCTGTAGAGGCTCTTCAAGCAGATTTAAAAAAGCTACTTATGTTTGCTCCCTTTCATAACTAATACTAGCTCTCTATGAAAGTATTTAAATACCATATTCTTTAAGATTTCCTATATAACATGTATTATTTCTAATCCATTAACTAATTGTAACAATGGAGTTAAAATAATTTTAATATTTATCAAGCAAAAAAAGATTTTATAAGCTTTTCTTTCTTTGTTAATTATATTTCATAAGAAAAGATACAAATTGGCAAACTAAAAAATAACACTAATCATAGCAATCAGTATAACTAATGCACATGAGAAAACAAGGTGTTTCAATAGAAAATAAATGGGAACAATAATCATTAGAAAACTTTGTGTATCCATAAAAAAAAAAATTCAAAACAATCAATAATAACATTTTTTTTTATCAATGTTATATCATGACTGAAGAGTAAAATATTCCTACCTAATAACAAGGTAAATTATTAAGTTAAAATACTACTAACTAAATGCAAAGCTTTCAACCAATAATTCTTTTATGTATTGAAATATCAATTAATACCAAGTTTAAATAGTCCAATTCCTATCTGTTGTTTAAAGAAATTTCGAAGCTGAAATGTGATGATAAAATTTGACAGACAATAAGCAATAAATGATTATGTTGATTAGTAATTCTGCTAATTCATGCCAAAAAAATTTATAAATTTTTTAAACAATACTTCTCTTTATACATTGGTTGACTATATATACATGAAGTTCAAATTCCACGAAAATTCATTAAAAAGAAATTCCTTCTCTGTTTATACGTTAAAAAAATACAATAAAATTTCCTTCCATTTTAATTATAAATTTCTCAAGGGTATAAACATGCATAATATATTCGAATAATAACGTTTCATTTAAAAAGTTACCTCGCAACTATTTCAATATAAACAACAGAAGATTTTGTTTTTTCAGCAACATCGGCTAAAAAGTTGAACATTGTTCTTGGAGAAACTTTTTCGTTTCTATATTCATTAGTGGAGGCATCACATGCTTGAACTTGAAACAATGAATGCTTTTGAAATATGCTGTAGCCAATCTTACTATTATTTTTTTTACAGTAAAAGCTGTAACAGGCGTAACTTATTCCTATTGAAAATGCAAGATTTTTCACAAGACGAAATGCATGATTTTGTTTCTTTTCTTTACCTTGAGTTCGATTTTTGTCGCCAAATGAAGAAACATATATATATTTATCAACTAAAAATCTTCTCGTATTTTTATGCAAAAGATTTGTAAGTCTCACTTTCAACATATTTTTATTTAAAATTGGGATAGAATAGAAACCAACTTATCGAATTAAATGTAAACACATTTAAAAATTATGTTGTGAGAAGGACTCCGAAAAACAACAAATCTTTTGGTGATATTTACTCTTATGATAGGTGTTGCCACTCCTAATAAGTTCAACATTTCCTGTTTTATAATATTTGATAATTGTTTTGCGTTTGTTTATTCACTTCTGAATCTGGCAACAGAATTTTAGAAAAATAAGTTTATGGAATATTCTACAGTTTACATTTCACGCTAAGAAAAGAACTGTATTATATTTTATGTTTATGGAGCGTGTGCTCAATTAATTCATTCTTTCATGTAAATAGCTTCATTTATTCAAAACTGCAAATAGTCTCATTTATCCTGTGTGTCGAAGAACAATAAAAGAATATTGTAATTGAATAGTTTTTCTCGAGTAATCTCGAGTATATAATCTTTCCCTCTAATTAAAAAAAAAGAACCAACAAAACATTTAGCACGCGTTATGGCAAAGTAAGAAATTGTATCGATAGAGGGCGTAACTCACACATTTCAAAATGATTTCTTCTCTACATCACTAAAGTATTCTACAGTTTGGTTCAAAAAGCTCTTGAACTGGTGTCCATGAGATGATATTTATCACTCAAAATTCAACTCCCAGAAAGGTATAGTTCCCCAAAATAGAAAAACTCTTCCATTGAGAAATCTACTACCAAGATTTGTATACTTCATTTTCACAGTCAACTTCAATTACTTTAAAAATGAAATTAGTAAATTATATAATTAAAAAATAGTATTCGGGACATAGATCACTCAATTTTAACTGCTACTTGGTAGAGTGCGGAGGTGAGACAGTGATTAGGAGAAACGACAGTAGAATTGTAAGGGGAATTATATAGTTTGGTTGCAATGATAACACACATATAATAGGCCATATAATCAGTCATTTTGGACCTGAGTACTAAAAAATCACTTGTGCCCTAAGTTTGTTTTTCATTTGCTAAAAGAGCGTACAGCACTTTCTATAATAACTAGTAATACAAAGAAAGATTTCCACACAGTTAATACATTTAGAAATAACTCATTATGATTATTTTTAGTATGTATTGCAATGTCTTGTGCATTACTTATATCCGGGTCATTCCAAATCAAATTCCACAGCAAACCAATTTCCTGGATTAAGGTTTCATTTTCTGCATTGCTATAAACTTTTAAAAGTTTTGGAAAATTCTTCTAATTTGTGTTTTTCTAAGATTTTTATAACGGTGAATCACTTGAAATCAAACAAATATTAGGTATATTTTTAAATGTATCTTCTATTTGTACACAATAACAGTATCAATTAATTGATCATATTTTGGCTGTGTTGATGTGAATATAATTGTATGAGGTGACATTCTTTTTCAATGGTAATCCAGTTTATTTAAACACAAATACAAATAAACATCTAGACGACATTTAGCACAAAAAAAGAGACACGCGCGCATTTTACATTACCAGAACAAGAAGCATGGGATTTTCCAGATATAGTCTCGGTTTTTATATGAAACACAGACCTGAAGTTCCAAAACTCATGTGACTTCCGTGGACGGATCTTGTGATTGGTGGACAAATATCACTTGAGGTTATTGTTTAATGAAAACTGAAAAAACGCTAAGTACATAATTTTTAACAAATTAAAGTTACGATTAAATCTCGTTTGGCGTGTAAGCAACAGTTACTTATTGGCACGAGAGAAAAATATTTCATGATTATCATTTCCACATCTTTAGTAAAGTTGTCAAGTTCGTCATAAATATTTTAATATTTTCAAACATCGTTAAAACAATTACTGCATGCCCTTAAAGCTTTTTATTCAATTCATTAAAATACTAGGGACGTTGCATAAAAACATTAAATCATTTAACAAATGTATATTAGATAATTCATCGAAACTATTGCTAACCTTTTTCAATTAAAAAGAGCTTAATTTCTTCTAACAACGGTGTTGTTGTCATGTGTATCATCCTGGGATACATATGAAAGACGAGAGATAGATGAATAGAAACATACAGTAAAATCACAGAAGAATATAGACATTAATATACAAACGATGATCCCAGCATTGAACAGAAGGGGTGCGCTGCTTTCCATTCGAGACGGGAATCCATTTCAGGCGAAAGTCCGACTTCTTTTCCCGAAGATATATCCATGCCTTATTAGGGATTCGAACCCGATCGATTGCAAGCTGAGTGTCATAACCACCATACTGGATGAGGTGGCTTCTAATAACGTTACAAAGTGATTAAGGATTTGTCAGAAACTAAACCATCGCACGTTGTTGTATGAAAATTTCCTCTAAGAATTGCGCAAATGGCCATTTATAAAAAGCTCTTGGGTTTTTAAAGTTGATTATTTTGATTACCGCTGGCATTACACTGTAAAATGTCTTTAAACCATGGTTCGCAGATAAAACTTGCTGGTGTATTACATAACGAAATTCAATCAGAGTATGTGAAATATTAAGATATACTGAATACCTATACTAGGTACACAGTCTGTTGTTACAGAAAATATTTTCTGAAGGTCAATATCCATTTCTTTCAATGAAATATCAAATTCTTTAAAAACATCCAGACCGGTACACTTCTCTTTTAACATTATTAGTTTTATTAACTCTTCTTTCACTATATTTCCATACTAGTGCCGAGCAAAAACTTGTAATTGTGTGTGCATAAGCCTTTACATCATTATTCTTATCTAAAGCAATTGAATGCATTTCTGCATAATTTAAGTAGTTATTTATTTGCGAAAAATATTTTTTTCCGATTCTTTTACTCGATCTTTAATTATGTTGCGACTTATAGGTAACTCACTTATACACTTTATAATCAAGTCTTTTTCTTTAAAATCAACAAACAATGTAGGACTATATTCTAAAACCCCTTTTTTTACAAATTCTTCTGAAAGAGGTTTCCCGTAGCGAGCAATACAATGGGCAACTTGGAAACTTACAGCTATAATGCTATTTTTTGGAACCAAAAAAACTTTAAAACACTGCTTTGAGAAAAATTCTCTTTTTACTTTTGTAAAAAATGCATTTTTCTTTCTTCATCTGTGGACATGCTGAGATTAGATTGCAACGTTTCAAAATGTCTTTTTACATTATATGTACTTGAAGTCACTTTATCATTACAAATCACGCATATAACCATTTTATTCCTTTCAATCACACCATATTTATCAAACCATTCAATTGATATGGCCTGGAACTTGTATGGCTTGTTTTTATTTTTTTAACTACTGATAGAGTACAGGACAACAATTAATAATATTTGTATTTAGAATACATTAATTCGAGAGGAAATTTTGTATTAACATACCTAATATACATACACATTACTTTTAAATGAGTTCGAAATGTTTGACCCTAAGGTCACCACTGGTACAGGCGCGCCTTAAATTGCGAGCCAAAAATTGCTAGCATCGAGAATAACAGACTTGCGCATGGCGCCTCACAATGTGAAACAGAGAGGGGACGATAAAAATGCTACGGAAGTCTCTTTCTACAAACATAACTGAACATAACCTTACAAAAGTGCATTCTATCCAGGGAAAGTGCTTTAAATAGGGCAATTTGCTTTGGTTTGTCAATTTTTTTTCAGCAAACAAAATGTGAGTAAAATTATTCACTTTATTTGATATCTTGTACAAACACTTTTGCTTTATTTCAAATATTACATACTTTCATGTACAGGTATAGGACGAAAAACAGGAGCACTTGTGAAAAAATGAAATTTTATTAGTAAGGAATTGGGCCACCTTTGGCTTGAAAGACAGCTTTCATTCACCGTGGGATCCACAAATAAAGATCCTGAACAAAGTTCATCGGAATTCACATCCATTCCTTCCCCATAAAAATTATGTTCAAATCAGGAGACTAGGGACACTACTTTAGATGTTCCACTTCATCGTAATGCTCACGTTATCATATTTGAATACAGCGAGACGTGTGAACAGAGGCGTTGTCATTTTGGAACACAGAACGTTCTCTCGAAAAGAGAGTCTGAAGCATAGGGGGAAGGTGATCTGCGAGAATGCTTCGATAATAGTCGCCTGTGATCCTCTCCATCAAGAACAACGAGAGGCCCCAATTCACGGGAAGATATTGCTCCCTACATCATCACAGAACTTCCTCCATGTTTCACGGTTGGAACTAGGCAGTCAACATAAAATGCTTCTGCCGGTGTTTACCAGACGAACACACGTCCGGTGGCCTGGAATAATGTAAATAAGGATTCATCCGACCAGATGACTTGTTCCATTGCAAGTGTCCAGTTTAGGTGATCTCAGCACCCTTTTATTCTCTTCATGGGATTCCGCACAGAAACTAATGGGTTTGGAATAGCTACTCAGCCATGAATTTTTGCAACATGCAGCTCCCGTCGAGAAGATTTCAAGAATACGGGTTTCTGAAAGTGGGTATTCATCTCAGACGTTATCTGCGGTAATGTAGTCTTCCGTTTTCGGTCGACTATCCTCTTCAACACCCGTCTCTCACGGTCATTCAATTTCGACTTTTACACACTGTATAATGAATTTACATCCTTCTAACCTGTGACCCAGCTAAAGGTGTGGAAGGAACTAAATGATCATACGACATGATGAATTTCAATTATTTTATTTATTACTCTAAACACTCAAACACGAATAACACTAAGAATAAGATAACTCAAATCAGTAATAGAACGGTAGAGAGACGAGATTCGCGTTTATAGAGAATATGTTCAATAATGCAGGCTTTCTCCTTTAATATTTCTCTACATAGAGCGTAAATATTTAATATCTTCACTACTACTATAACGCTCTAATTAATTAACTTATGACGAAGTGACAATACCTAACTTTAGGCAGTCTTCCAATCAATCGCAATTAGGTTTTAACGCTTCTTCGTTAGCTTAACTTATCACTTTCTTGTTACCTAACTTCTGGCCACACTTCATTACTCCATTCTAATCTACTCACAATTCACTAACTCTCAAACTCGCGAATAAAGAATATATATATTAAACTTAATTTGCATATCACGTTTTCTGCTTTTTGGAGAAGATTGGTTAAAAATGCTGGCCCAAAAGATTTCCCCAGAGGGTGAGTGGAAGGACGCGTATAGATCCGTTACAACTGTTGTGCTTCACAGAAGACACTTTACCCAGGTTTGTGTAGGCTGTTGTAACCCTTGACACAGTGGTCCTTAAACGCCTGTAAGTTTGGCTGTTCGGGACACGGAGGGTCCAGCAAGACGAGCTCCACTTATCATTCCTTTTTTCACGTCAGAGAGGTCGGACATAATCACGCTTTGCTAAGAACAGAATTTTCTCATGCAACTCTCACACTGTCAAATGCTTGACTGGTACCTTCCCTTTCGCCGCCACTAGGTAGTACACTGTTGAGACACGTGGCGGACTTTTATTGGACGTTCGAAGGGTGACTCATTTTTAAATGGGTGTTCCCATTATTTTGTCCTACTCCTGTGCATTTTTTTGTCATTTGCGTAACTTGGGAACTGTAATGATCAAACGAAAGTTATAGGCAGCTTTTAAATGGCTTTTGTGTCAATGCAGTGCTTGAAAGAGTTCAAATCGAATATAAATAATTGACACAAATTAGAAAATCGAAATAAAACCGCGTAAACAAGTGGAACAAACAAGTGGTTGCCTAGAAATCGTGGGTCAGTTAAAAAGCTTGCATGGTTTAGTGTCTGACCCATGGATCATAGGTTTGCCATCACTGCTCTAGAGTATTAAAAGTTAGTTCACACTGTCTATACACTGTTTTAACCGAATCTATTTTGGCTTTACAACAAGTGTCTCATAATGATTTAAGAGTAATGTTTAAATTCTGTGGTAGAATGTCTCATCTTTTTGTAGATGCTTGAAGTAAGCAATATATATATATTCAAAAATATACTAAAAATAGTTATATACCTAAGATAACTATCGTCATAATAGAAAAGATTTAGCCACAGAAATACTAAAAGCAAACTCCCAGCCTTAGGAACTAGGAATGCAGGTTTAAACAAAGCTTTCTGGCCAGCCAACCTTCACCTGAATTTGCCAGTATTCTGGCTATAGGGAAAACAATAAATTTCTAGAGAAGTTTAACTATATTATAGATAAAACCATAATCAATTAATGTAATACTATAATGTTATAGCCTTTAATAATTACTAAAATATTTAAAATCAAAGCCAAACTAATAGACTTACCATGTGAATACATATTCGCCTCTTATGGACAATAACAGTAACGCATATAATTATTATGTATTGATAAAGTAGCAATATTACTATATATATATATATATATATATTATATATATATATAATATATATATATATATACTTTTTAAAATTTCTATATTTTATTTTAAAAATTTATAGAAAATAAAAAATACCATCCAGACATAAACGAGTAATTTTTAATAAAATATATTATTACAAAATTATTTAGCTAGAGGCGCCATCTATCTATAAACTGTACAACTGAAAAAACTTTTTTTATTTAACTGTTATATAACTTTTTATAAATTTAAGAGGGTAACTGTGTTCTATACAATGTTTAAAAAAGTTATTAATATTTAAATATATATTAGAGTTATCACTAACTAATACCTTGTTACGATAAATATAATTCAAAATAATATTTCGATATACTGAAATAGATAAGTTTGAATTCCAGGAAGGAACTTTAAGAATGTTAAAATTAAAATCATCTCTTTTATCATAAATATTGCTATGCAATTTATAGTCCTTAATATATAATGATACATCCAAGTAATTAGTTTTAGCAGGATTATTATTAATTTTAAGTAGCTTTAAATATCCCGGATAAAAATTGATATTGGGATTATAATTATTATTTTTACCAAAAATAATTAGGTCATCTATGTATCTAAAAATGTAATAATCATTATTAATAATATAATTATTTTCGTAAAAGTGTAAATATAAATTAGCCAAACTATTGCTAGCAGGGCCACCTTGAGGCAAACCTTTGGTTTGTTTGTACAGAGAACCATTAAAATTAATGTAGTTTTCTTTTAGGACAAAATTTATTATATATATAAAGGAGAAAAGCGACTCACTGACTGACTGACTGACTGACTGACTAATCACGATAACTCCGGAACTATTCAACCTACAGACTTGAAATTTAGTAGACATGTTCCTTTGATAGAGTAGACGTCAGCTAAGAACAGAATTTCCGAAATTCGAAACGCAAGGGGCGTTAAGGGGGTTAAAGGGCGTTATAAATAATTGCTTCCATGTTTAAACTACTTGATGTACAATCTTGAAATTGGGTAAGCAGATTCCTTTCAGAGAGTAGAGATCCGCTACAAAATGAGTTTGCTGAAAATCGACCCCCAAGTGGTGTTGCAGGGGCTTAGAGGGCGTTATAGATAATTATTTTCATTTTTAAACTATTTGACGCACTGTCTTTAAATTTGATATATATAAATAGTTTCCTTTCATAGAATAATGATCAGTTATAAAGCAGGTTTTGGGAAAACAGACTTCTAAGTGGCGTTGTGGGGATTAAGGGGCGTAATAGATAAATATATCCGTTTTTAAACTACTTCCCCTACCTGCTTGAAAATTGGTAGGTAAGTTTCTTTCCTGGAGTAAATATCCGCTACAAAATGGGTTTTGGGAAAATTGATCCACAAGGGGTGGTGCGGGGGCGGGGGGTTTAAGGGGCGTTATAAATTCCGATTTTTAAGTTACTAAACGTACAGTCTTGAAACTTAGTAAGCAGATTCCTATTCATAGGGTAGAGATACGCTACAAAATGGGTTTCGTGGAAATTGCCCCCCAAGTGGCGTTGCGGGACTTAAGGGGCGTTATAGATAATTATTTTCATTTTTAAACTATTTGACGCACTGTCTTTAAATTTGATATATAAATAGTTTCCTTTCATAGAATAATGATCAGTTATAAAGCAGGTTTTGGGAAAACAGACTTCTAAGTGGCGTTGTGGGGGATTAAGGGGCGTAATAGATAAATATATCCGTTTTTAAACTACTTCCCCTACCTGCTTGAAAATTGGTAGGAATGTTTCTTTCATGGAGTAAATATCCGCTACAAAACAGGTTTGGGGGAAATTGACCCCCAAGGGGTGTTGCGGGGTGGGGGTTTAAGGGACGTTATAAATTCCGATTTTTAAGTTATTAGACGCACAGTCTTGAAACTTAGTAAGCAGATTCCTCTCATAGGGTAGAGATACGCTACAAAATGGGTTTCGCGAAAATTGCCCCCAAGTGGCGTTGCGGGACTTAAGGGGCGTTACAGATAATTATTTCCATTTTTAAACTATTAGACGCACAGTCTTTATATTTGATAAATAGATTTATTTAATAGAGTCAGCTATAAGAAGGTTTTGTGAAAACAGACTTCTAAGTGGCGTTGCGGGGTATAAGTGGCGTAATAGATAAATATTTTCATTTTTAAACTACTTGACCTAGCTGCTTGAAAATTGGTAGAAATGTTTCTTTCATGGAGTAAATATCCGCTACAAAACGGGTTTGGAGAAAATTGACCACCAAGGGTGTTGCAGGGGGTTAAGGGCAGATATAAATAATTATTTCTATTTTTAAACCATTAGACTCATAGTCTTGAAATTTGGTAAGCGGATTCCTCTCATAGGCTAGAAGTACACTACAAAATGTGTTTTGTGAAAATCGACCCCTAGGTGGCGTTGCGTTCAAGGGGGTTCAAGGGGAGTTATTGATAATTTTTTTGCATTTTTAATTAATTGGACGCACAGTCTTCAAATTTTGCTAAGCAGATTCCTTTCATAGAGTGCAATTCCCCTACAAAATGGGTTTTGTGAAAACAGACCCAGAAGTGGCGTTGCGGGGGCTCAAGTGGCGTTATAGACAATTATCCCCATTTTTAAACTGTTAGACGTACAGTCTTGAAATTTGATAAGCAGATTCCTTTCGTAAAGTAGAGAACCGCTACAAAATGGGTTTTGCGAATATCAACTACCAAGTTTAATTTTGGGAGTTTAAGAGGCGTAATCGATAAATATTTCCATTTTTAAACTATTTGATCATCCTGCTTGAAAATTGGTAGGCATGTTTCTTTCATGGAATAGAGTTCCTCTAACAAAGAGTGAAACGAAAATTGACCCCTAAGGATGTTTGCGAGGGGTCAAGAGGAGTTACAGAAAAAAATTAATGTTTTAATTGTTAGACCCATATACTTGAAATTTGTTAAGCATGTTTCTTTTGTTGAATAGAGATCCACTAAGAATGTATTTTATGCAAATCAAGTTCTTAGGGGGGTGCAGGGGGTTACTGGGACGTATTGACAAAAAAATTACTTTTTTCGAGCTACAAGGACTATAATAATGAAATTTGGTTTGCATTTTTCTTTTGTTGAATTGAAATCCTCTAAGAGCGGTTATTTTGGAAAACGGCTCTCAACGGGATTACGGGATATTGATAGTAAAACTTCTTTTTTTCTGTTAGATTTAGACTTGAAATTTGGCTTGCATGTTCAATTTACGGAGTAGAGATCCACCGAAAATTGGTTTTGCGGGAATCCACTTGGTTTTTGGGTTACGAAAGAGCAAATATCATTCTATACTTCAATTTTAGAGATTTTTAGAAAATACAAATTAGATGAGTTCTGCCCTTTTTTTTGCGACAGTTAAAGGTATAAGTATATTTTTCAATATAATCGAATTCTTAATGCTAGGACTTAGATATCAATAATTTATACATATATATAAGTAGTAAAAATTTATAAAACATCATGAAATACCCAGCGAAGCGGGCGGGTAACAGCTAGTATATATATATAAAAGCTGCAATGTCCCACAATTTTCTTTTTACAATATCCACTGCTAGGAGTGACATCATTAATAAATTAAAAGAGTGACAGGCAAGGCACGTAAATTGCATGAGGGCTTCGAGCAATTATTCTAGACACTGAACACCTTAATATTTCCCTTTCATGTTGCTACCGTTATCGTATATATGCATGTGTGCCCTCTACAATTCATATCTAAATCAAGCTCACTTAATCTTTTCAATAGAGCTTTTGATAGTCCTTCAATCACACATCAGTTGCTTCAATAAACCTTATAAATAACTCATTAATACTTAATCTATTCTCTTCATATTTTACATACCTAATAATATTGAAATTTATTCCTTATGGGAAATATCAGGAGTACAATCCACTTAGATTCTACAGTACGTTGCTGCTTTAACATAGCCTTTAATTTTGTTAATTTCATTTCCTAACTTAGAAGTAATTTGTTCTTATTATGTATGTGCTAAATGACAGATGCACTACTCTGTTTTTTTCATTTTTTTAAATCCTGTTTATGTAATCCATTAGCACAGAATCGTATTAACTTAATTCAATTAAACTTAAAAATTTTTCGTTATTAGTCGTCCCATTATTTCATGGGTTCCTCGAATTGGAAGATTATTACATGTTAAATAGAATCACTAACACCTCTTTACAATAAAAAAGAAGAAAAGAAAAAGAAAAATGGAATCATATTGTCGTGGCTGAAAGCCACCCCTTTCACTACTGTCTCCCTGTCTATCTGGAAATACTACTGGATGTGTAGGCGGACTTAAATGATCAAAAGACATAATTGCAAATCAAATAGATTTATTAAATCTAATTAACACAAATGGTTAGAAACACACAATTCAAATTTAAGAGAAACAAATTAGAGTGGAGTACGAAACTGGGAATCACTACTAGCGGACTAGTCAGAATATCAACTGAATCTAGGAAAGCTTAAACACGCACAGTTACAGCTACGCCACGTACGAATATTCGCAATATCTTAAATAAAATCACTGACCTTATCTTCTACATCGGCTGTTCCTTAGTGATGATTTCTGCCTTTTTACTGGTTAGGGGAATGGGTGAAGGATCCACGCTCTGTAACAAGGATTTTTACAATCTTCACTCAGCTTCTCCTCGCGTAGCTCCACACGTAACCGCTATCTACGAATGTCAACAACTGCGTGCTGACATCTCAATCTTTAATTCACTTAACTTCACTCTTCTATCTCTTCACTTTACTTAACCTTTTAACTCGCGAAACCCGAACTTATATAATATATCTTATTTGCATAAATCACGCTTGGCTCTCGGTGAAGATTGGTTGAAATAAATAAATTATTTTACAGAAAATAGAGGAGGTTAGTCGAAGACCGTATAGACCCGTCACAATATCTTCTTAAAATTTTGGAAGCGGTGATATATGGACTCTTTTTGGTAATTACTAAATATTAACACTTAAAAACACCCTTAGAAAAACAAAGAATATGATTTTTTTTCTAAAAAGTTCAGATTAGTCGGGGATCTTCAGGAGCTCTCCGAATCAAATTATAAAAACTAAACATTCACATCATAAATAATTACTATGCTGATTGTCGAAATTCAGAGATCTACAATAATAAAGTTTACGATGAAATGTATTTTTCGCCATACTGATAACGACTGGAAGAATGTTTCATGAGCCAGAGTACATTATTTTAGTTTTTGATCATGTTGGAGCGTCTTCAATCGTGGGGTCCCGGGGCATAGCATCCACTGCACCTTCCCTATATGGCCACTACTGCATATAATAGAAGTTATGCAAACTGGTCACATGAATTTTTTTTTTTTGAGCAAAGAGGTGAGACATATCTGGTTACTACAAACATCTGATATTCTGAAAATAAATTGATAGGTAAACTAAAATTATAAAATTTGAGAAAACAAAAAGGAGTTCTATAACCTCTGTTTAAGTTTTACTTTAAAGTACTTGCTATTTCATTTCGGCTGTATAGATTCCACACTGGTAATCTATTCGTAAATCAGCGGAGTTTGGATTTTTTTGGGACGTCGTAAGTACAGGCCGATCCTAGCCGGTGTGCTGCGCGTGCAGCGCATGCTGGTGGCCAAAACAAGGGGAGGCCGCATAGAGTTCTTTCATTCAAGCAAAATGTTTTTCAGTATCTCAGAATAAAATTTATTAAGTCGAATATATATTCTGAATTTTAAATAGAGTTTTCGAAAAATCAAAATAAGTCCCACATCTTCTCGATAACATAGCATAATTTAAGAAAAAGTCTAGAACGAGACGAGGCCCCAATTGTGGTCGCTGCCTTGAATGCAGCCCCATTTGGCCCATGCCTTAAGACGAGGAGTGGATCGAGACAGCGCTTTTGCTCAATTAGTTTTTTGAATACAATGCTAGCGCCATCTGTTATATAATATCTAAACTAAAATAATTGAATAGTCCTATTTTTGTATTGCTGTATTAGTCGAATGATTTTTGCTGAAGTTTTTATCGCATTTTATTTACATTTTGGGTAGTTTTTACTTTTGATTTCTTGTTATTTTTTACTTTATTTTATTAATTGTTTTATTATCTTTCTTGTTATTTTAATTAGTTAATTTTTTTTAATTTTCTGTAATCAACTTTTTTATACTTACTGTTTTCAAAAATGGAGACTGAAATGAATGTACATACCAGACTTAATCTGCTCATTTTATGATCTAGTCTTCACTCGCTCTTTCTGTTTGAAAAGGCATTTAAAAAATGTTCATGCTCACCAACAGTGTGATTTAAATGGAGGGATTTTGAAGGAATTCAGTACTTTCAGTGGTATATATTGTTGAATTTTAAAATTTAGTTTATAAAAAAGAGAAAGAAAGTTAAGATAATGAGAAAGTTATTCTTAAAAGGTACTTTTAAAAAACTACTTGATAAGTTGACATATTACTTAATTCTTTTGAAAAAAGAATAGAATTTAAATCTAGTTGAATTAATTTACATGTTATATAAAAATTTAGTTTATTTTTCTAATATTTTATGCTTAAATTTTTTTAACGCAAAGCAAAAGTGTAGATATTTTAATGAAATTACAAAATCCAATATATTTGGCTTTTTCAGTCATATTTATTTTTTATACAATAAATTATTTTTCATTTTCTAAATTAATTGCTGATTAAACAGGTTTGGAAGATAATCATTAAATATACACTGGAGTGCAAAAATTAAGGACGAGACGGTTTTTTCAATATAACTTTGTACAAAAGCATTCCAAATCAACACATTTAATACCGTAAGATCCCCAATACGTAAGGACATGAGTAATGTAAGCAACACTTACTAAAGAGAAATCAGAGGGATAAAAAGAAGCTTTATTGAAAAAGTAGCATGGAGCGCAATGCGACTGAAGGCCGAAACATCCCTGTGATGGGTGTCCAGCAAGAAATATCCGGTCTTTAGTAGGGGATATGATCTCCCCTGACTGCTAGGCAGGTTTCACAGCGTCTGCCCATGCTGAGAATGAGGGTGTCAATGAGTTGTTGAGGCATTGCTGCCCATTCGTCTTGCAGCGCCAATCGAAGCTCCGGAATCGTTACTGGTGGTAAGGTACGAGCTGCCAAGCGTCTGCCTAGAATATCCCATACATGCTCGATGGGATTGAGATCCGGAGATCGTGCCGGCCAATCCATACGTTCAATATCCTCACTCTCTAAGAGCTGTTTGGCAGCTACTGTGCGATGACATGGTGCATTGTCGTCCATGAAAAGGAACTGCGGACCCATAGCGCCTCTAAAAAGACGCACATATGGAAGAAGAATCTCGCTACAATAACGGGTCCCGTTGACTGAACCTGCGTCGAAAATGTGAAGGTCTGTACGGCTACCAAGCATGATGCCTCCCCAAACGAGAACACCGCCACCTCCATACCTGTCCCTTTCAAAGATGTTCGAGGGATGATTGCGGCTTCCCCGCTCTCTCCAGATGAGTATGCGATGAGAATCGCTACTCAGACTGAATCTGCTCTCATCTGTAAAGAGTACTCGTCCCCATTCATTGTCTCTCCAATTCCCGTATTCCCGGCACCACAGAGAACGCCTTCTCCGATGGGCAGGCGTTAGAGGTACACACCGTAAGGGCGTCGCGCAAACAGACCACCACCGTGCAGTCTTCTGGCCACAGTAAAACGCGATATCGGTCGTCCAGTCGCCTGTGTCGTGTGTCTAGCGATTTCTCCCGCTGTCTGCCGCCTGTTTTTTCTGGCCTGTAAGGCAATATACCGGTCATCTGAGGGTGTGGTTCCTCGTGGACGACCACTACTGAACCTCCGGATAGCTGTTCCTGTAGTTTGAAATTGTCTCCAAAGTCGTGAAACGATGCTGTGAGCAATTCCGAACTCTGCAGCCACACTTGTCACACTGCAACCTTCCTCCAACTTCCCAATGATTCGACCTCGGGTAAAAGCATCCAGATGTCGTCTAACAGATTGATTATTCGCCATTTCTCTCTGAGGCAGCAACTCGGTGTGATTTTAACTGCTATACGGTGTGCAATCTCTTTGCCAGAAATACTAATCTTACACCGACAACATGCTTTACTACTCAGACACTACGTCTACCTGCATATCTGCGCATGTGCTACCGTACATCACCTTACTTAATCTCCTGATTGGTCTTTCTGTCCGCTCTGCCTCTTCGTTCAGCTGATATGCTAATTTTTCGACTTCGTCCTTAATTTTTGCACACCAGTGTATTCACAAAAATAAATAATATTTTGGGCAACAGATGGCGCTAGCATTGTATTCAAAAAAAATTTCAGGGTGCAAAAGCGCTGTCTCGATCCACTCCTTTAAGACGTCCCTGGGTCGTTATATTATCAATTTACCCTGGATACAAAATCACCCACCTCTTCCTGATGCCAGAAAGACTGCTGTGGAGAAACTTACAAGCTGTCTTGAAGCTTTGGAATGAGCCGGAAAGTTGGTCGATAGTGGAAATGTGTTTTGGAATTGGCTTAACGAAGGTAATATCAAAGAAACTAACAAAGGAGAGCATTTCTTATCACGCCATCTTGTTTTTAAAGTACATTTGACGACAAAAATTCATCCATATTGATGGTTCAGTTAAAGTGATATATATGTTTTTGAATGATTGCCTGTAGAAAGGATCCAATGTTATAGAGCTTATCTCATCGATCGTAAATCATTTTTTTGTGGAAAATTCTGAATAAGTGCAGATATAAAGAAGGCAATTTTTTTTCCAAATTGATCTGTAAGTAGGCAATAAATTATATCTTAGGTTTCTATGGAAGAATAAAAAGATTATTGATTACATTTTGTAAAATAAATTGCAGGGAAATACGTTTAACGTGAAAACGCTTAAGACGAAATATTGGTTCACGCTGAATAACACAACGGTTCCGACAAACTACTATGTATTTTTATGCATTTCTTTTCTTAACACGAAACGAAAATCACTTAACAGGAAAAGATTTCCCTTCTGGGAATGAACAAAATACGTAAAACACCAGTCGGATTGGAAAGTCCTACTGTATCATCGGGAGAATTCGTTGCAGTGGATGATGATAATGTGTGTACAGCCACGAGTATAGCAGACAAAGACATTTTGGAGTGAGTTCAAAGCTCAAAAAGTATCATTGATGCAGATTCCGACGATGAAAATGAAATGAATAGTGCAGCTTCTCTGTTCCCACACCATCCAAAATGAGGAACGTTATGAAAAGTATACGCAGTTATTTAGATGCACATTCTAATGGTGAAATGAATAACAAAATGGACGACATCGAACAATTTTTTTGAACAATTTGATGCTAAAAAAGATAACGCAAAGAAAAATATCAGGTTATTTTCAAAAAACTCAATAAATGTTTTGTTTTTCAAAAAACTTAAAAAAATTTTGTATTAAATTTCCTTATGTGTCTAAAATACGGTCGGCCGGCTCTATCTGGCAAAGTTACGGTTATTTTTGGAAACTGACTCGAAAATCGGATCCCACGCCCCGAAATACGCCAGGCAATTTTCGTGCATTTTGGTTTGCAATATCTGCTTCCACAGACACATGAGCAATGCCACATTTTGCGATTATTCCCTTACGGGAATCTGCCAACGTTTTTTCCGGATTCTTCACATTTCCGGCAATAAAAAAATTATGGCGTGGTTAATTGAAATAAAAACCATCCTATGTTTTAAGTTGGACGAAATGACACACAGTATGCAAAATTATACTATGATCGATTGAGTAGTTTCGGAGTCCATCGCGGACAAACACTGTGACACGTATATTTTATATACAAAGATATATATATATGACAGGCCCCAGGCCTGCGGGTTAAATAAGGAGGGCATCATCTCTACAAAATGCTTCTTTATTCTGCTTGAATCATCAAATATCCAACATGGCGGCCCTTAGGCGCGCACCAGAGTAGAACAAAAGACGGTAATCCGGTCAGGAGTCCACCAGCTAAGCCTTTCCAGTACGTGTTCTCCTTCGGTAGCGCTCGCTCCACCTTTAAATAGGCTTATTTACCCACAAATCCTTACGCGATGATAAAGAGTTCGCTCTATTTTTATTTCTTACTCCCTTAATTTTAAAGCTAATCTTTTCACACAAACCTGACATATATATATATATAATTCACGTTAATTTCATCTTTCAAGTTTCAACCTCCTGAACTTCGTGTAAATAAGTAAATTTTAACTATCCGCATAACGTGATATATAATCGTAACTTTATCTCTTTGAAATTAAAACCTCAGCGTATTTAAGCTAAAAATTGCATAACGAACCTCGTCCGATTATTTGGACCAATCACAAGATTCGTCTACGGAAGTCATGTGAGTTTTTGAACTTCCGGTTTGTGTTTCATCCGGAACTTCCGGTTTGTGTCCAGATTTTCTGGAAAATTCACCCATTTCTTGTCCTAGTCAGGTAAACGTGCATGTGTCTTTTTTGTGCAATGTATTGTATTTTCTCTGTGTGTGTGTGTTGTTTAAGTGTGTCTACATGTGAAATAAAATTGCAGTGTTAATCTACAAAAGGATGCTTCATCAAAATAACCATAACAACATCAATAATACAGATATAATCATCAGTAAAGAAAGCCTTACCTCGCTGCATTACACATTACATATATATTCTTAAGAAAGTAAACGAAATTCAAAAATAATTCATAAAATAACTTAAGTTCGTATAATTAAACAGCGCCATTTTAGGAAATTAACTCAGTAATGTAATGTAACAGAAATATATATATCCATGTTCTTAAATTACCAAGTTCTTTTCTGTAAATATATTTCTGGTTTAGATTTAAAAAGTAACATAAACGCTTCTTTAAATAATGCAGAAAGTTCCTTACACTCTCATCATTCTCTCTTATTTATCAATTTCGTGCATAATCAACATTATCACTCTAATCTTCATTAATACTTCATTCGATCTTTTTCTCCAAGGAAGAATGAAATACGATTAATTATTTCTTCATTATCATAGAAAGAGAAAATAAATAATTATACTTCCAGTCTGCATTTCTCTAATTTTTCCCAACCCTATTGAATGACTTCCAATTACCACTTGATTGGGACATCAAACATCAGCTTAACTGTGGATTACTTCCTAACAATGAAACATTTACTTTTCGACAATTATGGAAGGGGACAGAAACGAACGTATTTATTAAGAAGGGGATGTGGGGGGGCGAATCCTAACTCCATTTACGTCCTATTCAATAGACGCCATTAATAGGAGAGGGGAGAAAAACTTAATAAAAGTCAGAAATCGTATTAGGTGGGAAACGATTCGAGGTCCAGTGGCTTAGATAAAAGAGGAAAACCGTTCTTTCAAAACCATAACAACACAATCATCGAGAATCTCACGCTCGACAACCAAAGTATTGTTAATCGTTTTTCGTGGATACCTCATCTGCCATATTCCCAATAATCGCGATTCAAGAGCAGCGTCGGGAGTGGAATAGCCCATGAAGCATCCAATGAGCTGTTTCGAAATGCATGACTTGTCATGCATACCCATTTTTACCATTCAAAATGTACAGCCTTTTCAAAACCTTTGCAGCAGCTTTCACGGTGATTGCTACATAAACGGCATGAAATCACAGCTCTGCACCAATGCATCCCCCTACCAAGTACCACCCTCTTCGGATAATGGAGAGTAATGAGTAGTGAATGGAAGGTGCGGAACTTCCTCAATGCTCGGCGAATAAAAGATCAACTTCCATGGGGAGAGTGTTGATTTACTGCGATAAAACTGATTCGAAGTGTTGCGGGAACACGCGGTACCTTTCGGCAACCCCTTAGCAAGATATTTGATACTCTACAGCAATTTATACTTGATGCAGACAGTCAGAAGCTGTTCCCACACATTTGCTTTTGGCTTTGGGAGTGAGTTTCTACATAAGGCTATTGTGGATACAGGTTTCTAATTGTATCTATTTGATATTCCACCGTAGAAATAAAATTGGTGATTGTTAGATGTGCCCACCAGTCGGTCGTGGTTTAATGTAATCAAACATGGGTTTTAGAGGGGGGGAATGTTTTTTCCTCCCCTCTTAAGCCGAGATGTTTGAAACCCATGTATACTCCGTGTGAAAATTATTTTCATAAAAGACGAAGGAATTAGGTAATGAACGATTTAATTTAAATTTTCCCTTAGAAGAATTATTTTGCTTATATATATAAAAATTGAATATAAAATTTTTTTAAACACGTGGAGTATAATTTTAAAAACAAATCATGGGGCAAGAAAGTTGAGAACGTGTATTCTGCTAAGTTTCCAAGGTCTAAGTACTTCTTTTAAGAGTCACAAATACTATTTTTATATAGTTTATAAAAATTTTATGAACTTTGAAGATAATATTCGCGTAATGTACACTTTGTCAAAAATTCTTAATCATTAACTTTATGTTTTTTCTTAAACCGTAATGAGGAAAATATTTTTTTAAATTAAAGCTGATTCATTTCCCCTAAGCAAATATTTTCAAAGTTAACTTTCTAACTGAAAAATTTAGCAAAAATTATACCTTCATCAGCTCAAAGAATTATGATTACAGCTCCCCCCCCCCCCCCAAGGAATTGAAGTTACAAGAATACTGCAGGTAAAACAGAAAGTTTCTTAAGAAATTTTTTTTTCTTTAAATTTCTTCTTTTAAAAATTTAGTTACAAAGCACTTATATGTGTACAAAAAAGTTATGTCAACATGGTCCATATGTTTACATGATGCTGAAATTGAGATTAGTTGAATGCAATATAAAATTAGTGCCCGTATTTTTGTTATAGTTTTATAGTAACAAAATCAAGTAGAAAATAAAATTTTAGTAAATGAAAGATCTTTTTTTATGCTCACGATATTACTGACTAAAATTATAAGGGTCCAAGTTTCATAGTTTGTTACTCACGACTTTCACTTAAATAGAATATTGCATTTGCATATAACCTAGGAAAGTGATTTTCAAACTAAATATCACAGTTAAAAAGAGTATTTTCCCCAAGAGGATTAGTAGAGGCCCGAATAGAACCCGCTATAAATATATTTGAACTAATCTAACTATTGTAATATTTCTGACTCGCTAAAAGAAAAAAATTAATGCAGTTGCTAAGTGCTACTTACCTGTATTTTCCTGTGTATAATCCGCGGATTATGTGTTTAAAAAGTTTCAAATTTCCTTGCGCGTATTATACGCTGCCGCGGATATGTTAAAAAACATTCTCCATCAGAAACGCGTTCAATAAAGTTTTGAAAGAAATGCCATTTATGTTTAATAAAATAAATAACAGATGGTGCTGAAAGTTTTTTCTACTCGGAAGACATATTTCGGTTACAATCAGTTTTGTCCAATTACGTTCAAGAACGAATTCGGTTCCTTGGAAAGATATTACAGTCGCTAGTCATTTCGCATTCTGTCTTGACCTGTGTGTGCGAACTGTTTCTTCCTGAAAATATTCAAGTTCATTTATCGTCATGTTGAAGCGGGAGCGGGTTAATTACACGGCTGATTTTGAACTAAACGTTATAAAAAAGGCTACCGAAGTAGGAAATCGGGAAACTGCAAGATTGTTTTACGGTTGACGAATCAAATATTCAAATGTGGAAGGAGGGAAAAAACAAGGCTAATTTTGAAAAATGTGACCCAAAGCTTTTTAATTATGGACTCGATGAAGCACATCCCAGTGAGAATATTAAAAATGCCCTGAAGGCCACATCTGCAAATAATACCTGCAGGACTGACAAAGAAATTACAGCCTTTAGACGTCGGAATTAACAGATATTAAAATCGAAAGCTTAGAAATCATGGTAACAATAAATGTCTGATGAAAAAAAGAATTTTACAAAATAAAATTTTTTTCTGTACAATTTATTACTTATAATTTTAATCATATTTTATATATTTCTTTATCTGACACTACATTATCCGCAGTATATATTTGGGATTATTCGCCGTAAAAATTGCCGCGGTTTATACGGCGCTGCGGATTAGGCAAAGTTTTTTTATTTTTGCAGACGAAAAAACGGCTTTGCGGACAATACGGGAAAATACGGTAAGTGTTTTCAATATTACATGGCAAGAAGTTTATAGGAAGAAAATAGTTGCTTTTTGAAATTATAAAATGTTAGATATATATTATGTATTTCAATTACAGTTTCTATTGATCTCAGTTGTTACGGAATTTTGATGTAATGGTCTTGGATATTGTTCCATTTGAGTTGATTTACACGGGAGATATTCTTTCAAAGCCAAATTTCGAATCAGTATTTTATCAGGATTTTTACCGTACCCATTAAAGATTGATAGTATTTCCAAAGGATGTGCTTGCTGCAGTTTGAGTGTTACTGCTGCTTATGATATGTGGAGTTAGAAAAGTCTTAACGTCAGTAATGATGTTTTTCATTTTTTTTTTCAGAAAAATTTTATCAAAACTCATCTAAACCAAGTTAATTAAATAGTTAGACATTGGTTTTGTTGACTAATTTTTATGAGTGTAATTTTATTTCAAAAACTCTTCCTTTTTTCCCCTATTGTAATGACTGTAATTGTTTGTAACAGTTAATAGTTATTTTATTGAACCTCTTTTAGCAATAGTAGTATAATGTTTACGATCATGCAAGCCAAATGAATGCGCGTTAATAGTGGTGAAAAATATTATTTGAATTTATAATGTTCTGTGACAGTGTGATTTCTTCCAATCAATAATTCCATTCAAATACTGTAACGACAAATTTTTAGTATAAAGAAATATTTGTTTTAATTCAAAAAAATTCCTTGGTTTTTCAGAGGAAGAAAAAATTATAGTTAAAAATTATAGTAAAATTATAGATTAAAAATAATAGTAATTATTACTATAAAGTTTCATTTGGAGCCCTAAATAATTATAAAATTAAATTGTATTATATTTTTGTTTCTAAAAAAAATTAAACACACCCACAATTTTTGCTAGTACTAATTTTCGAAGCCATTGAAATTTAAGTAAAACAAAAATTAAAGTAAAGTAATAAATAATTAAATAATTCTTCTAACTTTTATTGGTCTGTGAATCGATTCACTAGAGAATTTCTCAGTTTTAAAAGTCAGAAGGGGAATTTAGTTTTACTCCAGCATAAGCATCTCTGATGAATCTAATGTACACTCATGCGCAGATTAAGAGAATTATCAAATAATGTCTATTTTTACAAAAAAATATTCAACCAAAGGTTTTAATTATGTTGCCGAAGAATTATACAAACCTTCAGAGTTGAATACCTAAGCGTACACACCTACGTGTCTGTCAGCGATTTGTGTGCTAACAACCTTTACATCCTTCACCGTTTTTCTCTCAAAGGTCTGGTTAATTTTATAAGATGTCAGGTAAAATGAACAGTTACGAACATAAGGATAACAGAATGAGATGGAGAATTCTCGACAGATTGGAGAAGCAGGCCAGTCACAAGCGCAGGTGGCTACAGATCTCAGTGTAACGTTTAGTGCCTGCAATTGTTAGAAAGAGTTTTAGGACGCTGGATCCATATCAAGAAGACCTGGACCAAAATCTATAACGACGAATTAGGATTCTCAGACTTATCAAAGTACTTCGAGGGAGACATACAAACTGGAACTTACTGACACCAAATATAAATACGCAGAAGTTCTGATATCTCAGATAATAATGATAAGGATGATCAAATAAAGCCTCCGGTATGACGACAATAAAAAAAGATTGTGGCAAATGAGAATTTATGTAAAAGAAATATCGATGGACAGTGTTTGTTAAAGAGTCTCTAATTGAGCAACATCTGCAATCTGTCATATGTCTTTCAAGATTGTGGCATAATAAATGACTAGATATAGATTTCCAAAGATTTCCCAGCGCACCCAAATGGTTTAGCGCTGTGTCAAACTTGCGTCCAAAGAATCTTGAAAGGTGTGTAGTGTTGAAACAAGAAACTGCATATCAGGAAGACTCTTTTATTAAGATCAATAATACTGGAGTTTTCTCAAAAATCTGATTTTAAAGTACATTCTTTTGAACAATAATGTTGGATAATTTTAAAACTATGCTTAGGTAATAGGTTCACGTGAGTAGAGTTAAAGATATCCGAAATGGAAAATATGCTTACCATTCATTAATTTTTTTTATTATGGGTGAAAAAGTAAAGTCAAACAAAAGAACTAAATATTTGTTTAAAATAAAAGCTTTTTTTGCACGAACAATAAATATTTTGAGTTTACAGGTCTCAATTTTCTTTTTTTTTTGCTCCTCACATTCTAAACTTCACATTTAGAATAATAACGTTATGAAATAGTCAGTTAAATAATAAAAGTATGATAAAAATAGGGAAAAGTTTTATTTTTCATAAAACTTTAAGTGCGTTGTAGGAATGGAAGACCCCCCTCTTTTACTTATCTAGGTGAAAGGCAACTTTTCCAAAATATTGCAATTAAGATATTTAAAGAATTTTTTCTAGGCTCCCCCCTACATATATATATGTGTGTGTGTTTATATATACATGTATATATACTGTGGCACATACAGAAAAATTGGCGCACACTAGGGTCGAAAATCCACCATTTTCGTATCATACTTCAACACACCACCTAACAAATTTTTTTGATTTTGTACATTTTCAGGAACAAAAAAATAGTAATAAATTGATTATTGAATAAATAATTAGCATTAATTAATAAAATTAATTATTAATAATGAATACTTAATTAAATTTTACGTACTATTTACATAGGGTTATAATCAATCGGAAAAAAATCAAGGGCTTTGGGGGGGGTCTAGCCCTGTGGATCCCTCCTTTGTGTGCACCGCTGTATATATACATACACACACATATATATACACTAGTCATTATCCACCCGCTTCGCTGGGTGTTTCTTGATGCTGTATGACTATATGTAGAGTTTTTTTTAACCCTTTATCCACTGACCGTATTTATAAGTACCAGTCATTTTAAAATTATATAGAATAGCCATTTTTATAAATATTCTAACGGTACTCAGCAAAAACACTCTTTAAATTCCACTCTTCCAGGATAAATGGCCGACTCGGGTTCTATGAGTATTTTTGTGGGAAAGACAAATAGTTTTAAAATTGAAGTTGCGTTTTCAGCTGTCATTTTGATTGGATTGCCAAGATTGTCATTTTTATTCTGCAAAAGTAGTTAAAGTCAAAAGCTAGGGCGGAGCTACCGCCGTATCAACCGTATCAATGATACGGAGCCCCCAAGCTTAAGGGGCTCATCATGTGTATGCAAAACAATCCTAAAATTTTAAGGTTCCCCGAAAGAGCCCCCAAAGAATTTTGATGCAGGGACCACTCAGGACTAGCTGCGGTCAAAAGGTAAGTGTCTAATTTTTTTATATGTTAATTTAGACCTAAGAAAACGATTTGACTATTTATTTTAAGTGAACAGTGTATATAATTGATTTTACAGTTGAATAACTTTGTGGCATTGTCAGTACCACCCGTTAGTTAGGAGAGGGGGTGCCAGCTCAGGTGTCGTCCGCGTCACTTGACCATGGTTCAAAATTACGCTGGCCGTCGCCAAAAGCCCTCGTGTTGCTAATCAGTGCGACGTTAATATTCTCTCACTCTCACTCAGTACCACCCGTACCCTGGATGTTAGAGAAAGCATGTCTTTTTTTCTTTTCATCCGTGTAATTTATTATTGTTTTTCGTTGTAGCGTCATTACTAAAGTGTAATAGAGTTATGCTATTTTGCCATTGCTTTTTGATATAACTCTGAGCTTTTTTTTGCCACACAATAAATGAAATATTTATTCTTTATTCAAAAATTAACATTGTAATTTCTTTGTGTCTAACTGAGATCTAACAATTACAGGAGGTTTTCAAGGTGCTATAATTTTTTTCCTTCTCTTCTTAGAATGTCTGGAAAAAAGAAACTCAGTCTTCAAGAGGATTTAGATTTATCACAGATTCTACTATCTGAAAGCAGTGATACTCTCACAGATGATTTTTCAGATTAAGAAATTCCAGCAAATAATCTGCTGGATTTTTCACTGATTCTGAAGACGATCAAGAGACTGAACAAGACTCAAGGTGCAGTAGTTCATGTTCAGAAAATATTGTATTTCCTTCCCCAGAATGCGGTGCCTTAAAAAACATTCAATCAGAACCTCACTCAAAATGCGCTTCGTGTAATTAATGAAAAGAAAAATTGTTTCTTTGAATATCATCAAATTAAGTTTATGCGTTAAACCTGTTGTTATGGGTAAAAAAGTGATTAAATTTTTAAAATTTTATAATTTTCAAAAATAATTTTTTTTTGCTGCAAAATATTAATGCTCTCTGGTTATTTAGCATTTTAAGAGTTAAAACTGCGTTAAAAGAGAAGAGTCATGCGGTCTTTTTGTATTATGAGAATATTTTAGCCCTCCGTGTACTGACGATACTTTTGAGTACCAATTTAATTAATTAGCTCTAATAGATTAAATTCCCCAAAGTTTTTTATTTATGTATATCCCTTAATTTTCAATGTAGTGACTCAAAAAAAAATTGCAGTAAATCATAATGCTGTATAGATAAAGGGATAATTCCGGAAATTGTAGATAGTACGCAAATTGCAAACCAAACCATCGCGATAGATTCAATAGGGATTGAAGGATCGATTGGACTAAGATTGGCTTGTATTAAATGAAATGCAGCATTAACATATATTTGCCTCTAGGTCATTCAGATGTTCCAGAACGCTCGAGACAAATAAGAATTTCTTACAAAACCACGAAAGTGTTTTCATACGGTGAGCCTAAGACAGAGAGCAATAGAGACATCATTTCTAGTTTGTTAGTATATCAGATTCAGATTGGTGCTGCTAAATATCATTCTTGGTAGTTTGTTAAGTTTCAAAATTAAGATCTTGAAGTAACTTTAGTATAAAAATACTCAAAATACATTATGTTATACATTGTTATTTTATCAGATTGGGGGGGGGGGATAAAATTATGATTCAAATTGGGTCGCAATTAACTGTGGAATTTGGAATTGCTCGCAGGATCGTTTCACAAGTTTTGGAGAGAATTTAAAATAACAAGCACAACTGTCCTAAAGTTCAGTAGTGGGTGATCTTTCAGGAGCAATCACGAAGTTAGATGACCAATATATTGTTCAATAGGTGAGAACAGATAGATGTAAAAGGAGCGGGAGAAATCACATGAGACACGCTACAGATCACTGGAAGATTGATATCACTTGGGCATACCTGGAAAGTAGACTGCACAATGTGGTCTATTTGCATGACAATCAGTACTTATGAACAAGAGTTCCATTAAAACCTGCTTATTGGTGTCGGCATACTCTGTGGTGTCGAAAGCACAAGAACTGGTCAGATCAGCAATGGTCTTGAGTTCTCTTGAGAAAATTTAGCAGAGATGAGAGCAGATTTAGCATGACTTGCGCTTCTAGCACATGCACAACCGGAAAGAACAAAAACCATCCGATAATTCCTCCAGTATCTTTAAAAGGGACCGGTTTGGAGGCGAAAGAGTTCTTTTTTGAGGAAATATCATGCTTTGTACCTGTATTGACTTTCACATCTTCCAAGGAGTCTTAGTCGCTGATGCCTTCTATTGAACCGAGATTTTCTTTCACGTGCGTCCTTTCAGAGGTGCTAAGGGTCCACAGTCCCTCTTCATGAATGACAATGGGACACCTCATCGTAGAGTAACTGTCAAAGAGCTGTTGAAGGGTGCAGATCTTTTACACATGAATTGACAGGCAAGGTCTCCAGACGTAAACCAATTGAACACGTGTGGGGCTCTCTATGGAGACGCTTGGTAGTATGTCACCAGCCATTAGAGACATCTCCTGAGTTGCGAGAGGCGCTAAAAGAGGAATGGGCAGCTCTGTCAAGAGCTCATTTTCAAACTTAGCATAAACGATGATGAAAGTTATGCAGAGTATACAGTCAGTGATGATCATATCCCCTGCTAAACACTGGACTTTACTTACCAGCTAATCTGTTATGTATGTTTCGGTCTTCTGTTCAATTTGCTGGAAGCTAATTTTTCCAACAGTTTCTTTTTAATCCTTGTATTTAATTCTTGGGAAGTTTTGTTCATATTTTAACAATCTGGGGATTTTATGGTATTTTCGGTGTCTATTTGGAACACTTTTTCACGACCATGAATACGAAAAACCGTCTCGACATTAATGTTTGCAAAACTGTGTACATATAACAAGCACCTAATACAAGTTTGACATTAAAAAAATGTAATTTAATTTAAAATTTAAATCAACTGAATAATTTTTAAAAAAATTTTTTTGGTAATGTCACTCAATTTTAGGAAAAAGGAAAATATATATATCTTATGTTATCCTCAACCTTTTAGTTCTCCTAATATCAGATGTTTATTTTGAATAAGAACAAAGCGCGCTAAAGGAATTAATTACGAGAAAAGGTAATAATTTAGACTAACATTTTTCACCTGAAGTCTATAAAAGCTTTGAGAGGGTCCACAAGGAAAAATTGTTTGTAAGCTCGAGCTATATAAAGGTTCATATTAAAATATTAATACAATAATTCAACAATAAAAACAGAATATAATAATTTCATAGAATAGACCCTAAATCCATGAATAGAAAATACACGCATTTTCTGAAACTTTTTTTAGTTCATAGAGGAACACATTTATTAACAAAAATCGTAATCAAATTCACTTAGAAAAGGAGATAAGCTTAATGTAACTATCATAGATTTTGAGCCAGACATTAATAAGCTAATACCAATACCTTAGCCACAAGGATATTATATATATTAATAGGCTTACATTTCTAATAGATTCAAGAATAAATTTATATACGTTGTTTGAAACACAGTATTAATTGAATACACTATTTGTGTATGCGTAAAATTAACGTGTTATACGTAAATAAATTTACATACCGTAAAATCCGGTGTATAACGCGCACCTTTACTTTCAAGCTGCATTTCCAATTTTTTTAGGTATATTCGTCGTGTAATGCGCACCCCCTTTTTTTACGAAGAAACCTGTAATGTTGTGCAATGCTCTTGTGTTTTTAAGTCATTTATTCGATGTATTATCCCCCTGGCATTAGAAAAAAAATAATACATTCCTAGAAGTAAAACCCTTTAAGTTCATACGGTGTGTCATTTCTTTTAAATAAATACTGTTTCGATATATGTAGAAGCCTTAAATTTTTTTTCATGCTCATCTCTTTATTTTTAAAGTTATCATTTTTACCCCTATATTTCGATGTTATTTTTTGTGTTAAAAGTGCGCGTTATACGTTGGATTTTACAGTACGTTGTTTGAAATCGTATTAATTGAGATAACACTATTTCAAACAACGTATACAAATTTGTTCTTAAGTCGATTGGATAAGTAACTCGACTAAACAGATCATTGTAGCTGATGTTATAGCTATTTGTTCAAGTAAAAATATTTCAATTTCATCTGTTAAAAATTTCAAAGTTTATAGTTTACATTTTTTATTTTGTTTTGTAATTGCTTAATTATTACGTTTTAATAGTATATAAATAAATGTCTCATTTCAAATTTGCTTAACTATTGAATTATGAACGTATAGTATCCTACAAATAAATATTTCATTTAGAAATATTATATATGAGGGTCCACATACTTAATGTTAGAATCCAGAAAGTGTTAACAACACAGCCATTGATTTAGAGAAGTGGTCAAACTTTTTCAACTCACGGAACACCTAGAACTAGAAGGTGCTTTCATAGAACCCCTAGAATTAGAAGGTGCTTTCATTGAACCCCTAGAACTAGAAAAATATTTTCGTGGAACCCTATTCCACACACACATAGAATACTATATCTTAAAATAATATTTAAATATATAGATCAATATAAAGGCAATCCCTAGAACTGGAAGGTGCTTTCAACGAACCCCTAGAACTAGAAAAATATTTTCGTGGAACCCTATTCCACACACACATAGAAGACAATATCTTAAAATAATATTTAAAGTAGATAAATATATAGATCAATACAAAGGCAATTAAAAAAGTATTGCATTTATTATTAAAAAAATTAATCTACTTTTAATCTAATCTACTCATTAATAATATTAATTTATGATCTAAGAGTAACACTCACCCATGCATTATGTTTAGTAACTGGGATATTGGTGGTATTTTATCACACAAACTTTTGAGGTCTAGGTCTATTGAGAATAACTGCAATCGCATTACATATCCTGAGTTTCATTTATTTCTATGCTTTGGTTTTGTAGTCGCTATGAATCTGTTGATATGTTGATAAGTTATACCCTCTCCTTTATTGTAAGTGTTTTTCCTCATATACAAAAAAGTGCATTTTCCATTAGAAAAGTATTTAGTATTTGCAAGACATTGTACTAACGAGTATAAATATACCTCTTGGAACCCAGGATTGTAAATAATAATATATATTTATATAATATTCACAATCTAGTAAGTAATATATAAAAAAGATAAAACGTTTTAATATTCTTTTATTATATTATAATAAAAGTTTTAAAAGAGTATTGCAAAATAAGTCATTATGTATAAATAAAATTTTCAGTTTCTTAATGACAGGGATAAGCTTTAAATTCTTGTGGGTATGCAAACATAGAGAGCGTGAATCCATTTTGCATATACATTAATTAATTTTTTTTCGATTTTTTTATTGTGACTCGTGGAACCCAAGGGTTCCGTGGAACACAGTTTGAAGACCACTGATATAGAGGGCAAGCTTTATTTAAATAATTCAGAAAATAAATACAAGTGATCGTTCCGGAAAAAGGTAATTTATTAATTAAAATTTTGAGCCACAAATGTTGAGTGTTAATATTTCAGAATTATTCAGTCTTAGCTTGAACTTATGTATCTTTCTTTTAAGAAAAGAAGGAAAACAAATTCTATATTTTTTTGTTCTTTTTTCAGAGATAAATTGTTACTCGCAATTGGATGTTGATAGATCTATTGCTTCCAGTAACTTGTTGTCACTTTAATACACTGTGGACAAAAACCTGCTCTCAACCAAACTGCGTGCAAAGAAGAACCTCCACAAATAAAATAAAATAGAATTTCTCCCCTCCACTCTATGGGATCTATGAGTCCAGGGACTATAATTGGTTTTTTTTCCACGACTTCGTCGGAACTCACTCAAGGAGGAGGTAACAATCAGTTAGCAATTGTTGAGTGAAGAATAACGGTTTTAGAAGATGTGGAATCACGTAGCAACAGTTTCTTTACCTCAGCGGGACCACCATTTGTACAACAATAGAAGTCAAGATTTTCTTTAGTAGCCCGAGAAAGGATATATAAAAGGGAATAAAGGCAGTGTGAAAAACCAGAGAGTCGGTTAATCTAGTGGTGCGACACACTAGGTTTTCAGTTTCACCTTTTTGCGGATATCGACTACTCCAGAAAGAATGAAGTCTGGTGTAAAGAAAAGCCATTTTGACATTTGTGATTCTGTATTCAAATAAAGATCATTTTCACGCTTCCTGTTGATCACTAAGAGTCGTGATTTTCAACGCACGCGGCTTGATTCCCGATCGAAAATTTAAGAGATCGTTTAATTTTTCTCAATGGTTACATTTTTTCTCCAAAATATATAAAAGTAAATTTTGGTTACAAAGTATTATAGGTACTTGCATCCATCTGTGATTTTTATGATCTGGATTTTTTTATCATTTTTCATTCAAAAATAAATGCTTTTTATACAAAAAAATATTTTGTTTTCTTTTGTTATTATAGCAAACAGTAATAACTTTAAGGTATCCGACTACTTGCAGAAACTTTTTTTTAAAAAAAATGGAGATATGGAGATTTTTTTTGTTGCTTTTAGATTTGTTTAGTATATTTTAAGAAAAATATGTTAAAATTAAGAAGAGAAAAAGAAATTCTTATTACTAAAATTAACATAAATGGGCCCATTCTGTTCCAAAAGTTTAGGAACAAATTTTCAATTCTGATGTGTTGCTATGTTATTTATTTTTTAAATGAACTTCAGGATAAAAGATATTTTAATTTTTACAAAAACTAGAGCACTTTATCTTAGTTATTTATTATATGAAATTGTTTAAAGTGCTTATATTCACATAAGGACTGTAAATTTTGTAATAAAACAGTGATTGATAAGCCTGAAGGTTAAAAGGTCTACTATTGTACAGAACACACTCAAAAAATTTCAGTTAATTATTTTCAAAATTTTTTGAGCAATTGATGCCCCCATTTGAGCGTTTTGAAAAGAACATATTTCGAGTAAAATGCATATTTTGCTTAAAGCAGTGGCATCTGCCTTTACTAAAACACTTGCAGTTTTTGTTCTAGAGAACGGAAAATAATAAACTTGGTATTTTTATAAAGCTAATCAGAACGTCTATAAAATAAAACCATAAAAAAAAATTGTCTATTTTTGGAAAAATTCATAATTTTAGGGTAGTCGGATACCTTAATTTCTCAATGGTTATATTATTTTTCAAAATATATAAATGTATATTTTAGTTACAAAGTATTATAGGTATTTCCATCCTTCTGTGATTTTTAAGATCTGGATTTTTTTTAATCATTTTTTATTCAAAAATAAATGCTTTTTATACAAAAAATATTTTGTTTCCTTTTGTTATTATAGCAAACAATAGTGACTTTAAATCCTTAGAAAGCGAAATTGAGCTTTGAAATGAAATATTAAACAATGAAGCAACGGAGGAAATGTAAATACAAAATTAAATAATTAAAATATAATTATGCATTCCGATGATGAAAGACGATTCAAATATTAAAGTAAGTATGACATTTATATAGAGAGAAGGGAATAACAGATATTATCTTGTCGCTCCAGTTATAGAACAAATTTTAAACTTATTTCATGCTTTTAATATTAATAACTTACGTCCTGTTTTAGTGAGTAGAAGATATCGAGATAAATTGAAGCTGATAATGCTTTTAACGCATTCAAGCTTATTTGTATCCACCCCCTTTTCCCCAAACAAGATAGAAGATAACAAAAACACTCCCATTGAAACATTAATAGATTATGAAATTCTACAAATAAAATTAAAAATAAATGAGTTAAAATAAGATCAAATAAATTGATATAAGTAAAAAACGAAGCAACTCCGTTGCTATTTTTATATGAAGATTAATAATTTAAAAGTACGTATTCTTCGTAACACACTTCTATCCGAATATTAATTTGTGATGCATAAGATGCATTGCACGCTCTTGCATTGTGATTTATTTAATAATACTGAAAAATATAATTCAGAAGGAAAGAGCCTGAGCTAAGTCAGTGGCACACATAAGAGTTTTTCAAGGTAAGGGGTGAGGGCGCCAGGGTCGAAAATCCACCATTCTCGTATCATGCTCCATACTCCAATTCTTTTGATTTCGTCGATTTTTGGAAGCAAAAAGCAGTAAAAAATTTATTGAATAAATAATTAGCATTAATTAATAAAATTAATTATTAATAACAAGTACTTTATTAAATTTTATGTACTATATACATAGGATTATAATCAATCAAACAAAGAACAAGGGTTATGAGGGGAGTTGTCTGGACCCCCCTTGTGTGTTCTACTGAACTAAGTGCATTCTAAAATATGAATTTTTGAAAATAAATGAGTCTAAAATAATAAAAACATGTCAAAAAATATGTTTTTTAAATATTTAAATATTGAACAATGTACTCCTTTATTTGTATATATTTTTTAAAAACTAAACTCTACTTTAAACCTTTGCTAAATTACACATTATTTCATTGACTAAATATATCCACATTATTTATCATAAATTGTAATGAAAATTTAAGTTATACTATCATTATTTGCTCTTTAAAAAACAATGAAGATAAAAACTGCTTAAATTGTTCTGTCCACAATACTTTCAAAATGCTTTTATTTTTTTTTTATCAACACCGATGGCTTTCTCGGAAAAGTTACAAAATAAGCAAAATGAATTGAGAAGAAATAAAGAAATCTCCGAATAAAACGATAACATTCCAAAAAATGATGAATTCGCACTGTTGAGATCATTACAAGCCCGAGGTTAAACTGGAGCGATTGAAGCAGCTATTCATAATAATATCCACTCAAATTAAGAGAGCAACTATTGCGGTCATCTGATTTAACGATATGACCAACTCTTTCGTCGAATTAAAGGCTGTTGTAGGCGAGCGGAAATTTTAGCAATTTGTGTAAGTAGAAAGTAACAGTAGAAAGTGAGAGATAAAACCAGATTCAAGTATCGTAGTTTTTGCTTTTATCCCTCACTACTAACCTGACAAATATGGCAAGTCTCCACACTTACTACACATAACCTGAGGCAAGTCTTTAACGATCCACGTTTGCCACTCTCAGCTGCAGCATTATCTCGGGCAATGGCGACCAGGAAACGATTTTGTTGAACTCCTGGTGTCATTAAGTAGCCAAGTATCTGATCAAGCAGACCTAGTACTTGATAGCCGCTAGCCGGCTGATAAACACTGGACAACGTTCAGTGCTGTTGATAGCGTGTGAAAGCGCTTAGTTTTTGGCAGCCTGGGGCAAGCTTTGGGTCAAGATCGTCATTGGCCCTCCTCCAAAAGGTCGTATCCAGGACTGAAAGCGAGGCAGTTTGGCTCCGCCCTGGGCTAAATGCTGGCCTAATCTTCCCGCCCTGCCTCATCGGAAACGCCTCGTCTGGGGCTTATCCGTCTTAAAAAGTAGAAGTACTGATAAAAAAAATACCATCATCTACTCACACACATACACTCTCTCTCTACGGAGAAATTTTACTTGCTCCAAAATTCCCTAACAGGTTTAAATGTGTTCCCATGAGCACTATGGTTCCAAGTTGATTTTTACTGGATGGATATTTCCTATGACTTTTTTCCCCCTCAGCAGTATATATATTTTTTTCGCTTTTGTAAGGGAGTAGCTAGAAAAAAAAAGTAACTATCTCGGACAGGAAGCTGAGGTTTGGCCGTGACTGAGGCTGTAACGTTAGTAAAAAACTTTTCAACTGCCTTAAGCGTGATGTTTTAAAATTGTCTCAAAATATTTCATGGGCTAGAAGTTGTTGAAATAAGGTACAGAAGATAAAAATTGTAAACAAGATGAAGTTTAAGAATATTAAGTGTCTGAAGAAAATTTAAGTAAAAAATAGAAAACATTCAAATTTTTGAAAAGTATTTATTGAAATAAAACATACGAAATAAAATTTCTAATGTGAATATAGGAATGCATTTTATACATTTTATTCCTATTATTTTTTGCATTTTATTCCTGTTTTCTTTAAGTTCATTATTTCCTTTTATATGAAATCAAGACTTACTTTCAAGACTCGAGTTAAAGTTCTGTATATTAGCAAAACAAAAACAATAAAAATTATTCAGTTTTTAATGTGAAAGTTTGACTTATAAACACTTGATTAATGTTAGTTAATTGACTATATAAATTAGATGCTATAAATGTTTCTCGTAGCTATATGAATTTTGATTTGCAATTTTGTAAAATTTTTATAAGTTGTATATGTTAATGTTTGTATAAAAAGGCAATTACAATGATATGTAAAAGTTAATATAAAATGATTACTGAAATTTTAAGTGAACGTATGTTTACAAGGATTATTAAAATATAAGACATCATCGAATTGTATAATCATTGAGAATTTTTTCTTATTTCACTTTCAGATGTTTTTCCATCCTAGAGTTTCATTAAGAAAGATTTCGTGAGAAAAATTATATTTCCAGAAAAGAGTCAGCAACTGATGTAATTTAACTATTCTGTTTTGATTTTCATTTATATAAAGTTAAATTTCCTCTCTATATATAACATTTTTCAAATATTTTTAAAAACAGATCCCCCTTACTTTAATAACGCAAAACAATTTACTACCAAAAAAAATAGAGCGAATAATTTTCAAACATACGTATTTTTCTATTTCATAGAATAGTTGTATTAAATTATGTAGAAATATAGTATTTAAACTCTGTAGAATATCCAATATGCCTATAATAATAGTTAAAGGATGATAGGTTTTTTTGACAAGCGTTGGATTTCTTCTCTTCTTCACAGTACTTTAATATTTTACTTAAATTTTAAAACCATTGTATGTGTGAGGAGCGAAAAAGAGGAAAACACGCAAAAAAAAGTTTTAAAAGAAAGAGCCAATGCAGTAAATTAATTACTATTGTTTTTTCACCCTTTGCACAACCCGCTACATGTCCCACCGAGGAGGACAAAAAAATCGTTTGTTTTACAAAATTAAAAAAAAAAAACATTGAAAATTTTTACATAAAAGAACGCAAAACGTGTTCCTCCGGATGCGCTATAGAAATGAGGTGGAGAGAAGAGAAAAAAAAATCATAGAACACTGCTCGGAAGTTAAATATCGAATAAAAAAAAGTTTCCTTTGCTTTTGAATTTTTAAAAATAAATAATAAAAAACGCCAACGAATAAATAGGAAGGCTATTCAGGAACTGTTATTCACAATTGAGGCTTCGAAAGAGAGGGACGTGCGAGGAGGGAAATACCAGTGTTGTGTTGATAATAAGCTTCTTATAAGGATGTTCGTCTATGAAACGGGGTTTTCATATAAAAAGAGAGATCCTAAATTAGGAAGATGATTTTTTGCAAGTGTAGAAAAAAGCGTTGGAGCTTAAATATTAGGGGAAGAATACCCGGGCGGAGGGAATATCTGAAAGAGGGCATCAAACGAGTAGGAGGAAAGGCCAAATGGATGGGACTTACATGAAAAAAGAATGATAAAGCGGTGAATGTTACGAAAAAAAATATATCGATTAGAATTTTTCGCAGACAGTTTTATTTTTTTAAAACTAGTTGAACTGTATATAGGTAGGTTTTTTTAGGTATGCATAATAGTTGGTGTAAGAGGGTCTTTTAGTCGCTATGAAATCTCTAGTAATAGTAGTTTCAGAAATTCTATTTTTATTCGGCTTATAGGGTAGTATTGAATCGATTGAGCATTTAAGAAAAAATTGGAAAGTGATTAAATAAATATTAATGCATGTTAAACTTGAATATTATATTACATTTATTTATGCAACTTAAGGTAAAAATCCTATTGACCATGTTAAATTATAGCAAATCATAGTGAACTTATTTTGTCATTATTTATTACATCATTAATTATCAAAAGTTTAAGTGTAAAATAATTAATAAAATGTGTTTAGTTACTAATGGTTAATAAACGATGAAAAGTAACAGTATATACTTGTCTTTAAACTAGCTTAATTTATTTTTTTAAAATTATTCAGAATTGTATATATAGAGAAAAATTGCTCTAGACTTTTGCCGTTAGTATTTATCATTTTCTTTCATTATTTTTAAACTTTTTAATGAAATTTTCTGTTTTTTTTATTATCTTTTTTCTGTTTGCTGTTATACGAGAAAAGTTGCTTCACGGGCATTTGGGGAATTTCAATGCCACAAAATATATCTTATAGGGTTATTTTTCCCCCCATCAAGATTCAGTTAACTGAATCATCTGTATGAAGCAAAATTACAGTTTTACCCCACCCTGACAAAGCTTAGAGATTCTAAATGATAATTTTCTGACATTTAATCTGACTGGCTTTGATATATAGGAGATTCAACTGATATTAAAATAATTCGAAATTAACGAAATTATTAACAGATTTGCGTTACTTTTTCACTTGACTGAATTTAATATTTGAAAAGTATGAGGATCGAATTCCTCTTCATCAGTTATTTTAATTAAGGTTTCTCCAACGTATTTGACTATCCTTAGCTGTCGAGTGAATGAGTGAGTGATTTTGGGGTTTATTGGCGCAAGAGCCGATTTCGGCTATACTGCGCCAAACATTTGTTTTAATATCTGTGGTCTAGACGGGAAGAGAAAGAAAAAATGAATTGAATGACAAGAAAGAGGGTCGAAAATAGAGAAGGATCACTAGGGTACCGGGTTCGTGAAGCCCGTGTTTACCAAAGACAGTAAACCCCGTTGGAAAAGGAAAAGATCACTAGGGCACCTCGGGATTGTGACACCCGTACTCACCTAAAGAAGGTGAGCCCCCTGAGGGGCCTTAGCTGTCGAATTTTCATGTGTAATTTCTTGTAATTCAAAAGAAAGATACAGCAGTGCATTCAGTACAGGTTTATCCATTGGGCGCTTGGGGCCTGGCACCCTGGGGCCCGGAAGGCCCCAAATAAGATGGATTTAACTATATCCAAGAGCTTCTCCTTGGATCCATCAATGCCAAGGGGGGGGGCGTAGATCTTCTGCCCGAATGAGTTTAAATCGGCATTGAGTACATTTCTATTTACAGTTTGCAACAGTAACTTTCTTTTGTTGTGGACGAAATTTACAGCAGTTTTAAAGTATTAAAATGTTATGTAGATCTTCCTCTTTTAAAAAAAACTTATATAATATGTTTCTTCAGAATACCCAGCAAACTTATAGCAAAAAATTACAGATATGTTCTGGTACTAATATATTAATATAATGAAGATAAGTTCTACCCTAATATTAACTTCTTTGATAGTTCTCCCCAAAGAATTTACAGTAGAATAATAGCTATTTTTATTGCTGTTTTATTGCTATTGTTAATCATGTGTTTCCAATTTTTTTAAAGCAAACAGCCGTTAAAATGGTTTCTTAAGCTTTATTTTGATACGCTTAGAAGTTGTGTAAGATATATCTATTCTCATGTAGTGGTGCTATAAACAGATTTATGCTTTTATTTTGTTTCCACCAATCTTCCTGGGTGTGGTGCATTTTTATTATTTAGTCACAAGCGAAATATTTAGTATATTACTTTTGTACTTGTATTTGGTTAAATGGAACTAATGTACAGTGGTATATTTACAAACATACCAAATTGGTTGGTATTTATGCGTATAACAAGAAGTCTTGAAATTGACAATTGCAAAAAAGTGAAAATAAAAGTGGCGTTTACATAAAACATTTAAATATTAAAAAAAAATAGTAACCAAATATTAATAAAATGGAATGCTGATATTTTTCGTTGAAAGTTTGGTGGTAGATATGGATTTTCAAAGAGTTTCTTTTCATTTTTAATCTTAAATCATAAGAAAATACAGAATATATTTCATAGAATTAATTAACTTCAAAATTAAGACATAGAAACTCATAATAATTTAAGCTGTAAAAGTACTTAAATAGCTTAAAATAAAGCTTCTTGATCAGAAATACAACAATATAATACATTTTATCAAAGACCAAAAATAAAACAAATCCAGAGTTAATGTTATTGATAGGATGAAAGAGAATACACATAGATTAAAGATTAAATTCCATTCTCTTTCTTTTACACACACAGAATATAGCACTATGTTCTAATAATATATTCTAATAAAGCATTAAAATATTTGAAAAGTGTTTGCTTTTTTTTTACTTTCCATATTAAAATTGATATATGGTTAAAAAATACTTTAAAAAGTTGTTTTTTATTTTTTTAAAAAGAAAATATAAAAAATATCCACAGTTAAATAAATGACCAGTCTTGAAGTTAGTTGCATTTTACAACAGAAAATGTTACCAGTCATCAAAAATAGACTTACTTATACCGGATAAACTATTACTGACCAACTTATTAATAGCAGTTAGTTATTAAACCATTATTATTTCGAAGTAAAAAAAGTCTGGAGATTTTTTCTTTTAAAATATATCTGCATACACAGCCTCTCCCCTCCGATCTGTTAATGCATTTCTGTGTACTGCTAACATAAATGTCCGAGAATCAATAGCAGTAAAAATCATCTTTATAATAGCGATATGAATTTTTAGGGAAAATGGGCTACAATTTGAAAATGCACTTGTAAATTCTGGAAATTTGCTAGAACGCTGAAATATTATTTCTACTTAAGTACATTCCTTTCCTAAATTCGATGTTGTCCAATATGAGCATCTTAGATTGGAATATATTGGGATTAACTTTTAAGATTTTCCTTTGTTGTGTGTGAAGAACTGATTTTGATATAAGATGTTGTTCTCCCAATAGAATACCTCATATTTTTTTTCTTAAGTATTTTATATGATTTTTTTTAGACTGATAGAAAGAAAATATAACATTTGAAGTGTTCAAATAATGGTAATTAAAATTCATTGGATCTCAATCATTATAACAGGATTTTATTTGAAGTTCTGTGCTAATAAAATATTTTAAGATCTTTAAAGAAATCTGGCACACAAATTAAACACTTAAGTTTTTTAAAATTTAATTTTTTGAACAAAGCAAATATGGATGTAAAAAAAGAAAACCGTTTTAAGGGTGTTGACACTTATTTGTTTTCCTTCCAAAGCTGAAAAACGGGCCTTTGAAAAAATGAAATTACCATTTTCCTAAAAAAGAACATTTGAAAAAAAAATTTTAAAAACTAGAATAGGAAGTTTTCGAAAACGCTAAAAGCGAAATTCTGTTCACGCTTTCTTAGCGCTAACATTTGACAAGTCAGAGCTTCCGGAATCGGACAGTTCTCGCTATGAATTGAGGAGGAATGGGTGGAAATGTGCTTTTATTCGATTATTTTATTTTATTTGGCTATTCATCCCCCTTCCCCATGCGTGAGTGACAGTCCAGAAGAGGGAGCAGATTCCCCAGATTAGCTTTCCCCTTTTTTGTTGTTAAAAAAAACTTTTTTTTCCCTCCATTTTACATTTCCGTCAAACATGCTAAACGTATTCGAGCCCTAAACACTTTTTTTAACACCTCCTTTTAAAAAGAAGGAGTATGGGGTACGAGAGGCAAGACAGGAAACAAGTGCAAGAAGTTATCCTTTCTGCAGGGTGACTCGGTTCACTTCTTCAAGAGACAGAAAACCCAAGTACGGTCCACACTTGAAAAGAAATCATTGCTTTAGAATGACAGAAACGAAATTGTTTCCCTCCAACGGAAGATTCGAAAAAGATAGGGACACATTCAAATGCTGTATACATGCTTAATCCGCGGTCATTTGCATGAACTTCTTTCTTCTAGTCTCCTTTATTCTAGTGCGAGGGTAAAGAATTTATTTTTTGTATTGCTATTACGACCAGTGAATTGCTTTTTTGCAATTTGGTCTTAGAGAGATGCGGACAAAGATTTTTAGAATTTTTTTAATAGTTCTATCAAGTGAAATCTTTCAAGATTTTATTCGTCTGTTTGGTTTCTTTTATTTATTACGGTGAAAAACGGATACATTCTATAGACTAGTACAAAGACATCATCTGATTGCGAAAATCCCATTTAAAGTACTGTGAAGCGTCTTATTTAATTACCTTCCGATGATACATTCGATTAAGTTTAACTGGTTTAAGATCTGTAACAGTATATATATATAGCTAAATAAACAAAATCGATTGATATGTATATACATAAAAAATCATTTAACACGAAACTGAGGCATTTCGTGTTAAAGCATATTGCAAAAAAGAAAAAAAAACCCCATATATTTAACAAAATAAAATTTATTAGAGGTATGAATTACTTACATAGATACGTACCAGTGGCGCACAGAAGGGGGTGTCCTAGGGGTCCGGACACCCCTCAATGCCCTTGAGTTTTCTTCGATTGATGATAATCCTATATATATATATAAATAACGTAAAATTTAATTGAGTACTTGTAATTAACAATTTATTTTATTAATTAATGCTATTAATTCAATAGTTTATTTTTAGCGCGTTTTTCACGTAGTGGAACAAAAGCGCTATTAGGACGCAAATTTCGTCTTCGTTCCATATTTTGTCGTACCTTTTTCTCAGCCAATAAGCAACCAATCGATCTCGGGTTTTCGGTATTTGGTCGCATTTGTGCCCTAGATGAGCCGAATCATATTTAAATTTTCCCATAGTTTTCCCGAATTTTTCTACAAATTTTCCTGAATTTCGCTAGTTTATAACAAAATTTTCTCAAATTTTACCTAGTAAATTTATTGTTTGCAAAAAGTTTCTTTAAAAAAATCTACCTGCATTTTGGAGGAAATCTTCACAAAAATGAGTAAATCTTCACATAAATACATAGAAGCGAGTTTTATGCCTAGACAAGGAGTTAAGTCACCTTGTCCGGGCTTTTGTAGCTTCTGTAAAAAAAAAATTTTTTTTTTTTGCTTTTTTATAGTGCTGATACAGATTTGTGTCATTATTTCTTTTCAGCTCAATAGTAGTACATTTAGAGGAGTTGTACAGTACTACTTTCTGTTAGTAAAAAGTTCATTAGTTGCATTATTGTAAAATACAACATGTGAAAAACGCGCTAAAATTACTTGGCCATGCCAATGATTGATATCTTGTTTACTATTTTTTGTTAAAAAAATCAGAAGAATTAATTGGTGTTGACTTGAGGTATGATAGGAGTTCGGAGACTTTCGACCATGGACACCCCCCTTGAAAAATTGTTATGTGCGCTACTGATACGTACATATGTATTATTTAATAAAAACCACTGAGAAACAAAAACATTCACAAGAACTTAATCAGCTCAAATCATCATTTGCGCAATTTGCTCTCTTTTTTAATTATTGTTGGTAATGTAGAGTTAGAGCACCAAAATCTTAACAAACTTCCGTTTTCTTCTTGTTTTTGATCAACAGCCTTAAGAAGCTCCATCTTCATTTTAAACGAAATGGCAGTTTGCTCTCCCCCTGAACACTTTGTCCAGAAAATAGAACACAAACAACAGAACACACACAAACAATGTCGCTTCCTTAACTTCTTAATGACGCCACCAACAAACAACAAATTTTATTCAAATTAAGTCTTTAATCAATATCCCAAATATATTAACAAAAATGGGCAAATTAGAACAGTTAAAGTTAACTCCCCAAAATTTTACCTGATAGGAGATTATGATCTCAACAGAGATCGAGTGCTCTTGATTATTGTTCAATACCTGTGCTCGTAAGAAAATTCCTTTAAATAGGAAGAGAAAAATGTGAACCAAACTCAGACTGATTTTTACTGCGATGTGCTGGTCTCCAAATTCAAAAGCCAAGTGATGGTAAATGAGATGCCTTTGTGTGTAAGTAGCTTAGATGAACAGAATGGGCTATTTCGAGGGTATTTCAAAGCTAAGCTAGCCTCCTTTCTACGAAACACGTGGAACCACATCTCTTTCATTTCATACTCCTCTTAAATCTCACCTGCGGGGCTGGTGTTTTCCGTATTTTGTTCATTCCCAGAAAAGAAATCTTTTCGTGTTAAGCGTTTTTTGTTTCGTGTTAAGAGAAAAAAGGTGCATGAAAACATATAGTAGTTTGTCGGAACCGTTGTCTCATTTCGTGGAAACCAACGTGTCGCCTTAAGCGTTTTCAGTTAAACGTATTTCACTGTATTTATAAGAAAAAAAACTTTTACATACCAGAAAAAAACTGAGTTACCATTAATCCTTTTTAAATATAGTATATATATATATATATATATATATATATATATATATATAAATATATATATATATATATATAAAGGAGAAAAGCGACTGACTGACTAATCACGATATCTCCGGAACTATTCAACCTTCAGACTTGAAGTTTGATAGGCATGTTCCTTTCAAGGAGTAGAGAATCGCTAAGAACGGATTTGGCGAAATTTGAACCACAAGGGGCGTTACGGGGTGTTAAGGTGCGTTATAAGTAATTATTTCCATTTTTAAACTACTCTACGAACAGTCTTGAAATTGGGTAAGCAGATTCCTTTCATAGAGTAAAGATCCGCTACAAAATGAGTTTGGTGAAAATCGACCCCAAGTGGTGTTGTGGGGGCTTAGAGGGCGTTATAGATAATTATTTCCATCTTTAAACTATTAGACGCACTGCCATTAACTTTGATATATATAGATTCCTTTCATAAAGTAGAGGTCGGCTGCAAAATGGGTTTTGTGAAAATAGACCCCCAAGTGGTGTTGGGGGGGATTAAGGGGCGTAATAGATAAATATTTTCCTTTTTATACTAGACCTATCTGCTTGAAAATTGATAGGCACGTTTCTTTCATGGAGTAAATATCCGCTACAAAATGAGTTTTTGGGAAATTAACCTAAGGGGTGTTGCGTGGGGTTAAGGGGGATTATAAATTCCGATTTTTAAACTATTAGACGTACAATCTTGAAATTTGGTAAACAGATTCCTCTCATTGGGTAGAGATCCGCAACAAAATGGGTTTCGTGAAAATCGACTCCCAAGTTTCATTTCGGGGGATTAAGAGACGTAATAGATAAATATTTCCGTTTTTAAACTCCTGGAAGTACAGTCTTAAAATATGATAGGCAGAATTCTTTCATGGAGTAAAGATCCATTATATAATGTGTTTTGCGACCCCCAGATGGCGTTGCAGGGTCTCAAGGGGCGTTACACATAATTATTCCCATTTTTAAACTATTAGACGTATAGTCTTGACATTTGGTAAGCAGATTGCTTTCGTAGAGTAGAGAACCGCTACAAAATGGGTTTTGTTAAAATCAACACCCAAGTTTCATTTCGGGGGATTAAGGGGCGTAATAGATAAATATTTCCGTTTTTAAACTATTAGATCTACCTGATTGAAAATTGGTAGGCATGTTCCTTTCGTGGAATAGAGTTCCTCTAACAAAGTGTAAAACGAAAATTGACCAACAAGGAGGATTGCAAAGTGTCAAGGGGATTTACAGAAAAAAGAAGTTTCTTTTGTTGAATAGGGATCCACTAAGAATGTATTTCACGGAAATCAACTCCTGGTGGAGAAGTGGGTTGCTGGGGCTTACTGACAAAAAAAATTCCTTTTTTTGAACGACAAGGACTATAATAATGGAATTTGGTTTGCATTTTTCTTTTGTTGAATTGAAATCCACTCAGAACGGTTATTTTGGAGAACGACTCTCAACTGGATTACGGGGAGTATTGATAGTAAAAATTTCATTTTTGCTCTTTTAGATTTTGACTTGAAATTTAGCTTGCATGTTTATTTTACTGAGTAGAGATCCACCCAAAATTGGTTTTGCAGAAATACACTTGGTTATAGAGTTACGAAAGTGCAAACATCGTTCTATATTTCAATTTTAGAGATTATTAAAAAATACGAATTAGAAGTTCTGTTTTTTTTAGCAAGAAGCGGGAGTTACAGGTATAAGTATATTTTCCAATACAATCAAATTCTTAATGCTTGGAATTATATATATATATATAAAACATCATGAAATACCCAGCGAAGCGGGTGGGTAACGGCTAGTATATGTTTTTTTTTGTATATAAATGTAGTATATATTTGTATAAACTATGAACTTCATATTGTAAAGAAGATTATGCGTGTATTTAAACAAACTTATTAAACGACGTAGTAACGTCAGCGTTGAATATATAAATATAAATATAAACTAAACAAAAACTCAGAGGTTCAACAGCCCATGAGGACAAAGGTCTACTGTGCCCATATAAGTTTACGAGACCTTGTGTGTTTAAGTGTATGAGCAGATGTTCCGATCAGGTAGCCTATCTGACGCAAAATCTCCAGTGTTTAGTTCCCAAGCAAACTTAGTTCTCCTCTATTGATCCACTGAAGGGATGAAAGGCAGAGTCGACCTTGCCCAGCCTGGGATTTGAACCCCAGTCCTGTGGTGTGGAAACCTGATAAGCTACCACTGCGCCACTGGGATTCATATATATATATATAAATATATAATCAAAATTTCTCTACAAGAGAGAGATGAAAAAACATGATTAAAACTGAAAATAATTGAAATCGCAAGACAACCAGACAACAGAATTTAAAAGGAAATATGAAAAATTAAAATAATAGAGTTAAATATAAAAGAATAGACGATACAGTATTATCAACATTGCTGACTTAGGACAGCTTATATATGAAATAATTTATATAAAAGTGGGGTTGAACATGTTTTGTGGCCAGCCAACCTTCCCCCTTTCTGTTAATATCACTGAGCAAAAACCTATAGAAAATAATGGATAGAATGTCTAAATCCATTATGAGAAAAAGGTAACTTACCTAAAAATTACGGTCGAAAATGCAGAGCCCGCGCTAAATCTGAGTACAATAAACAAGTTATTGCCCGATTCTGGACCCAAGTACAAATTCAAAGCATAGCAATGGCTGAAAAGTAGCATAGAAAGTTTATATATATATATATATATTTCCAATGAAGCTACGGGTTGGTATTTTTACCATTGCAGGCCTAGTACATTCCCCAGGAGCTGGTATCATTTTTTTAGTGTGGCACCATATAGGCGATACCAATCGCCGCAAGTAACTTTGATACCCAGTTTCCTCTCCAGAGGGAGGCACCTGAGCTCTGACGATGCGAACTTGTTCCATTTTACCGAGAGCACCCAAGCCAAACAGGTAATCAAAGGATCTTTTACATGGCGCTTAATCATATGACATGGACGCTGTCGATTTTCTGCATCATGAAAATCTACCGACTTAGGCAGGGGTCGAATCCGCAATCTTAGCTGCAGGCCTACTTGGACGGTTCCTAAATTGGCGTGTTTGCGAATGGCCTTAATTGAATAAAAAGGCAGTGTAGATCGTATTTTTAGTTTTTTTATTATATTGCCTCATTTAAACGTTATGTACTCCAAGCCAAGACTAGGGCACTCGCATTGCATACAACAGGTGTCGGTAAAGCGAGAAAGCGAAGTCAGCGCCCCTGGTTAGAGGAAGGGGAATTACCGGGCTTCTGGTTAGTGGTTGAGTTAAAGTAGTAGTTGTTATGCGAGAGGTGAGTTGAGATGAGTTATATAGTGAATGTTGCTATAATGCGATTCAATGCACTTGCTCTTTTTTTATTTGCTACAGTGATAAATAATCTTGCGTGATGCAACTTCCATGAGCAGATTATTCAGACAATATTTATCATAATCCTATGTAAAGTACCAAATTAGATAATAATGTACACACAAATCTTCTTTATTCAGAAGTTTTAAAACTAATTCAATTTAAGTGCAACCTTTGAATGGGCCAAAAGTTGGTGTTATTGTAGAAAACTTGACAGAAAGTGAATTTGTAAATACTGTACAGGTCAATAGCGCACACAAAAATTTTTCGAGGGGGAGTCCATGGTCGAAAGTTCCCCAACTCGTATCATACCTCAAGTCAACACCCATTGATTCGTCTGATTTTGTTAACAAAAAACAGTAAAAAATAAATTATTGAATCAATAATTAGCATTAATAATAAAATAAATTATTAATTACAAGTACTTAATTAAATTTTATGTTATATATAAATAGGATTATCATCCATCGAAAAAAACTCAAGGGCTTTGGGGGGTGTCCGGACCCCCAGGACACCCCCTTTGTGTGCGCCACTGGAACAGGTAGTAGAGAATATAAGTTACATTATGCTACAGCACAATACCTTCGCAAACAGCTTATTCGGCAAATCTCAAACGTACGAGTTCTTTTGATTTCTATTACAACAAGCCTAACGACTCTAACTCTATGGGTTGGATTCAAATCTTACTCTTTCTCATCAGTCTTCTGCTGTCTAACGTAAAAAGAAACAACAATGGATGATGGATAAATATAATAGATTGCTAACGATATTTACATACTATGAATCAAGGGGTTAGGCTATTTCTAGCTTACAATGGACAAAATCTAAATTAATTTTAAGCGATTGATCTTGACACTATATCTGGGGGCAATTCCTTACATTTTTTCACTAAATGCAAATACAGCTGGACCTCCATTTTACGAACCTCTATTTTGCGAAATTTTTTCCTGGAACCAAGAACATTTTAGGATTTTCATCGTAAAATACCCTCCAATTAGCGAAGTGCATTTTCTATTTAACAAACTTTTTCTCTAGGGATTCGACCCCCCCCCCCCATTTGTTAAAATATTTCTGGACATTTTAAATTATTCTCTCTTTTAACACATTTTATGGTGATCAATGACCTTGAACTGGTTTTACCAAGTGTCTAACTCACATAGAGCAATAAATTGCCGTAATTTTTCAAAAAAAAAAAAAGAAGAAAAAAGAGAGAGAGAAAACTCAAATAAAATTAACAGATTTTATCAGTAATTAAATTTAAGGACGCATGTGGTAATGTATACTTAAAATTACTGGATACACACAAAGTAATATATATTTAAAATTACTTATTAGCTTAAAATTAGAAAATGTTATTAAAAGTATCACTTATATATATATATATATATATATTATATATACAGAAGAGCACTCAAGAACTTTTCAGGGGGGGGGGCAGGGTCGAAAGTCCACTATTCTCGTATCGTGCTCCAATACGCCGCCCAACAAATTCTTTTGATTTCCTTTGTCGATTCTCGGTAACAAAAAAACAGTAAAAAATTAATTATTGAAAGCATAATTAGCATTAATTAATAAAATTAATTATTAATAATGAATACTTAATTAAATTATACATACTATATACATAGGATAAAAATCAATCTGAAAAAAATCAAGGGATTTGAGGGGAGTGGGATCGGACCCGAGGCCCCCCCTTTTGTGTGCGCCCTATATATATATAATATAAATTACTTTTTAAAGTTAAAAAATAAAGATTCCCGGGAAATGCTTTTTTTTCTTGTCTTCCTTTTCCATTGCTTTTTGATGGGTAAGATATATAAAATAAAAAAAATATTAGTTATAAAAAGGAGTGAAAGAGAGAGAGAGAGAATAAATACTTTTTCTAATAATATATAGTGTTTATGAATTTAAAATTTGTTTTATGTGGTTTTGAAAGTAGAGATTTAAAGAAAAATCTCTCTATTTAACGAATTTTCCACATAACGAACGTTTTTTCGAGATTTAGTGACTTCGTGAAATAGTATATTATGAGTTCGCGATAATGTAATGAGTTATTTTGCACTTTAAGCAACAGACGCTTAGAAACTATAAGTAATTTCCTTTAAAAACTAAATTTATTGAATTGAAATTTTATTTTCTACTAGAAATTTCACAAATGAAATAAAGTTATTTTTACCCAATAATTGAGACATTGAAATATATTTACGTGATAAGGGCTTATATGTTATATAATAAATAGCGTAATTCTCTGTCGTTCATGAGAAGATTCAAAATTTTATTTTGAGCCTTAGATATCGTTTCATTTAGTAGCCATGGTAGCTTAGTGGTTATGGTCATGAACTCGAGGCCGGAGTGTTAAAATTATTCTTATTTTATCAAAAATTATTCTGATGCTACCAGTAACCGTTTTATTCTGCAAAAAAGGAAAAAAAATCTTAATAATTAATACAATATACTATATGTTCGTCGCCCATTCGGTATAGTGGTTAGCGACGCTGACTGCTGTGCCGTAGGGCCTAGGTTCAAATCCAGGAGAAGACATGGATATTTGTAAATGTATAGTGCCTTTGCGCGCGCTGCATGGGGTTATTCTCTAAATAGCAGCAAGTCTTCTAGTGAGGGTGCTGGATGGCCCCTGACCACCCTTAGGGTGTTCTCTCTCCAAATTGGGGTGAAGCTCAGCCAAAACGTACTGTCACCTGTATGGTGCTCAAGGCTACGTCTAACCACAGGCGTACATCTAACCCTTTACCACGATGAATTTCGTGGGCCTCGATCTGACATAGTCAGACAGGTGGCATTAGTAATAACAACACTATATATTCGAATACTATTCTATATACTGTGTTCATATATCCCGAAATACGCTGTAAATTGCACAAAGGATACCGTAACCATTACTGATCCTCCTTCCATTTATCGATTAAAGCATTCTCTCTCAGTTTCTTTATTAGTCGGTTCGGAGGCTTAGAGGTATCGTGCCCACTTCGTAAGCCTAAGGTTGTGGGTTCAATCCAGGCTGGTATCGATAGATGTGAAAATAGTAGGTATGCATGTTATATGATTATGGGATATGTAAAAGATCCCTTATTAATTTAGCTCTGGTAGTCTCGCCCAAATAAAATCACGGCAATATTTAGCATCCGACGAGAGCTTGAATTGAATAAATTCAAATGTCCAAATTTGGTAGTGAGGGCTGCCACTCTTGATGGTGACACCATGAAATGGCTCTCACATTTGGGGACTTGCCGTGTCTGTAAAGGCTTAGTTGCCAATATGCAGCCCATCTGGAAAAAATAGTGGACTCGAAATATTTTTCATATGAGGCAAGATTTTTTTACTTAGATATTTAAAACCAAAAGCGAAAAGCAGAGTACACATGCAATTTTTCTCTCTTCAAACAATTAAATCTTTCCAGCAACGACATTCAATAATTTACAAAATAGCTGTAAATTTATTTTTGGGGTTATCTCTTTCACAGATTTTTTTGTAATTCCATAAATGTCCGTAATTCTGAAGATATTTGTTAAATAAGGTCCTTTACAAATTTATCCTTTCAAATATTGATAAATTTGTAGAGTAGCGCAGAGTGCCATTGAGAATTGTACTGCGTGCCACATGAGGCACGCGTGCCATAGGTTGCCGACCTCTGTTTTGGATAATAAACAACTCTGGGCTATAGTTAAAAGGGGTTGTACCCCAGAAAGAAAGACTCGAGTCAAGCATGTGTCCTCCCCTCAATGCTTTGTGTGTGGAAAGAAGGGGGGGGGGAGGGGTGTAGAATCAGGTAAGGGACAGTGCTGCACGTGGTCTTACTTTCTAATCTCGTCTTCCGCTCAGATACCTTCAAAAAGGAGTCAATCAACAGAGTTGAAGACCACTGTCGGACTGCTTTGTTTTAAACCCCAATATTCTTCTTTAGACACGTGGCCACCCAAGATGGTTGACACATACTTTACTCTTTTGTCAAAAATCCAGTCGTAAGAATGTTATTGAAGAATAAGACCAAAGAATCTTTTGTCACTATAAGAGACAAGTTCGACTTCACACACAAATTGAACTTGAGACTTTTATATCCTACATCATAGTCAGGTGATAGTCCCCACGCTTCACTACATGTTTCCCGCTGAGAAGTATATAAGGGAGGTATTTGTAAATGTTGAAGTCTATTGAAAAATTCAAACACACATGTAATATAGTCTATACCTAGGATTCGATTTTTGCATAGTTTCGACGTTTTGCTTATTTTTCAGTAACTACATTTTTGGAAGTAATTTTGTTGTGAATTACAAAGTTAGGATTAGGAGTTTTGTTATTCTTCGTTGTTTGACAGATGGCACAACTGAAAAGTAAGAGTGGTGTGATTGCTGTTTTTATTACAATACTATTTGAGCATTGTATTTTGAGTTGTGAGGAGATTAAAACTGCCAAACCTTGAGATATGTTTTCATTTATCTCGTATAATATTAGATCGACTATTTGAAAAAAGGTCTGGAATTCACTCTTGGATAGAAAGACAAATTTAGGTGCGCCAGATTAAGTTAGTTTGATAAAATATTATAGGGCAGTTTCCTTACGAAATCAGGTTGTTGGTACATTGTGGTTATATATTTAAGATAGTTTAAGGAGGGTAAAAGTAATTATTAAGAGAAAATTTAATTTTAAATATTTTCTCCTAAAAAACATAAATATTTCAATATGCATTTCTATTTAATACTATATTTTAAATACAGGAAATTATAATCTTACGCGTTTTATGCTTTAAAAACATATGTTTCTAAATTTAAATAATAACCATTCCAGCGTCGGTTAAAATTGTTCCCACGTTGTTATGTTTAAGAGAGAAACTTGCTAATATTAGAAAAATTGAAAGCTTAAAAAAACTGTAAATTTATCATGTTATAACACAATTTTTTCTTCTAATTTTATTTCAAAATGATAATCCGTTTTTGTGATAACTAGATCAAAATACTAATCAGATAATAAGTTATTTTTCTCATGTAATGTAATTTAATAAGTGTTCCTTAGATAAGATGCTTGTGCTGATAAAAATTGTAAATGTTTAAGTTTTTTGGTAATATCATAACATTGATCAATATATCAATCTCTTTCATTGCTAGACAGAGAAAAAGAGATACATTTGTTTAAATATAACGTATGATATATCTAACTTTAATTTTCATTCTTTAAGTTCAACAAAACGAAGGTACATGAATGTATATTTTTCCTTACAAATAAACTTCGGAATCAGAAGGAAAAAGAAAATTGTGTGAGGTTAGTTACTCGTTATAAATAAATTTCATACACTTCCATCCCTTTGTTATTAAGTATTTTGTCTTTATTGCATTGTTAGAAATTGAGAAATATTTCAGATGTTTGTATTTTCTTATTCCGTGATTGAAAATAATAATTTTTAAATTTGTGCAAAGTTTTTTCGGAAGAAAGGGATTTCTTTTATGATTGCAATGAATTTCTTTTTCTTTTTATGTTATTTAGAAACAGAATTCACTTCTTACACAGAAAATTTAAACCAAATGCAGTTCACAAACTTTTAGAAGTTATCTTTTTCTCTTTCTCTCCAGCCACTAAGTAATATAACTTTTTTTTACTAAAACTAGCCACAAAATGTGTGCTTTCTTAAAATTTGAAATTGACATGATTGAAAACATTCTAAAATACAATAACATGCATTTAAGAACAAATATCAAGCATAAATTTTCTGTTGAGAGAAAAAAGAAAGATTAAAAGAAAATGCTATTTGATCCGTTAAAATTTTTAAATACCTGTTTTTTTACGATGAAGCTGTCATAGACAGATGTAGATTTCGAAATTAAAAAAGTTTAATTTTTCAGCACAAGCTGGCATAACGATTACAATAACGATTTTTCTAATGCTATATTCCCCTTATTTACGAAAGAGAATAACGTTTGGAAAAACAAGACTCGTTCTGGAAGTTGAATCTATGATTTTTGTGCTACTATTAATAACTTTGGAACCGGAACCCAACCATCGCCCTCGATTTTTTTTTTCGATTTACTATAATCCTATGTATATAATAGGTAAAATTTAGTTAAGTATTTGTTAATTTTATTAATTAATGCTAATTATTTATTCAGTGATTTATTTTTTATTGTTTTTCGTTCCCGACAATCAACAAAATCAAAAGAATATGTTGGGCGGCGTATTGGGATATGATACAAAAATGATGTCTTTCGACCCTGGACCCCCCCCCCTCCCCTTCCCTTTGAAAAATTCCCGTGTGTGCCATGAATTCAACTAGCTAAAATAAACTACTTACTATGATCTAGTGAGTTCAGCCCATATAAAAATAATTCTTTATTGTAATGTTGCTATTTGTTTTCTATGCTCCATTGTTTCTTTTTATATGGAGCAAATAAGGATAAACAAATAAGAGAGAGTTAATTTTCCGGAATTCCAATTTATTCACCAAGACGTGAAAAAAAAATTTTTTTTTTGGAAACTTTGAGGGAGTCTGGATTTTGCAGAGGCTCTTCCTGGCTATTTACACCACTGTGAAGTTATAAATAAAAGATTATCATAAAGACAATAATCCTATAGTTATAATATTAATTTTTAATGTTTTTTATTTGAGATACGAGTTTTCGCTACTATATCTCAAGATAATTTATCTTTCTCTCTCTTTCTCAGCTAAAACCTTACACCCTTCTTACAGCAATGATACATTTCAGCAGTGGCAAACACATGAATTTTTCAAAAAAAAAAAAAAAAAAAAGGATGGGGGGGGGGTCCAAGGTCAAAAGTCCACTATTCTCGTATCATATCACAAAACACAGACCAACATATTCTTCTGTTTTTGTCGATTGTTGGGAACAAAAAACAGTAAAAAATATTTTACTAAATAAATAACTAGCATTAATAATAACCAATATTTAATTAAATTTTACGTACTATATACATAGGATTATAATCAATCGAAAAAAATCAAGGGTTAGGGGGTAGGGACTCCCTCCACCTCTTTCTCCTCGTGTTTGCCACTGCATTTCAGTCATCTTCTATCACTTTAAAAAGTAAGAATAAATTCCAAGGAGAAATTTTTCTTCTCCAAGATTTCGATTTTAAAATATAATATTGATCGATTCTCCCTCCCCGAAAAAAACCCCAAACTTTAAGCAGCAATTAAAAAAAATTTCCAGCTAACGAAAAAGTGCAATTAAGGGTCTACATTCGTAAGACCTCTCCCCCTTATATACCGATTTATTAGTTTATTTCAGTTTTTTACCATCCTCTCTTTCTTGTCACTAGAAAGAAAAATGCTACTCCGTCGACAGAGAAGTTTGTGGGTTCGAACGCTTAGAGTGATGAGCCTAATTTCCTGCAGCCATTGATTCGACTCATTAAAAGCTCTCGCACCCCAATATTCTCTCCCCAACCACCGTCCGGAATCTCCCCACCCTCATCCACAAGGGTTTTCTTCAACGCACGCTTTCTGAAGCCTCTAATACCATTATTTAGAAAAGCTCGAGTTTTATTGATTTCGTAGTATTCGTTTCGGCAATAAAGTAGGAGTATGAGAGGCTTGTTTTTGATCTCTCTGAAATAACAATTTTTATACAAGTATACAAGAAAGAAATAGGAAGTTGCTGTTGCACAAGACTATTATTTTACCTACTATGATATAAATAAAAGAAAACGCTTATGTTATTTTATTACACATATTTTTTTAGTTATATTTATGATAGTTTATATATATTATAAGCAGAGACGCCTTAAGGCATGGGTCAACTGTGCCCGAGCCCAGAGGCACAACCCTCGGTGGAGGCCTCGTTTCGCATTCTCGACTCTATCTTAATAAGATCATCATCCGGATAATTTTAAGGGTCAAATATTATTCCCGTACATATTCTCTGAAAAACAGAGAATTTCAAACCGCATGTCAACTGGAAAAAGTGGTAAGACTGTATTATTCTGTGATGACGACGTCCATGTATAGGCCTAGGCCTAATGCCATAAACAATCATTCAACACATTTAGTCGAAAACCTAGGCACAAACCGGTCGAGCCGGTTTGTGTCTAGGTTTTTGAGATTGTGAGTCATGCACATATTTATTTGTTTCAAATTACCCTTTGAACTAGTATTTGACAATGCATTCTGTATACTGTCTTCTTTTAAGGATCTCAGGTAGGGCCTACTTTTGCATAGGGGCCCAGGGTCTCAAAAATCTTAACATTTATCTGGGCCCCAAAGTCTTTAGACTTATCTGATTATAAGACATACCTGATTATTATCCGACAACGATCGGAACCGTGTTTTTGAAGCGTATACAAGAATATATATTTTGTCAATATTTAATGTCATTTAAGTTAGAATATGCATTTTTTAAATACACTACTATGATTACTTTTTTAAATACGATTTTTTGGCAAAAAAAGAAGGAAAAGGTAACACATTTTAAAATATTCCACTTTCATGATAAATGAATCTAAAATTTTTTTTAAAAAGATGACGATGTATAACTAGGACTTCTACACAGATCCTGAACTAGGATTTTTAAACTGTATACAATAGAAGTGGATTTATTCAAATTTTAATGTATCACAATAAGGAAATTTTATAGAAAAATATCGATTGGTTTTTTCGATTGACAATAACTTTGGAAATAATGTGAATTTTTCTAAAATCCTACTTCAGGTTCTTTATAGGAATCCTAGATATATAGACAAAATTTTATCGCTATAGATGCATTTTTCATGAAAAGAGAATATTTTGAAAATGTGTTACTTTTTCCTTATTTTTCGCCAAAAAATTGAATTTAAAAATAATTATTGTAGTAATATCTTTAGAACTTTACATACATATCCCTTAATTCAGATGACCTTAAATATATATATATATATATATTATATATATATATATATATATATATCAAAAAATATACAGTGAAATCTGTTTTCGTGCGGTTGATAGGGATCGCAAAAAATAAACGCACAAAAAAAATATTCGAAAATTTCATAAATTCTTACATATAACAAACAACTTCGTCGAAATATTACAGAAATTTTTTTATACTGTGGAGAGGGCATAAAAAAGTCGCACTTAGAAAATACGCCAATTATTTATGAAATTTATGAGAAAGTACTTCCATTAAAAATAAATAATTAAATTACACATGAAAGCATTTTAAAAACATTTAATTTTTCATTATTATACATGTCGAAGTTTTTAAATTGCACATGCATAATTCACTGCTACTCATCGTAATCCAAAGAGCTCATCATCCTGTGACGAATAAGTTCAAAATCGTTTTCGTCCCCTGAAGGTACAATTTCAGTTGATTTATTTTTTGGCACCATAAAGTAAGAGATAAGTTTTTGTGACGAAGGTCGGTTGGTCAGTTGCTTGTAAATGGCAGGATAACCAGATATGCATGATCGAAGCTCTTTTTGAAATTGCATACTCCTTTCAGAATTCATATCTATTTTACGAAAATGCTTTTCCAAAATGTGTTGGAAAGCTTTATCCGTGCATATATTTTATCCGCTCTCAAAGAATCCAGTTCTTCTTGTCCGACTTCAAAATCTATCAAATTATTGATAATGTCACTGTCACTGAAAGTTTCGTCTTCAATCAAGTGCGGCTGTTGCCACGTTGGAAGAAAGCAACTGAACGTGCATTGTCGAGAGACTGTTTATAACAGATGAACAGAGCGTCTTGAAGTGTATATATGTACATTGCAGTGGCGTAACGAACACCCTCGCAACCCCACCTTGCGGGGGTGGGGAGCTAGAACTCTAGGAGGGTCAAAACCTGACTAACGCCAAGTACGTATTTACCCAATTTATAAAATATTAAAGGCAAAACCTGACTCTCTTTTCAGGGGGGGGGGGCTTAACATTCTCCACACCTCTAGTACATTGATAGAAAGCATTACAGTGGCGCCAAAGTCGTTGAAATTCATTTACCGCATAAAAAAGGATAGCACAGAAAAAAATCGCACAAAAATAAAATTGCCGCACGAAACCAGGTTCTACTCTGTAGTCTTTTATACTCTTTTTCAAAAACACAGTTCCGAACGTAGTTTGGTGCCTTAAAACGATGGCAGAAATCTCTCAGGTGGAATGAGTGTTTGTTAACGGATCACTCTAAAGCAGTGGTCTTCAAACTGAGTTCCGTGGAACTTTGGGTTTCCACAAGGCATACACAGGGGTTCCACGCGCGAGTCACAGTATAAAATTGAAAAGAAAATTTTAAATGTGTATGCAAAATGAAATTATATTTTCTGTGAAGTTTGAATATAGCCATAAGTATCTGAAGTTCATTCCAGTCATTTAAACTGAAAATTTTATTTAGATTTAACTTTATTTTGTAAAACCTTTCTATCTATTATTGTATAATAAAGGAATTTAAAGAGTTTTTTTTCTTTATATATATACCTACTATAGTAGGTAGTGAACATTTAATTTCTTACTATATCCTGAGTTCCATTTAATAATTTTATACTCTTTAGTGCAATGTTTTGCAAAGCTAAATACTTTTCAAATGGAAAATACACCTTTTCCATTTGCGGAAAAAAACCTACCTATAATGAAGGAGAGGGTACAACTTGTAAACGATTTGACGTTTAAAATCCAAATTTAAACAAGAACCGTTTTAAATTTTAGGTTGAAAAGTTTCATGCAAAATATACACAGGATTTCTCACACAGCTATAAACATTTTAATGCCATTCCTAACAACGTATTTAAGTGAAAAATATTTCTCAACTACGTGGGGTTACACAAATAAAATATAAAATGAGACTGCAAATAATTTCTAAAGATCAGACTTCGACAGTTTCTGTAAAAAAAAAAAAAAGTGAAAACACATATCCTCTAGTTACTAAAATAATGCATGGGTAAGTGGATCACAAATTAATTTTATTAATTGAGTAAGTTGCATTAAAATTTTTTAATAATAAATGCAATACGTTTTTGTAACTGTCTTCTCATAAAATATCCATAACATGTTGATCTCTATTTTAAATATTACTTTGATATATTCTTATAGGTGTGTGTATGTTTTGACAGTGGGGTTTCCCGAAACTACATTACAGTTCTAACAGTTCCGTGAGTCAAAAAGATTGAATACCACTGCTCTAAGGCAACTGGAGGGCTATAGGCGATGGACCTCGAAGTTTTGAATCATGATCAAGTGACGAGGACCCCACTTTAAATTCCTCACCATACCAGGACGTCATTTTAAGTCAAAGAAGTAGGACTCGAACACGCAATTTGACAGCACTGGCCTCAGGTTCATGATTGTGACCACTAGGCAACCTCGATCCCGCAGAAATCTGGTATTCTGTTTTGAGATCATAAGCTTAATGGATGGAATTCCAGGATTTCAAGTTCTGATTGGATTTGTTTTATTAATGTCATTCTAAAGCAACGCGAGGGCTATGGGGTTGATTCATAACCAGAGGGCGCTGCGATGGTTTGCCAATTGTAATGCGACTATCAAGTAAACAATAACATCTAATCGTATTACATTTGTGGCTAACGGTCGATTTTGCTGACATTTTAGTTTTATATTTAAATTTTTTTAGTACTCTAAATATTTTAAATATATTTTCTAGTATTTTTTGCTTTTCGTATATTTATTAAATGTATACATAGTTTTAGTTTACAGTCTTGTATTTAAGTTCTGTTTAAAGTGTTCTCTTATACTTAAAAATTAAGTGTTAAAATGTAAAACGGGAGGGAGGGGGGGGGCGATGTCAATTTTTTGGCGATCGGAATCGATTGGCAAGCAACTTAATTATTTAGCGATAGGTGTTCCGAGAACTTACAAATGTAATTTTGCAATAAAAATAAAGTAATATTAATGTAAAACACCAAGAAGATATTTATAAAGTTATCAGTAATGCACAAAAATAAAAATTGTATTTTTTTCAGTTAAAGGAAAGAAAGGATTTCATTTTGTTATATGATAGTTGTACAAATCCGAAAATTCCGACAAAATACTCAGTCGAATCAAACTTATGGGAATTTGTTGAGCGTATTGTCATGTGATTATGACGTCAGATGAATCGAATTCACTAGCGAAGGACCTCGTAATTTTGAATTGCTGTCAAGTGAGAAGGACGAAACTTGAACTTGTGCCACACTTCTCAAATTTTCATACCACTTCAACGCAGAGCCACGGCAGATTTAATGAGCATCAGCTCCTCTACTCAGAGAGTCTTTAGTGATACCAGGACTCAAACCTGCGACTCGACAACGTACTCGTGCCCAAGACCACTCGGCTACTGAGGCCTTATTTGTGATGAAATCGAGCTTGGTTGACGTACTCGATAAATTAAGTATCTTGCACCTCTTCAACTCCATGCAGAAAATACAAATATTTTGAATACGATAGTAAAACTAATGCTCTTTATAGAATATTAGAATTGTAAAGCAAAATGTGTGTGATAATAATGTAATAAAATAAAATAGACCTAGAAATGTTTACAAATGTGGATCAAAGTATTAAAATTTACAAAGTTGAAAAACAATATATGAAAGTTTTTGAGTAGGTAACATTGGACCCGATTCATCTGACGTCATAATCACATGACAATACGTTCAACAAATTCCCACGTGTTTGATTCGACTGAGTATTTTAGCGGAATTTTCGGATTTGCATTTACTATCATATAACAAAGTGAAATCCTTTCTTTCCTTTATAACTGAAAAAAATATAATTTTTGTTTTTATACATTACTGATAGCTTTATAAATATTTTCTTGATTTCACATTAATATTTCTTTATTTTTATTGCAAAATTACATTTCTAAATTCTCGGAACACCTATCGCTAAATTATGTTGCTTCCCAATAGATTCCGATCGCCAAAAAATTGACAATCGCCAAGCCCCCCCCCTCGCGTTCTACATTTTAACACTTAATTTTTAAGTATAAAGGAACGCTATAAACAAAGTTTAAATCTAATGCTGTAAACTAAAACTATGTATATATTTAATAACTATACGAAAAGCAAAATACTAGAACATATATTTAAAATATTTAGAGCATAAAATTTTTTTAAAAAAAAACATAAAATTAGAATGTCAGCAAAATCGACCGTTAGCACACAGCCACAAGAGTAATACGATTAGCTGTTATTGTTTACTTGATAGTCACGTTACAATAGACAAACGATCGCAGCGCCCTCTAATGATGAATCGATCCCATTGAACATCATTTAGCTATGCTGGCAAAAAATTGCAAAAACATGAATTCGTGACCATGACCATTTGTCTCTACTGCGGTCATGCTTCAAAAAAGTTCTGATATCATCAAGATAGTTGTTTAGAATAATAGGGTACGAAAATTGAATAAAAACTCAAAAGCTTCATTTGAAGTATGTAAAAGTTTGAGTAATAATTCAAGTATTCATGTTTCTCATGGAACCATAATTCGAAATTACGAATTCTGTTACAAAGTAGTGGAGGCGAAGTTGGGGGATTTTATTTATTGCGAACAACTTACGCATTTTATTACAGTTTGCAGCAACTCAATTTTTAACAAACTTTTACAAATTTCACTTGTATGTAACGGAATCTTTGAACTCGACTTTTACCCACTTTAAAAGGTCGGATTAATTCGAAATTTTGCACACTTGTCAAGGACCGATGACAATACAATAAAAACACAATTTTGTTCCATTTTCCTTATCAGGATCATCAAGAATAACGATAATCAGATTTGGCGACAATTCCATATACCACATCCAGGTTTGGCGACTTATTGCATATACCATTTTCAAATTTGGCGACTAATTCCATTTTCCATTTCCAGATTTGGTGACTAATTCCAGATTTAGCGACTTACAGAATAAGGTGTAACCCTAAAAGCGAATACACTTGTGGTTAATACAAATAAAACAAACAAAAAAGTGTTCTTTATGTAAGAAAGGGGAGGATAGATGTGTGTTAGCAATTTCTTATCATAATATAAACATTTTTCTGAAAAGGAAAATTTAATAAAAAGGCTCGTGCATGTGAAAAAAAATTATGTTCTAACTGCTAAATATTTTTTTATTTTTATAAAGCAATACGTTTAGAAGTGATGATACGAATTAACATCATAGCAATATGTTTAAAAGGTTATAATACGATTGACACTTAATATTACCATGTTTTTATTAACTCGCTTTCTTGAATGTCTGTTCAGGTGGAATTTTGTAATTGATTTTAAACTGACTTTCCGATGAGCTAGAGACTTAAAATTCGGACCATAGCTCAGAAGTTTATGACAATGCATGATGTGAAAAAAGAAAAAAAAAAAAAACGAAAAGGAGGAATTTTATACTTTTTAGTCCGTTATAAAAACATGGTACATTAAAATTTTTTTATTCGAACTTTTTTACTTTACACACTTTTAATTGTTTGACCTGTTCTATAGAGACGGAATCTAATATAACGAGACAGGACTCATCCGAGGCCCTGTAAACGGAGAGAATAAATACGCTTCTGACCCTTAATATCCATTGAAGAACAAGACTAATTCCAACAGCCACGTAATTCCGGCTCCAAATATCAAACTCAAGGATAAATTCAACAATGAATAAATGATAGTTAAAAAAAACTAAAAAATGCGCCTTTATTGTAGATCGAACTAAAAAATGAAAAATAAATTATAGTTAAAAAAAAAAACTAAAAAGTACGCTTTTATACTGAATCGAACTAAAAAGTAAAAAAATAATTCTTAATATAAGAATAAAATGATGAACGAGAAAATTAATGTCATTGGGGTAAAAAAGCGTGGGGTGCTTTGTACTACATTTTTACACTAACTCAGGATTTCGGAATAGAAGTTAGAAATTATAACAATTGATATATTTTATAGAACACCCCACGCTTTTACCCTAATGACATTAATTTTTTCGTTAATCAGTTTATTCTTATATTAAGAATTAGTTTTTTACTTATTAAGTTCGATTCAGTTTAAAAGCGTATTTTTTTAGTTTTTTTTTTAAAACTATAATTTATTTCACTCGTTGGTCTACGAGATTTTACGTTGAATGTCTTGAAAACTAAAACTTTTTAGAAGAAATACACGAAGTAAAGAAATGAGAGAACTTCTTCACTGTGCAGTTTTTAGTGTTAGGCAGCTTGGAGTGCAGGCGGTATTGCTTAGTAGTATGAACTTAAAATAAGTCATTCTTCATCTCTTCCCTCGCCCCCTTTGTCAACTTGCCCTGGTCTCTCCTATTGTCATACCTCCTTTAGGTATTCCTAGACATAAAACGTGCGTGTGGTATTCATGGAAAATTTTACTCAAAAGAGAACGAATAGCTTATCGGAATGAGGCTTAATGAACAAAGTAGACAACATGCGAGTTGACAAAAGGTTGAGAAATCGGAATGTAATGAGCCACACGAATGAAGGTATGTGTCAGGGCTTAGATAAAGTGTGACTAATTGACCTTTCTTGTTTGCCGCAACAAAGGTAAGGCGGGGTTTTTGAATTTACAGAAGTGGAATTTCTGGGGTTATTGATGGAGTAATTGATAGATCATTTCTTTGTGAGTAATTTAGTGTCTCTCAATAGGGGTCTACGATGAAGCAAAGATGGAATACTTCAGTACTGTATTCACATACTTAGTATGTTCAAGTACTATTCACGTTTGTGGTGAAAAATGAGTTTGTACTCAATGAAACTATGATCAGTCTCTATTTGCAGTTAACTACCGTGAATGTTTTTGTACTGGAACGATAGCATGTAGTACAACTGTGCTTTTGATTGCCCATTGGAAGTGTGTCTTGAAAAGAAATGACAAATCGGAAGTGCATCATTTATATTTCTTCATAGAACATCGTATTTCTTCATCTTGTATTTCTTCATAGAACATCGATCCCCACATGCATCAATGGCTTCGATTTCAAGTTTTACACCTGTTTTTCCGTCACGCTTGTCCTTTTCTTACTTCATCCTTTGAGATTATTCAGTAGTCAAAAGAAAAGTAGTTTTCTTTCTATGAGAATCGTAGCCACAACAGCACACCTGAAATTTGGAGTAATTCCAGCCTCTAATATGCTTTGCTGCAATATATAAAACCTCATACTATATATATTACGCCTTGTTTTTGTATAAACTAGCTTTTATTTTTATTTTTGTGCAAGTTATGTGCTCGTTTTGAATACTAAGCAACATAATAGAGAATAATAATAATGTTGTCAAAATTTAAGCAACTTCCGTATAGAAAATTTGTAGATGAGAGTGGACATTTTTTTATATGAACTTTCCATTTTATTAATTTTTTCTCCATCAATATCCTGAAAAATGTAATATCTAAAAGTTAATTTGGAGAAATGAATAGTAATGTAAATTATTTTTCTAAGCAGTTTACCGTAAAAAAAATAATAATAAAAAAAATTACGTAGTATAAAAAATGACTTGGTATTTCCTAAAGGGACTTCTACCATATTTCAAAGTTCTGTGGATAATGTTCATTCTATTTAATTCCTTCATTATTGCGATTATTTTATTTTACTAAAACTTAATTCCTCGATTTGACTCATAGATAATTTTTAAATCCTTCATCAAATTTGATCATTCATGTCTGCTTTTAACACGCTGTTTAACTCTTTCCTGCGCTGAATTTTTGACAAAAATAATGAACTAGAGGGAAATAATTACAAATATTTAAGATAAACCTTATAAAACCATAATTATTGTACAAAAGCTAGTGCATGTTAAAATATTAAATACTTTTTTAAATAAAGGGTGTCCAAAGCCTTAAAAAAATTGATGGTACATATTTTGTACCACCACGCTTCGAGCAGCATGATAGTTCTGGAAACATGATTTTTTCTTCCTGATGCACAATGGATCTTTACAGATACAACTCCTCCCTTCAGTTATTTTATAGTTGGGAAATAAATATATTCACTTCTTCATCTTAAACATCTTAAACTGCTGTTCATCCTATATATTAAAACATTTTCAGTTTTTCTTAATCTAATGTTGTAAGCTTAATTTTAGTTTAGTCCTAATGTACCTAATGTTAGTTTTAATTTTAAATATTATATTCTATACATTGTTTTATTTTTCCAAGCTTTTATTTAGTCAACATTTATAAGAAGTGTATTAGTTGAATTTACTTTTTCCTGAACACGAGCTATAGCTCATTCAGGACATTTGTATAATTTTGTATGTACTTTATATAATAAATACTATTAGTATATTTAAACAAATGTAACTTACAACAAATCAATCTGGCACAATAAACATGCCCATTATTGCGAAAAAATAAGCGGAATGCATTCTGTATTTGTAAAAAAGATGACCTTCAATAACGGTGGTACATTTTTTAGACTCCCGTATTTTCATACTAGCAATGCACATGTGAAGTACTAATTATTGTAATATTGACCTGATTTGTATCAAATATCATAAGAATCACTTTCATTTACACTTAAAAATATACAACACAGTCTCTTCAAATACCACTCAACAGAAGCACAGCTGATCAAAGAATGAACTACTGCACCCATGCCATACATTTAGCTTCTGACTTCTGTTGGAAACTTGAATAACTGCTAGGAGTTTGTGGTGGATCTATACGCGTCCTTTGGGAAATCTTTGGGACTATTAAAAATTATCAACCTTCTTCTAAGAAGAAGACGCGACGTGCAAATTAAGTTTATTATATATAGTTCAGGTTCGCTTACTAGAAAGAGGGATAGTTAAGTTAGTTAGGGAGTTAGAAAGTTTGTTAACTAAAGGTGACAAGTGTGAGATTCAAAGTGAATAATACCGAAAAAGGTTAGAAAGTTCGTGTGAGAGAATAAAGACAAAAAGGTGATATTGATAAAGAAATGGAAGGTTTAAGCCTTAATTAATAAGAAGACTGCCTACAGTTCAGTTATTAAGGTCCTTCACACATATTACGTTTGATATTTAAAGTATTAATGAGGTTAAGGGGGCAATTAGATATACATCTACCGTGTAAAGTAATATGAGGTTATAGATCGATTATTATAAAGTGGTTGATTTATTAGATGCATTCTCCCAAAATGCATACTCCCTCTGTAGACTGATCGGGAACATCCTATTTATTATGTTTCATTGAATTGTTTTTGAGTTAATCTAAACGTTGAATAAATAATTTGAAATTATCTTGTCGAATCATCCTTCACTTCCTCCCACACCTTTAGCTAGGCCCCAGGGTAGGGGGTATTACAAATTGACCTCTGTGGTGGGTCAGCAAATGTACCATCTAGCATCAGTGTCTGAGGCATTCAAACAAATGGTACGTTTTATGTATCACCACACAATAAACAAATAAGAATGGATGGTACAACATATGTACCGCCAAGTGTGAAAGAGTTAAATGTACATGTATATATAGGAAAAAGAGCGACTTACTCATCACGATATCTCCGAAATTATTAGATCGACAGACTTGAAACTTGGCAATCATATTTATTTTGTTGAGTAGAGATTCGCGAAATACGGACTTTGCGGAAATCGACTCCCAAGGGGTGAGGTTTCGGGGGCGTAATAGATAAATACAATTCTGTTCATTTTAGAAATTCAAGTTTTATCCTTTTTAAATTAAACAAGTAATCTAAGAAAAATTTTAAGTCAATTCCTGTTTAAGTCAACAAAGAAAATTTTTATTTTAGTTACTTTTTATAATAACAATTTTAAATAATTACAATTAATATAAATATGTATATACAATGGTGCACACAAGGGGGAGTCTTGGGGGTCCGGATCCCCCCCCCCCCCAGAGCCTTAGATTTTTTTCGATTGACTATAATCCTATGCATATAGTACGTAAAATTTAACTAAGTATATGCTATTAATAATTAATTTTATTAATTAATGCCAATTATTCATTCAATTATTAATTTTTACTGTTTTTTGTTACCGAAAATCGACGAAATCAAAAGAATATGTTTGGCGGCGTATTGGAGCATGATACGAGAATTGTGGACTTTCGATGCTGGAAAATTCTTGTGTGCGCTACTGTGACAGATATGACTGTAACATATGACAGATCACAATATTAAGTGGCAAAATATAGAAAGCGATTTTCTTTTCTATAGGTGGTGCTGTATGGCTATTATTTTTGTTTGTTACGATGAATTCATTTATTAAATTTAATTATTCCAATTGTACAGTAAAAAGAAAAAAAAACTCACATCTTCAGAAATCAGGCCATCTCAGGTGGGATTCGAATCCACGACCTTTGGATTAGAGGTCCATTGTGCTACAGGGACACACAGCTAGTGATTTTCCTTTTTGTATGTGGTGTTGGATTATTATTTTTGTTACTATTTATTTATTAATTAAATTTAATTAATGAATTAAATATTGAAAAAACCGCATTAACATCAAGTGTCATTCAGTACAAGTTAAAAAAATGTATTTGAACTAGAGTGGATGAATAAAAAGTATTTTATTAACGATTAAAAATTTGAATAAGATATATATATATTTATAAATAAATATATATAGGAAGAATGTAACTAATAGTAGAATTGAAAAAGAGGCCTATGAGAATGATTCTGAATACAATCGAAAGCTTAATGCTAAGACTTAGATGTCAAAAACTTAATAACAAACAAAATATAGTCATACAATTGCCGTTAGCTCAACGAAGCTGGTGGGTAACGTCTAGTAGAAATATATCATAGAAATTTTTAATGCCCACATGATAACTGTGCCTGCTAATTTGTAAATATTGTTTCCTCTATTACAAATTAATATTAGACGCTTAGTTTTATTTGATTTTGATTGCAAAAAAAAAAAAATATGAAAAACATTTTTTCATAAAAAAACTCGAAACTATTTCCAGTTTTTACAGCTATACTCAAATATTAAAATAGAATTAATTTTTTGGCGACTCTTTTTAGTTAAATTTAATGACTGATATTTATTTCAACTTGACAAGAAATCTAAAACGATTGATGATTGACTGTATTTAACAAAAAAGTATTTATATGTCAAGCGTATAGCTTCATTTGCATTTTCAGACTTCGTTGGTTGCCACTACGCGTTTTCATTAAAAAACTTTTTATACTTGCTGTCATTCAAGTATCAATTTTTATTACTCATACATAAAATAAAACTTCACACCTATAAGTTTGGTTTCGTAAAACATATATCCGGGATTCTGAATTTATTACTTAGGAAATTGTTTGTATTATAACTAAAAATTTAGCATTTGGATTCTGAAGCACACACTCATTTTAAATTATTTTTATTCTAGAACTTTTAAAGAGTAGGGTATACGAAATTATAATAATAAAAAAATGTGAATGTTTCGCTGATCATATGTATGTGTCTTTAATATAACCATATATGTATGTCTTATGTCTGATTTATAATGTAATTTTATCTGTTAACTAATGAAATTATTTTTTTATAAAAATTCACCGTATTCATGTTTTGATATATTTTAATCATTCAGTTAAAAAGTAGCTTTCTATTTAAACTATTTATTATATATTTATGACAGATATTTTGATTTAACTGCATTCATTTATTCTCTAAATGTGTCTGATTCAAAAGATATCATGAAAACATTTCAATTTGATAAATACCCCCAATAGTCGAAAGTTCGCCATTTTCGTATCGTACTCCAATACACCGCCCAACACATTCTTTTGATTTTGTTGGTTGTCAGGAGAGAAAGACAGAAAAAATTAATTAGTAAACAAATAATTAACATTAATCAATAAAATAAATTTTTATTTAGTACTTAATTAAATTTTACGTTCTATATACACTCATGGGCAAAAAAATGAGTGCACCAAGAAATAATTGCGGTATTGAAAAGAAACTTGGCATGAAGGTACATGTCGGGGAGATATGCAAATGATTAGAAATGCAGCGTGATTGCGCTTTACGTATAGCCGGTAGAAGGCGTTTAACGTCGTTCTTCGTGGAGTATAAAACGGGTAACTAAAGCTTGTTTGAGTGTGCCGAATCGTTAGCAAAGGAAGCGCTGAGATAGACAGGCCATTACGCCGTTTTCGAAGACAATATGAGTAGCTGTTGCAGTTTGAGAGGAGGAGAATCATTGGCATGATGGAAGCTGGGTGGCCAGCAAGGCGAGTAGCTCGTGAATCAGGCCATTCTTATTGTGTTGGGACCAGTGGATCCGAGAGATATCATTTACACGAAGACCAGGCTAAGGACGCCCTCGACAGACCAGTCATCAAGAAGACCACCACATTATAAGAAATGCACGCGTACAGCCAACTGCTTCATCGGCCGCCATCCAGGCACAGGTAGTACCTTCACTAAGGGCCTGTGTCTTCTCGAACGATACGAAGGCTCCTGGCTGAAGGACATTTGGGACCGTGGCGCCCATTACGTGTGCTGCCCTTGATGCCCACCCATCGACGCCTTTGTTTGGAATGGTGCCGTGCACGAGGAAACTGGACTGCAGTAGAATGGAACCAGGTCGATTTTAGCGACGAATCCAGATCCAATGTCAGCAGTAATGACAATCGTGTTCGTGTGTGGAAACCCCGTGGTGAACGCCTCAATCCTGCCTTTGCTTTACAGCGACACACCGCTCCCACAGCTGGTGTGATGGTATGGGGTGCCATTGCCTACAGTACACGGTCACCATAGTGTAGCAGTGGGTGGTGTATACAGGACCAGTTATCTCCAATCAAAGAGACGTATTTGATCAGGAGAACAGGTAGGTCAAGGGAGCAATCCAATTTGGTGGCTAAAGAAGTTTTGAAAATTTAGAGCCACACATGTGATTGCGTATTGTCAGGGGCGTAGCTACCACCGTTTAAGCCATATCAATGATACTGGGCCCCCAAGCTTCAAGGGCCCCAACATGTATGAGGAAAATTTTTTTAATATAATAAAGGGGATCCCAAAAATGTTTTGCAAGAAATTTCGATACAGGGCTTACTGAGGACTAGCTACACCAGTGCGTATTGTCCAGTTGGAATGCGGCCACATACAATCTGTAAAGGAATAGGCTCCTGAGGTATTACCGCTAACTGCTCGTTGTACCGGTAAAGCATATTTGGGGTATGTGGAAGTTAAAAAGCATAATCCATGTCTATGGCCCGTATGATGATTTAGAAGGCAACCGAAGCAATCTCTCTCCACGATGTCTCTAGGCTCTTAACTCTTCCTTCGAAGTGATGCAGGCAGAAACGCGATTTATATATACAGACAATGTTGAGCTATTTGGTTGTATATGTCTGGCGTTCAATATACCGTTGCAGACGCAAATGCCTGTGGTTTTGAGACAAAGGTAATCGTTGCGATATATGTTTTGCATTCCACTCTGCTACAAACGATGTTGAACGGCTCGCATGGGCATCGACTTTGTAGATAGAGTGAATATTAACGCACGCGCCCCATTATTCTGCTACACGGGGGTTTTGGCGACGGATCTCTTAATTTTGAACCATGGTCAATAGATGACACCTCGCTCTCCTAACTTCCACGCCAAACCAATGAGAAGATTTTTAAGACTCGACATATTTAACATGTATCGGCCTCCTTTTCACGGCGGGTCTTCAGTGGCACGAGGCTTGAACTCATGACATGCCAGCCACGAGTCCATTACCTTGACCACTATAAGCTACAGCGGCCACTCAATTTTGTAAAACGGACTGTGTTGTGATGCCATGTGGCAGAGTAATCCACAACTACTATGCGCAAAATATGTTTATTATCACGTATAGTGATCCCCCCCCCCGAGGAGGCTAGTGTAATCGAGAGAAAGATATACCAATTAATATTGCTTATGGCAATTAATGTTCCTTTTTATTAATTAGCAGATCATTAACATGACCTATGATTAGAAATATTGATTTCTAAATGCTAATATTCATATGGATATGCAAGGTTGAGTTTATGTTCATAATTTTTATGATTATTAACAGTATTTTTTTATAATCTTTGGATAGTAAATTTTAACAAAATAATTTAAGGGTTTCTTTATTGTTGGAACATATAAAAAATATTTTTCTTCGTACTTCAAAAATTGTTATTTGTAACAGTTCATTGCATTTTATTTTAGTAAATAAAATACAACTAATAACAATTAAGTAAGCATAAAAGTAAATATTTCTTATATTTCTTATTTCTTTTCATGTGGGAAGTTTTTAACAGGACATGTCTATCCTTTCCGTTGCTCTTTGTGGGTGTCATTTTTTTCATTTTTCTTGTGGGGTTATGAGAAATACGTATTTTTCAGAATTAATATAGCCAGTAGCTCACACAGGAATTTTTCAAGGGGGGGGGTGTCCAGGGTTGAAAGTTCACTACTCTCGTACCATGCTCCAATATGTAACCCAACATATTCTTTTGATTTTGTCGATTTTCGGAAACAAAAAGCAGTAAAAAATTAATTAATCAATGAATAATTAGCATTAAATAATAAAATAAATTATTAATAACAAATACTTAATTAAATTTTACGTATTATATACATAAGATTATAATCAATCGAAAAAAATCAAGGGCTTTGGGGGGGGGTCTGGACCCAAGACCCTTGTGTGCGCCACTGAATATAGTTCATATGAAAAAAAATTAAGAAGTTTAGATTATTTTCTTCAAGTTTTGTTTTGCAAAGTAAAGTAAGGAAATATTGTAACAACAGTGATGTAATAGAATGAAGTGACGTAATGTACACCCAGCAGCATTGCGGGGGGGGGGAGCAGGATTCTAGGGGACCAAAGTTTGACTGACGACAAATACTTAAAATCCGGCTTGGATCGTTCAAGGATTAATATTTATGTAGTTTTATTAACATCATTATAAAAATCTATAAACTATAGCAGGAGTGACCAACCTTTTTGAGGTGAGTAAAAAATGCGTGCCATTTCCAACTTTTCCAAGGAAAAAAAAAGGATGAAAAAGTGAATAAATATTATATATATTATGGATTTTTACGCAAATAGAGCATTTTTTAATGCATGTCTAAGAAGCAGAAATATAGAAATAATATGCCGTTGTCTTGCATTCCCTCCTAGGATACACATGAAAGACGAGAGATAGTGAACAGAAACATGATAAATAATTCAAAAGTACAAACTTAAGTTTTATTGTAAAGAACTTTTTACAGGTTCAGTCAGTTAAGTTAGGTGTAACATAAAAATGAGTAACTTGGAGCATTTAACTCTAAACATTTATTAAACAGTCAATACTTAAATTAAATTGTTTTAGGTGCCTATTGGCTAGTTTTGAGCGGTATTATGATTTTATGTTTAACAGAAAACATATATGTTTTCTGAATATATATGAATATATATATTCACAAACATATGTTGATCCAAGTTTTGAGGAGTTTATGCCTGAGACAACCCCATTTTAAAATAAAATTGAAAAAAAAAAAATTATTTATTATCTTTTCAAATTTTTCAGTAAGTCTTCGTGTGCCTCTGTTACAACTTCGTCGTGCCACACTGTGGCACGCGTGTCGCGGGTTGACTACCCCTGAACTATAGAAATATTTCAAACCCTTTGAATGTATATAATATCGTCTCTCTTTTATATACTGTTGAACATTATTAAAATTAATGCAAATGATTTATAAGTATGGCAGCTTAATGTAGCCTCTCCTCAGAAAAATAAATCATATGATTTGATTTTAATTTAATGTCATACTCTAAAGCTGTTGCACACACAAGGGGGGGGGGGCGTCCTGGGGTTACGGACACCCCCCAAAGCCCTTAAAGTTTTTTTTGTTTGATGATAATCATATATATATAACGTAAAATTTAATTAAGTACTTGTAATTAACAATTTATTTTATTAATTAATGCTAATTATTCATACAGTAATTTATTTTTAACGTTTTTTGTTAATAAAATCAACAAAAGCAGAAGAATTAATTGGTGTTGTCTTGAGGTATGATACGAAATGGGGGACTTTCAACCATGGACTCCCCCCTTGAAAATTTTTTGTGTGCGTTACTGCTATAAAGCAACACGAAGGCTAATAGTGATGGACCTCGTAATATTGAGCCGTTGTTCAAGTGACGAGGATGGCACCTAAATTGGCACACACTCTCCAAATTTCCCTACCCGCCCAATAGTAGAACTCTGAGTCTCCACAGATTTAACGTGCATTAGACCCTCTACGCGGTGAGTTTTCAGTGACCTAGGTTTAGAGCCCGAAACTTTACAGTGCCGGCCGCCAGATCGCAATCATGATTACTAGAAAGTATTCATGAACTAAAATTAATTCACCCCTTCAGTACCATGTGACCACTAGTGGATACATGCTATGTATAGAGCAGTAGCGCACACAAACATTTTTCAAGGGGGGGGGGGAGTCCATGGTCGTAAGTTCCCCAACTCGTATCATGCCTCAAGACAACACCAATTGATTCTTCTGATTTTGCCGATTTTGTTAACAAAAAACAGTAAAAAATAAATTATTGAATTAAAAATTAGCATTAATTAATAAAATAAATTGTTAATTACGAGTACAATTTTACGTTATATATATATAGGATTATCATCAATCGAAAATAAGTCAAGGGCTTTGGGGGTGTCCGGACCCCCTTGTGTGCGCCTCTGGTATAGAGCAAAATATCCCATTGTAACCTCATGTGGATACATGGCTTATTTAGGTGTACGATCGTTGTTGTGTTGTAGTGTGTAGCCTAGTGGTTAGAGCATCGGACGCCAGACCGGAAGGAATGGTTCGATGCCCGATGTCACCAAATATCCACCGAGTGCACACGGAGTACGTGCTCGTTAAATCAGGGGGTCCGAATGGTGTCACTATCTATCGTGAGCAAAAATCGTACTGTCACCTTCATGGGCTCAAAGCTTCGGCTAACGACAGGCGTATCTCTAGCCCGTTACCATGATAAATTTCGTGGGCCTCGATCTAACTACGTCAGACAGGTGGCATAAGTAACAACAACAGGTGTACGGTCAGTGTAACCAGCAAAAGAAACATTACAAGGGAGGTTTTCTTTTATTGGGATTGGTGTAAAATTACAAAAGTTACAAAATGTCTGACAAACAAAAATTTGAAAAAATAGGGAAATTAAATTAAAATTACAAATATTTGTGAAATTGCTCGAAATGTTCCTTGGAACAAAAGCTTTCCCACAGGCGTTACATTAGTGATTGTCGTTTTTGTGTTTCATTTTTCTTCATCTTCTTCATCACAAATAGATAAATCCGTATCAGAGTCGCTGTCGTATTCATCGGTCTTCGGCAAATATTCTCATTCACTATCATTTTCGTTGAAATCTAACGACGATGGCATATTGGTAAGTATAAATAAAAATAAACAACAAAACTAACTATACAAACTTTTTAAGGCGAAACGAAATACAAATGAACGTGCGCCTTATTCAGCGTCAGAAAAGGAAAAATGAAATGTGTGGGTCGTAACGTCAGGTTTCAATAACCCCAGAAATCCCAGATTTCTGGGGATACTAGAAAGCGCAGTCTGGTGCGCAGGGGTTTATTGGTAAAGTCATCATCCAGCAAATAAACTTGTTTAAAATAGAAATTTTGTTTCTTTAACTTAGTATGCGTATTTTTTTAAGTTTTGGCATTTGTATAACAACGGAAGACACAGTATCGATGGAGGATGATTTACAAAAATAATCAATTTGTTTGGCTTCAACAAAATAAATAATTGAATAAAATAATATATTTTCAAATTTAATAAATTATAATATTTTCAGAATTCAAAAGGAATCAGGGAGGTAACAACACGAAAGAAGCGATTAAATTATTCAATTGATCTACTATTCAAGCGCGCGTTTTAGAAGTAATATCGTGTACAAGTATAGGTATTTATTTAGAAAGGGTTAGGCCAAGAATGTAGTCGTATAATTAATTTATATCATTCGTAATTGTTATAGCGATTATAATTATGAACAAACTAATTATGAATAAATGATTATTAATTTTTAATGCTCACTGTTTAATTACACATGTTACAATTTAAATGCTAAATAACATCTACAGTTAATGTCTTTAATTTTGTTTTATTTTATTGCACAGACCTCCAGTGGCTTAATTAAATGCTTTATTTATTATAACTATGAGACATGCAAATGAAATTGTATAATTTTTTCCCTTCCACTCGTACTTTAATAAAACACCATGAAAAATAAGTTATTTGTAAAAAATTTTGTACTTTTTTTAAAGATAGAAACCTTTGAAGTATTTAAAATTGTAATTTCTTGCAATTCTTGCCTTAGGATGTAAATTTCTTTTTTATCATGGATAGGGCTATTTTTTAATATGTTTAAAAATAATTTTCTAGTTAACCAGTGCTTATCTCTTTATGTAAATTATATTTTTGGCCGACGTTGTTTTTGTGTCTTAGTTCGATACCACTAAAATACCCACCTTCTAATAGGGCTAATGCGCGTTAAATATATTAATGTGTATAAAGTCCTCCCGTTGGTGTGGTGTGAAAGTTTGGAGAATGGTGTGCTAGCTCAGGTGTCGTTCTTTTCTCTAGATTGTGGTTCAAAATTACTAGGATCATTGCCAATAGTCCTTGTGTTGCTTCAAAGTGTAACGTAAAAAATCCATGTAAATTTTACAAAATTTTGTTGAATATTTTCGGAAATGTCCGCATTTCTTGAAGACTATTTCAATTTATTTTGACGTTTGTTACTGTATAAAAAAATTATACATATTACACAGTCATTTTTTTTAAGCAAAATGTTTTTTCACGGTCATCCGTTTTTTTTCTTAAGGGATTCTTACTTATTCATCGAAATGATTATCCCTCTCGCAGAATTTTTTTCCCTTTGTTATTCTGTAATTTAAGACATGCAGGTGGTGTGCTGAATAAAAATAAATCAGACTAATAAAGCAGAAGAAAGAAACAATACGAAAATAATTATTGCGTCAAATATCAGCGATATGTTGCCATTAATCCGGGAATTAATGAAGAAATAATTAGATTTTTACCTTAACATTATTTGTGCCAATCGAAAAAAAATTCTGATAATAACATAATAAATATTTCTGATTCAGCCCACCGAGAGAGAGATCGAGAGACACGTAATTATATCCTCATTAAAGGGAAAGAAAATTCCCTCATCGGTCCTCTGACACTCTCGAAACATAATTGCTTTTACCTCATCAACCAGAATCCACCACGCAGTAATCCTCCGACCCGTGTTCTCATGAAACTCGGTTTCAATTCCCCCGTCTCACTCAATTGCCGCGAGAAAAACGGGCTGTCATTCATGAAAAGAGATCTTTAGCGCTATTTGCAGCGGAAGCGGAACGAAAAAGAAGCTCTGATCCCTGTGATGCTTTAATTAAGAGCACTTAAAATGTACACGACACCTGACAAGCTATCCTTTCTGAGGGTTGCGACTTCGTTGGAGAGGCGTGCATTTCTCTCTCGGTATCCGCCCCCTGTTGCGCACTGGTGCTCACGTCAGGAAATTTAGCCAATGAAACAACTTCTAAGATCCTGAATCCCCGCCTATTACATTCGCCGCCGGTACAACAGGATTCGGATGAAGTTATCCCAAACACCTCATCGAGAACCTAAGGTTTTGATACCGTTTTGGTTTTCTCAGGGGGAAACTTTTCAGCGTGTAATGACTATGCGTCGAAATCGCTGTCAGAAAACCGTGTGTGGATAAAGGCGGCAATTATTATTCGTTATAGCTGTTTCTCATAGAAATTTTCTAAAAATGCAACTTAGTTGTTCCGTTGTTCAAGATATGGCAGAGGTTAAGATGCCTTCGCCGGTTGCTTCTTCACCTTCTCCGCCAGTTTCTGGACACTTTGATGACATGGAAGACCTATCACATAGTCCATCACCGCCTTTTAGAGGGCCCAATGAACATTTACCACAGCCGAGGGTCCCTGAAAAATATTTCGCCTCGAACACATCTAAATCTTGTATTTCATTTTCTGTGGACTATCTTTTAGCAGATAGAAATAGAACATTTAGGGGGAGGACTCCTTCTCCTCCACCTCGTCGACCAATAGAACAATTACAATTAACAAAACGTTTTACTGTTGATGGTATTTTGGACTCTACGGAAGAGAGAGAGAGAGACAATAAAAGATTGCCAGTGACTGGAACTATGTGCGCTGGACTAGGGTCTAGACCTATTGCACTACAGTCCCAAGCAGCTACAGTACCCATCGCAGCGCCTTGTTGGGCACATCCCCTAGGGTCTGCCTTTCCCTGGCTTCAAGCTTCTAGATCTATATCCCCACCCAACAGTAAGTGTATGTTTACGTATTTTTATGAAAGGTGTAATTCATGTATAGATTTTATATTAATTTAATTAAGCTCTATGCAGAATTGAGAGTTTTATATTCTTTGAAAAAGTTATATTTAATTTTAAATTTCCAGTTAAAAGAAGAGTGTCTTTTTTATTGTTATACACACAACTGAATTTGTACTTTTTTAATGTCGTTCACCCGAGCTTTAACTAATATGACTAACCCATAACTCCAGTTTTTAAGCGTAGAAATGCCTCAGAAATCAAATTTCCATTCCCCATTTAATTCAATGCATTTTGGAGAAAAGTTAGTTAACAGGAAGCAGTGTGGTTGAAATATGAAAGCGAAAAATGAAATAGACGAAGATAATAAGTTACAATATCTTTTTCTAAATCAATTCTCAAAGAAATACATTGGAAAATTCAAAGTTATAGGTGTTATATAGTTATATTTATAAAGGATTAAGATAAGAAAGGCTTGATTAAAAAAAAATTAAATGCATAGCATTTTTCATGATGGTATCAGTTTTTGTGAAATATATTATGCATTTAAAGACAGTAAATTTGAATCTGATTTAAACCTTCAAAAGAAATTCAATTACAAATGATTAAATTTTTCCTTCTTTATGTGAACCCAAGACTATTTTTTTTTCTAATTAGATTCAAAATTTCGATTTGGATGTGGGAAAAATAGTTAAGATATGCATATATTTCTGAAACTATTCTGAAAACTTTTAAAATAATCTTGCCACATCTTTGTCAAAGGCATTGACTGTCTTACTATAAAAATACATTTTAAAGAGTCTGAAAACTTCACATAATAATCATCATATTTTTGCATTGTTACAATGGAAATGTAAATGACATTAACACATTTTATCATAATTAAGGTTTAATTATTATTTACCAGTTTTCAACAAAGTTTAAGGTAAAGTGAATGTTTCAGAATTTAGCAGATTATCATACATCTGTTAAGAAATACTGAATATGAGCTAAGGAGGAAAGACAAGAAAAATAATTACCGATATGTGTGTTTTTAAGAGAGAGATGATGTGAATAATAATGAGACTGAAAAAAGATGCTATCTATTTTCTCTGTTTCATCACTTGTCAAGAGCATCTAATAATTACGCAATATGATTAAATATTAGTTTTATGTCAAAAGAAATATAAGATAAGGAGATCTTTTGCGATTTTAATTTTGTCAGCAGTAGTCAAGATTATAAACGAAGATTTATATAAATTTCCTTGTCTCGTAAAAGATAATATTGAATTGTTTTTTTAAAGTATAATAATATATATTTTAAATATACATCTTTCATATATATAGCAAAGATAAATTTCAAAAGTAAAAAATATAGTTTGCTTAAAATGTGTTTTCTCTAGTTTATCTAGAAAGGAACTATAGGCATTTTAATGTGTAAATAAATATTATTGAGCTGATTTAACAAGTTTTGTATTAAATAAATAAATATTGAAAATTTTTTTTAGATTTTCGCGAGATCATAAAAATTTTGAGCATGAAAAACCAATTACATCTATTATACTTAGCTTCCTATAACGATAAAAGCATCTTGTTAAAAATACTTTACGATTTTTTATTTTTTATGAAATAGATGTCTCGCGTTTTGATTGGATTACAGCGTGCATTAAGTGGTTTTAAATTTCTTGCTTTTTCGTTTTTTGGTTCAACAAAAATTATGGAGAAAGAGTTTGATACAGTTTTCCTGGAAATTGATAATTTGCTTATTTTAATATCATTATTGTTGTTAAGATTAAATTTTTTTTAAATTTATAAAAATGCATAGAAGCAGTACTCAATTTCGTTTTTTTCCCAGGTAATTTCAATACATTTCATAAACATTAATTTTCAATTAATTAATCTTTTTGGAATTTTATTTTAAAGTATGGTATGATTGATTGGGAATATTTTTTAAAAGAATTATTTAACAAAACCAATGCGCTTTATAGAAAATAGGATACTATGCAATCATTGTTTTATTTCAAAAGAGATTTTTTAAAAAATTACTGTGCTGTGTAGATTGACATTCATAGCTTAACACACATGCGAAAAAACTGGAACTTTGGATTAAATGGCCAAATATTTAAAGGAATTCGACGGATTGTGTGTGTTTAAAGATTAAAAAAAAAAGATTAATAGAAAATCTTGCCTTAGAATCAAATACCTTAAAATAAATGAGAATTTTTCTATTTTAAAAAAAGTTCACTGTTTTATATGTATAACTTCCAATCCCATTTCTTTATCACCAATAATAAAACGTTTTATGGAAAATTGTTGACAATACCCCAAATATTTTAATGTCATAAAATTAATGTAAACATTATAATTAGCTTAATTTTGGTGTAGCTGTTAGATATTCAAATGAAATCTCAGTTTATTTCAATGATCAAAAAATAAGGTAATAATTATGATAATAATAGTAATAAACATAATAGTTTAAATGTATCATTTAAAGAACAGCCGAATCACTTACACAGACATCTTCGCAGTCATCATCGTAGAGATTTTAAAACAGTTTTTTGCTACTAAAAATGATAAAAAGGGTAAATTTAATATAAAATAATATTTTCCTGTAAATGTTATTTTATAAAAGTAGCAGGATTATTTTAAACAATCATTTAATTTAGTTTTCATTAATTTTAGTACATATTTTTAAGTTTATTGTATGGGAAAAACTAAAACACACACACATTTTCGCTCTTTTATTTGAATATAAGCTTTCTATGATCCATGACTTGAAGACATTATTAGAAGTTAATGCTTCTCAAAAAGGAATAAAAGAAATAATTCATTGAATAAAAGAAATAAAATAATTGATGTACTAAAATAATTAGTCTATATTGATAATTAGTTGTCGATTTATTAAATCAAAAACAGGTCGATTATAACGAAAAAATTATACCTTGTATATGAGCGATATTAAATTAGCAAATTTGAAAAAGTTTAAGACAATGTCATTTACTTGCTTTGCTCCTTTGTGAATCCTATGAAAGTTGTTGCTTCATTTTCTTTCTGAATTATATAAACAAAGAGATACAGGAACACTTGATTACTTAAGCAAACTGCGAACTGCAGATCATATGCAACCCACCTATAAGATCTATTTGGCCCGCGGCAAATTTTGAAACAATCATACAAAAATTTTCAACTTTAATGTTAACAAAATATTATATATATATATATATATATAAAGAATGTGTTTTATTTTTGTGCAAATGCAAATAACAATGGAAATTTTTGCATGTTTTCAGTTTGCAAAATATAATTTTGAAAATTTGTGCAGGAAATGGTTAAAAAACTTTTTCAAGAGGAAAAAATGGAACTCGGAAAAATGTAATATACATAAGTGCAAAATTATTAAAATACACTTACATATGTCTTATAATTATTTATATATATAAATGAAAACAAACTAAAAAAAGGAGGAGGGCAAGGCAATGTCGTGGTTTCGTTTATCACTGTAACATTAGAAATTTTTCAAAATATACTAATTTTCGAGTTTTTATATCGCTTTATAATGAATTATTTTAGCCCGCCAAAAGTTTTTCTTTGAGCCCGTATAACACATATATTGATGCTGCAAATTGATTTTTGATGCTATTGCCATTTTTTGATGTGTAACATCTTTACTCTCGGTTGTTGGATATTTGTTGGAGTGATTTCGTGAAAAGGGACGGAAATGCGTAGCAGGAAGTCGGGGGAAGAGTGCGCTGTTTGATTTGACCAATTCAGCGCCTTGGGGGTGTCTCTTCGCTAGTTTTTCAAGCATTTGTTATGTTCATTTGGTGCTTTTAAGTTATCAAAATTCATCAGAAAAGGTAGAGAAATAATAAGAATGAACTTTGAAGCTACCGAAGCTGCTTGCTTATTTTAAGCTGGTAATGTGGGATCTTAATAATAAGCTATCGAATTATTGTGTTTGAATAGTTATTTTTCTCTGTCTAATAATAAAAGTGTCAACTTTGGTATTTAATCACATATATTAATGTTTTTTCTTAATTGCTATTTCTGTTATCTCTGATAGTGAAAAATGCAAAAATTACAGTCATCCCCTTAGAGGCTTTAAACTAAACTGAACAAATTCAGTTTCTTTTTGACAGCTTTGCTAATCTCTTGCTATCATTGTATACCCATTTCGAAGAAGTCAATATATTCTTAGTCACTTAATTTTATCATCAGGTATCTCCTATCGGCATATCTATTTGAAGCTAAACGCATCCATCAAGACCAACGAGCAAGTTACCCATTCCTTACTACAACGCTCGCTCCATTTATGCTCCGTTTATCCTCCAGGGCGAAACTTTAATGATGTCGTAGATACAGGACTATCCAGTGACACTTTAAAACCTCAATAACTCCCTAGGAAAGGAGAGAGAAGCTGTCAGGCTAAAGGCAGGGGGTGTTCCGGGAGCTAGATTTATGGAAATAGCCATGTGGAGCCGCTGCGGTTGTTGTCCAAACGGGGAACAGGTTGCCGAAACTCTGAAAAGGAAGCCGCAATGGCTGAAGTCAGGGGGAAGTTTTTTCACTCGAATTATCTCGAGAATTATGGAAAAGGAGAGTATCTTAAGCACTAATTCTAAAGATAGGAATCGAAACGTAAGCGAACGAGACGTCAAAAACGAATGGAGATGGACAACTGTGCAATTATATTGATAGCTTACACTTTCTCCCCATTGCGGTTCGGTATAGATCCCCCTTTCTCTCAAGAATCCCTTACTCCCCATCGAGAAACAATCTTTTATCAGGTGGTTAAAGGGAAGTGTTATCTACGGAAAAGGGGTTGTAATATGTGGAAAGACAAGAAACAGGCATTAGTAAGAAACGTCTTCCTCAGAGTGTTTCTTAGATTTATTGATGGAATGAAGATAACTTTGCTAAGTAAAAATTTGTAAAAAATACTGTAATAGAATAACAACAACAAACGAGGGAAGTATTTTGCAATAGTTTTGCAGTAACTAAATAAATATATTTTAAAGTATATAATAAGATACTGGGATAAGGGAAATTATCGCAGTATTATGTATTCTCCTCATGAGATAAGGATTTATTTATGTTTGGGGCTCATTTTACAGGACATTAATTTTGATAGAAAACAACAAATTTGTAATTTTTCTGTTAATTAAAATTTTCAGAAATTTATAATTACAAAAAAAAATTTTGCTATGTATTTTAAAGTATAATTTAAAGTTAAAAAAAAACATATATATCTCAGATTGAGAAAAGATTGAATCAATATGAACAAGTATTGTTTCTTGAATTTATTCATTACTTCATAAGTCAAAAATGATAAAAAATCAACAGTTAAGATGTTTTTCTTGTTCAGGACTAATAAATTTGGGTTTTTCACAGTTTATTTCTTTTATGTTAATGATTCCTAAGTAGATAAAGTATAAAGAATTGCTTAAAGTTTTTGTTACAATGTTGACTTACTAGTAGTAACATAGCTAACAGTTCATTTAAAATTTAACTTCTTTAAAAATTTTACATTATTGCTTTTTTTTTCTTATTTAAAAAAAACTAGGTAACCTTTTTTTGCATAAGCTGACCTAAATTCCAAATACTTTGTATTTTTGTACTTTTTGTACTTTGCACTTCCAAAAATTATACATCTATACCATACTATATTTAAATTATACATCAAAGTTGTGAAACAGGACTGAAAAAATTAATTGTAAGTAATGGGTTAAAGTGTTTTGTTTTTTTTCAGCGTCAGAGATTGGATTTCTTCAAAATTTCGAAATGATAAATATATTTCCCCCCTTAACAATATGAATAAAAAATTAAGTTAAATGATCATTTTAATGAAGGGTGATATAGTTTATTCTTATTGAATGTAATAATTTGAGAAATGGAAGGGAATTATCCAGAAAGCATTATTAAAAACTAATTTTATAGATAGTCATATTCTGAAAATAAAATATCGCAAATCAAAAAAATTAATCAAAATTTCTTGTATTCAGTAAAATGTAAACTGAATACTACTGATACCTTTTCTAACATACAAACTTATTACATCATTTTAATCTTAGAATTTGAATGTTAAATTATAAAAAAAAATATTACAAGGAAAAGAAAACACTATTTGTACTTATATCAAGGTAACTTTGGAATTTCTTAAAATACAATTTTTGAGAATAAGAAGAAACTAATTTTGGTTTTGTATTTAGTTAAACAACAAATCAATCTCAATTTAATATTCTTAAGTATCCATTCTTAGTTTCAAAATAATTACATTCTTTAAACGTAACTTTTTCAACTTTCTCTACTTCCAGATACTTAGCAAAGATATTCGTTTAATCATATTACGTTTAAGAAACGTATGATTATTTTTTATTAGTATTTTAAAATTTACAAATAAAAAACTTTTCAATAAAATATAAATATAGATTAAGTATAAGCTTTTTATAGCTAAGCTCTCTGGCAGATTGCACCTTTTCATTAAAAAAATCAAAGCTCGAAAGTTTAATGGTTTTTGTATCATCGATTAAAAATATTTTTATGTATATTGTACTTCTATAAGCCTGTATGTTAATATTTGCAAGAAAAACATCCTGATAAATATTATGACAAATTTTCTAAATAATTTTTCTCTGTCACTCTAAAAGAATCTAAGAGTACAGATCTGTTATTGTATGTATTTATTGTTTGATCAATTGATCTGAAAAAAAAGGATCCAGAATTATGAAATTATTCTTTTTTTAACAATGCATAGCAAGAATATTATACTTTCTTACATTTTAAATAAAATAATGCAAAGAATCCCACGGATGAAAATAAATTTCCTTTTTCAATACTATTCTGTTGCAATTTTAAAGATTATTAAAATTTATAGGGTAGTGCATTTCCAATATTGAAGATTCTGTATTCTTATCCTAAAGCATATTTATTTAAAGAAAAAAATGTGTGCCGATGTAAAGATTGTTTGTGTGGGCCTAGATACTTTCATGTGGTGCATTTGTGGGAACGAAGCATTTCCAGGAGAATCTGTTTACAAATCATAGATAAGATAGATATTCCTTTTCTAAAAGTTAGGTATAGCTTAAACCTCTCGTCAGTTTTATTTGAGATGTAGTTAAGATATTGTAGTTATAGGGTTACAAAATGAAACTCTTTGTGTTCCTGAATATGTATTCAGTTTGAATCCATACTAGGGTAATGGATACACTGACCAAATCTTTACTTTAGCTAACAGATTCATGGAGGAATTCTTACTATTTTGATAATAAGAGATCAAAGCTAAATAGGGAATAATGCAATAGTTTATTTTTTCATTATTCGGTCTTTATTTCATTACTCAGTTTTAATTGTTAAGAATATTTATAATTCAAAAGACAATATATTAAAAAAATACGTGAAAAATTGGCTCTCATAATTTTTGTTACCGTTGTGATGCGGGTTACAGCTTTAAAAATTCAAATTCATTACAACATAAAGCGTTTACTAAGATCTGTTCTTGAGTCTTTTCTTAAAGTAAAATGCCATTTAGTCGTATAATTCCCTCCAATTAAGCACAACTCTTTCGAATTGTTTTTTTCTTCGAAAGTATTTTTAAAGTGGTAAATGATCTCATTATTGCTTGCTTTTTTCTTTTTAAAGAAAGTCAGATTGGGAAATATTTCCTGCGTGGTCACTACATAATTACAGCATTTAAGTTTTTTAATCACACTTGCAATATAAATCTAAGTATTGCTGATCTCAATGACAGTTTGGCAAAAAGAAAGTCTCTGTGGTCGACAAACAATTTTGCTGTCATAGTCATTGCATGTGAAAATCATTTTTCTCACGCGCAGAAAATCTGTTCAGAACAAAAAAACCTTTTAATGACACATAAAAATGAAATTCTCTAACTGATTCTTTTGATTATTTTATTGTTGAATGCTTCAAGGTGAATAAGTGATTTCAATGAACAATACATTTGGTGATAATAAATATATTATCCATGTGAAACAAGCTTTTTAAGTGCTATTATCTGATTGTATCATAATTTTCATTGTATGAATTTTAACCCATTTGGAAGTAATGAAGGTTTCCTTTATTTTATAATGTATAATATAGTACAAGACATTCATATTTACCTTAATCATATGCTAAACATACCAATGCAGTAAAATGCATATGCAGTAAACTTTTAAATAGTTGCTAAAATATTGTCAGCTGACATCACAAGATTATCAAGAAATTGTGTGTGTTTTAGCTTTTAGACTCGTTAAAAAATAGTATTTAAAAATATAGGAAGACACTGAAACAGTAAACAAGTCATTCCAGAAGTAATTATTTCATAGATCTCTTTTTTTCGTGGGGACCATGGCATAAATTTGTCATAACTATAAAGGCAATAATCCGTGTTAAAATCTTAGTTCCAAAAGTTTAAGTTGATTTAATAACTGCTGGAATCTGTTGCCATGTTAAATGTATACATATTTTTCCTGAATTGACAATTCTTTAATGATTTCAAAGAATTGATCATTTTTAAAAAGCTTTCACTGAAAATATTGAAGGGTTTCCCTCATAGGATATGATAATCGTCGAAGCAGAAGGGCTGTTGTTGCATAAAAAGGCCCTTTGCATGATATATCAGTACTTCTACATAGCGATAAGACAAGGACTTGGTGAAAGAAACTCAACAGTAAGCAGTCTTGCCAACGGTATAGGAAAAAATCTCAGTGCCATCCCTGATGTTTTTTTTGTTATCGCCCAAAATGTGGGAAGGTACAGTGTTATGCACTACAATATTGAATAACAGGAAGTGAAGTGATAAATATACTAGTTTTTACCTTCTGAGATTTTATTCATATATAACTTTATACCTCAAGAGTATTATACATACTTTAGCATTGAATTATTGGATTCCAATTAGTTTTAAATTACTTTTTATAATAGTAAAACTAACAATAATATATTTTAGCAAAGATTCAATAAAATTGTTGAAATTATTACAATTTATTACCCAGACTAATGAACTCCACTTTAAGAAAACCTAAGTTAAGAAATAGCAAACAAAAACGCATAAACATATTCTAATAAGTCAAACAATATTTATAACCTGTATAATTCAAATTAGAATAAGAGAAAGAGAATCTTTTAATTTATTATTTTGTCAAAAAAATTCTTACAATTTACGTAACAAATTATGTAGAGAACACAATTATGGTAAAAATATTTATTTATAATACGTTTGATAAATAAGTGTCGTATCTATTCCAATAATGTTTATTCTTTTAGCGGGAATGTTTTGCATTCACAACTAATACCCTAAGTGTTTGACCCAAAGGATCAACTTACAGATAGAAATTAAATGACGGCTTAGTCATGGAGGGGAGTATCTATCCGGAGGGGAAAATTTGATCGGAGCTTAGGACGAAAGTGAATTATCTGTACACCATGCCTAAATATATGCCTGTGGCTGTTGCAAATATTGATTTAACGCAACTAGTTTTTTATTCTTTGACATTTTCTTCTCGTTAAGATATTTTCTGATTAAAATATAACGGGAAGAATTTGCTTAAATTATTTACAAAGTAATTTTTGTATTATTAATAATATTTTTTAGAAGCTTCAAATAAGCTTTTTTTATTGATAAATTCATGGAGGTTTTCATGAAGTGATGATCGAAAACAAAGGGATGAAAAACTTTGTCAACTAGTTTCACTACTCTTTACCTTCTGTCTGCATGGATTAACTTGTTCATATTCACAACTTTCCAACCGGATAGTTTTTGTACCGGAAGACGTAAAAAAAAACGTGAATAGTACTTACCTGAACTCATGAACTAAGAGAGAAATCAAAGAAAAATAATTAAAATTTTACTTTTGTCAGAAAACATTAGTATTACTATTAGAATGAACCGTGTAGAAAATTTATTGGTAGATCATCATCTTGAGTATTTGTCGAAATAATAAAGAGATAAAAAATATTTAAATAAATGTATTAAACGGAATAAAGCATTTTCATTCTTAAAGTTTAATATTTTTTGGTTATTATTATATATATAATTCATAATACCTACATGAAAATAATTGTGTTTTAATCAATATGAGCACTTTAATATCTTATTGCATACTTTTTTTTTGGTTACACGAAAAAGTATTTGATAATCTTGGTTATACTTAAATGAGTGTATATATTGACACGTTAAAACTTTGGGTCTCATCTTTTTTTCGATGAAAAAATAAAGAAATTATGAACAGGGGTAAAGTATGTTTTGACTCTTTATACGGGCTGTGGTATGTATACTTACCAACAATTTAATTAGTTTTTAAATGCCCATGGGAAGATATTTTCCTACCTATGATTTGTACTGTTAGAACAGAGGTGGCCCGCCTTGAATAATTTTGTGGCCCACGAGATTCATTATTACTTTACAAAATGCGACTATTTTGTACAATATTTTTTACAGAGTTTTTTGTAACAAATCCCATAACTGTTTCGATTTTATCTCGTTGCTTCTGTGAATTTGTTTGTTTCAAAATTGAAATTTATCAAACATAAATCGTGCTCAAACTTAAGGGGCAAAAACCTGCTATATCAATTACGATACGTAAATACATGCGTTGAGATCGACTTGCAAAAACTAAGTGAAAGGGTTGAGAAAAAAATATTTCACTAATTAAATAAATTAAACATTATTTGATCATTGCATTATTATTATTATTATATAATCTATGTTTGTATGCATGAAAAACAATGAAAACAATAATAATATATCAATCTGCTTAAAATTTTTGCTCCAATAAATGTTTGTAATGGGTTCACATCTAATGTAAAAATATATATATTTATACGCAGCCCGCGCGGGATTATGTTTTTCTGAAGTGGCCTGCGAGGTCATTTGGGTTTGCCATCCCTGTGCTAGAACTCGACTAGCACGACAGATATCTGGATTTTCAAGTCGCAAGAGTTAAGGCCAATCTATAAATTTCCTAAGAAGCAAGAAAACTGTTCCTGATGACGTACGATTGACTCAAGTTAGTGATCATATGCCACCTTGATGAGAAACATATAGACGCTGCCGTTTGTGCTCTACTAAAACACATGAGAACAAAAGACACGTTTGAGTAGCTTGCAACGTCCAAATTTTCAATATAAAATGTATCTAATTTATAATTCCTTCAGTATATGTTAGTATTTAGAATTTTTTTAAATATATATCATGTAATGCTTTATAAAAAGAAAAAAAAGCAAAATATATATAAGATGTCCTACTTTTAAGGTATCCGACTATATTTGCGACAACTTCTGTTAAAAAAAATGGAGATATGGGGATTTTTTGTTGTTTTTAGATTTGGTTTAGTACATATTAAGAAAAATCTGCTAAAATTAAGAAGAGAAAAAGAAATTATTATTGCTAAAATGGGAAAAAATGGGTAAACATTTTCAAAAAATATCGTAAATGGGCCTATTCTATACTAAAAGTTTAAGAAAAAAGTTTAAATTTTTCAATTTTGAAATGTTGCTATGTTATTCATTTTTGAAATGACCTTCATGTTAAGAAAATTTTTAATTTTTACAAAAACTAGAGCACTTTATCTTAGTTATTATATGAAATTGCTTAAAATAACACAGTGATTATATTAACATAAGAGACTGTAAATTTTGTAATAAAACAGTGATTAATGAATCTGAAGGTTAAACACTTCTACTATTATACAGAACATACACAAAAAATTTCAGTTAATTATTTTCAAAGCTCTTTTAGCAATCGCTGTCCTAAAGCATTAAAAAAAAAACGCATTTGGAGTAAAACGCGTTTTAAAGTTTGACATCTTGCTTAAAGTAATGACATCTGCTCTTACTAAAACATTTGTAGGTTTTGTTCTAGTGAACGGTAAATAATAAACTTGGTATTTTTATAAAGCTAATCAGATGGTCTATAAAATAAAATCATAAAAATATTTGTCAATTTTTGGCAAAATTCACAATTTTAGGATAGTCGGATACCTTAAGTAAGTGAAAGCATACGCATTTATAGATTGAAAAAACTCTATGTAATTTTACCAAGTTTCTTTCTCATAAAATATTCTAAATAAAATAGTTTAACCACAATTTCTTTCTTAAATCCAGTTTCACATTGGGTTCTGTTATTTAAAATGCATTTTTATTCTAAGAATATTTTGTATTATGAGTTCACCCTTTTTTCCTTTATTTTTCTTCGAAGTGAATTTCAAAAATTGACTTCAAGAGCGATCTCCAAAAAAGGAAGAAGCGACGAGAGCATTTTCGTCCTAAATACACGTTCCCTGGAGGAAATTATCCCTTTCAAAAAGTACTCGCAGCAATTTCTTTTTATAAAGCCCCTTTCCTTTTGTCGCACCTTCTCTTAATGACGTTCTATTCAGAAAGTAATCCATTGAACCGGATATGTGTTTACTGATACAACCTGCTTTTTTTCCTGCGAATAAATGATGCTCATCGAAAATTATCGATTTCAATTGCTTTAATGATGATTTAACGATTTTTAACTATCATTAAAATCATACGTAAATGGTATCCGTAATTTCTGTGTATTATGTGACATTTGCCTGATAAATATTTAGAAACTTTTGTGGTAATAGTTTATTTGTTTGCTATAAATAATTAGAAATGGGAATAATTTTAAAATGATTTTTAACATTAAAAAATCAGACATAATCACTTTTTGATTCAGACATACTCTAATTTTGTCTTTAATGGAATATAAGGATCTTAGAATGAATTTGAGAATTTTTTCCTATGATTTTGATTTTTTTCTACGTTTAAGCTTGAATAATTATGAATTGAATAACCTTTTCAATAAAAAATGTGTCGTGAACTCTCTCCCGTGGAATTGTTAGAATGCACCAAAGGATGAAATAATTTATAAAACCAACACTTTTATTATGACTAGCAAATCACACGTTATCTAAGTTCCACCTAAACTAGGGATTCTGTCAGATTCATTACTAACATAAATATCTATAATAATTGATCATTACTTATCTTAAATATTAATCAGCAGAAATGCTAATTGTTCTAAATAGAGTCGTTTGCTCCTTCTATTTTAACTCCGGTGTAGCTTAAATCAGTGGTCTTCAAACTTTTTGAACTTACGGAATTCCTAGAACTAGAAGGTATTTTGTGGAACCTCTAGAATTAAAAAGTATTTTCGGGGAACCCTATTCCCCCAACACACTTAAGGCTGTTTTCGGTATCTGTGCGAGAACGGGATCTTAACTCGAAGTACGTTTTCAAACCGAAAAATGCCTCTTTATACAAATTTGTGACATTGTAACTCATGCATTTGTTTATAATGTAGTGTTTTTAAAATTTCAAAATATTTCATAAATAATTAGTTTTTTTTTCTTTTAATATGTAAAGGATAGCTCGTTTAGCGTTACGGTATAGGAGAAAAAATGCGAAATACATTTTATAAAAGAAAATATGATTCAACTCAAAGTGACTGATTGTCTACAGGATAGTGAAGCCAGAATATAATATTAAAGTTTGAGTACTTTTTTTTCTGAAAAATATTCCGAATTGGGTCCTATTCTCTAACATTAGCCGAAGACAGCTTTAAAAAATATATCTTAAAATAATATTTAAAGTAGATCAACATTTTATAGGTACTTTATGTAAAGACAATTAAAAAAAGGATTGCATTTTTTTATTAAAAACTTTTAATCTATTTTAATATAATTTACTCATTAATAATATTAATCTGTGATCCAAGTGCCACCTACCCATGCTTTATGTTTAATAACTGAGATATTTGGTTGCATTTTTTCACACTAACTGTTGTAATCTTTTCAGATTAGCTGCTTATTAGATATTCAGAGTAATTTGTTTCTATACTTTGTTTTTGAAGACGAAAGAAATATTTTTCCCTTTTACACATTGTTCTGAATAACATTAAAATGTTTGCAGTTGTGTGAGAAATACGGTATATTTTGGATGAATTGCAACTTAAAATTTAGGAGCTGTTCTTAATTAATTTTAGATTTTTAGCATCGAATCTATTGATATGTCAATAAGTTGTTCCCTCTCCTTTATTGTAGGTGTTTTTTGCACAAATACAAAAAGATGTATTTTCCATTAGAAAACTATTTGTATTGCAAGACATTGTACTAACGAGTGTAAAATTATCTCGTGGAACCCAGGATAGTAAGCAATAAAATATTCACAATCTATGCGGTAAAAGTATATGAAGATGAAATGTTTTAATATTCCTTTATTATGTTGCAATAAAAATTTAAAATGTATTGCAAAATAAAGTTATAATGTATAAGTACATTTTTCAGTTTCTTAATGACAGGGTTGAGCTTTCTTGTGAGCTTACAAACTTCATAGAGAACGTGAATAAATTTCGTATACACATTTAAAAGTTTATTTACGATTTTTGTATGCCTCGTGGAACCCAAAGGTTCCGTGGAACACAGTTTGAACACCACTGGATTAATGCTGTCTTCAGCTGATGTTAAAGAATAGGGACAAAAATTGGAATATTTTTTCAGATATAAAAGTACTCAAATATTAATATTATATTCTGGCTTCACTATCCTGTAGAAAATCACTTAGTTTATCATACTACTCATTTTTATCAAAGTTGACACATCTTTTATAAAATGTGTTTCGTATTTTTCCCCCTATACCGTAATGCTAAATAACAAATCCTTTACATGTTAAAAAAAAAAAAACTACTTATTTATGAACTATTTTAAAATTTTAAAAACATTTCATTACAAAAAAATGCATAAGTCACAATGCCACAAATTTGTATAAAAACAATCATTTTTTTCTGTTCAAAAATCTGTTCCATATCAAGTTTACTCTCTCGTACATATGGTGAAAACAGTCTTAATAATATATCATTAACACGCTAACTTCGGCATGAGAACAATTACCAACCTTTCTCTACTTCCCTCTTCACTTGAGTTTAAATAGCAACTCTCATTAACATAAATTCATGGTTCTTTTATTGAAAGCGGTTTTATAATCACAGAACGTTTTAAAGGAATTTTTCCAAGAGGATTAGTAAGAACAGCGAATAGAACCTGTTACAAATGTTATCGAGCCATTATCTGTTGCCTTTATTTGATAAAGAATACTGAATCTATCTACTAAGTAGCTGTTAATGAGATAATTGTTAATGAGTAAGAATGTATCACTAAATGTAATTAAAATGCTATTTGAATAGTTGGCCCTTCCTCGCATGGCGTCAATTTATGGAGCTTGTCGTTCAATTCCAATATTAATATTCCTTAGAAAAATAGACCATGCAACAAATAATGCAGTTTAAAATTTAGGTTTTTGATTTAGTATTTACTTCAAGTGGATTTACGGTAATGAAGACTAAATTTAATTTTGTCATGCAATTATTGAAATATGAAAGTTAGTGTTTCCTTTTTTTTTTTTTTTTTTTTGAATTTTATAAATTACTAATGTGTATAAGTTTGAAAATTCATTTTCAGGAGAAAGTAAATAAACGGTGGAGGAGATTTAAAAAAATTTAATGAAAAGTTAAAAAAATTAGAAAAATAGTAGATATTATTTAAAATTTTTTGACTAATGTAGCGGTATGTATTTTTTTTTTCTTATACAAAATTTGAAGAACTTTGAATCAGTTCTTAATTTTTTATGAATACTATAATATTAGATTTTTGTATAAAGTTATTTAATTTACGTAATAAGTTAAATAAGTTGCAAAACGTATAGAGTGACTTTAAGAATTTCCCAGTTACATACAATAAATTTACATTATTAAAAGAAAAGTAAAAATTTTAAGAAATATCAATTTTACCAGTTCTTAAGGAATTAAATATTTAATAATAATAATAAAATAAATGTATATATATATATATATATATTCGTTATACAATTCTTTTTCTAGTTAAATTTTTTTATCGAAACAAGGTACAATGAGTACAAACTGATTATGGCTCCTTCCTCTAAAAATGCTCCTTTTTCTAAGTAATAAGCGAAGCAAATTCTTTATATAAGTAAAAAGCTTTATTTAGGAAATATAAATCTCCTTAATTTTTACGTTACTTTTTCACTTGCTGGTTTTTACAAAATAAAAATTTGAGTTTCAACAAATTTAAAATATCTCTCGACTTAAAACGGTAATTATAATTTTTGTTCGGTTTTATTTATTGTACAGATACATTCTGGAATTGTTATCCTGGTTGCCTCGTATTATACATTTCCTATATATCTCAGACCATATCCTATTTTATTTGCTTTTTATCACTATATATATGCATACTTTATGATTATTGATCATTGAATTCTCTGTTGATACATCCAAGCAAAAATGTGTTAAGCATTCCTGTTTTTACTTTTTATTCTTAAAGTTTGAGATAATTTGAATTGTTCTATTAATTGGATATTGTTTTATATATCATTATGAAACTGCATTAGTGAAGACAGTCACTATTTCTTATTAACATTATAAGTGTAATTGGTAGTTATCAAAATTAATTGAAAATAAATATTTTTCATTATTTATGGTATCCGACAACTTGAGACAACTTTTTTTTTAAATGGAGGCATGGGGATTTTTTTGTGGTTTTTAGATTTGCTTAGTACATTTTAAGAAAAATGTGCTAGAAGATAAAAAAAAAATTATTATTACTAGAATGGGGGAAAAAATGGGTAAAAATTTACAAAAAATAACATAAACGGGGCCGGTTCTGTACCAAAAGTTTATGAACAAATTTTCAATTTGTCTATTCTGATGTGTTGCTATGTTGTTCATTTTTAAAATGACCTTCAGGATAAGAGAGATATTTTAATTTTTACAAAAACTAGAGCACCTTATTTTAGTTATTGTATTAAATTGCTTAAAATAACAGTGATTATACTAACATTAAGGAATGTAAATTTTGTAATAAAACAGTGATTGATAAATCTGAAGGTTAAAACATTTCTACTAATATGCTGAACATGCACAAAAAATTTCAGTTAATTATTTTCAAAATTTTTTAGTATCATTTGAGCATTTTCAAAAAAAATACTTTTCGAGTAAAACGCGTTTTAAAGTATGACATTTGGCTTAAAATAATGACACCTACGTTTACTAAAATACTAGCAGTTTTTGTTCTAATGAACGGAAAATAATAAACTTGGTATTTTTATAAAGCTAAAATAGGATGGTCTATAAAATAAAATCATAAAAAAATTGTCAATTTTCGGCAAAATTCACAATTTTAGGTAGTCGGATAGCTTAAAATGCTAACACTTAATAGCCAATTATATTACGCTCTATCACCTACCACAATGAGTCAGATTTGGTCGTCCGTGGTTACGCAACCATGTCCTAATTTATTTATCCATAATACGCTAGATTTGTTTCTGGTAATTGCCAGCAAAAACGTTTGTCCATTTCCATTAAGCTAATTCGCAACTTTTGCCAGTTTATGAAGTATTTCGATCGACAGATTCTTCAATAGAGGGCCAAGTTTGCGTGATAGAGTCAGGTTGGTTGAGATTAATGATCCGTCCCATGCATTTCTCAAATGGCAAACCGAATCCTGCCATTAAAAGAATTGAGAGTAATCGCGTTTTACCAACTCTAACGTATACATATATAAATGCGAATACGAGTGCGTGTGTATATATATATACTATTAAATGACGACTTTAGTTTACATTAGACCGAGTGCTGAAGAACAAAAAAGGTTTATATCCAGACATATTTGCTTATCAATATGCTGTTGACTTACTGCTAAGCAAACACTCTCAGTTGTTAAATAAGAGAAGATAGAGGAGATCGCTTGACGCTGGGATATGAAAAACGTTTACGATTTCGAGGGGTTGTTTCTGTTATTTATATAGTTTCTAATCAACGATATTATGAGCCACATAACACGTGCCGTCGTTTTCGATAATGATCGTCGTTTTGTTGAAAGGGGGGATTATGTGAGATTCCTTTTTTCCGCTTTCCCTCTTTTCGCACTAGAGTGATTAAATAACCCCGGGGGCGAAGCGGGGATAGAGCAAAGCAGTTTTATTTAAAGCGTTGGGTAATCGACACGTCGAAATCAGAATATGAAAGATTAAATCACCTCACCGCATTGTCACTGAGAAAATGCAACGCACGCTAATTTTTTAGATTTCATTTGCTTATTGTGTGTGAGCAGCTTTTCACGGTTGGGTAGGTACGAGTTTTGTTTATTTTATCTCCCGTTAATGAGATGAATTTTTAAGGTCACGGTAGTAATATAAAAATATTCACATGTAGCTAAAGTGTCGAAATTTAAAAATCGATTCGTTGTGCGAACAAATAAATTATCGTAAGTGACAAAAATATATTGATAGGCTCGTTATAAATAGAGAATTCGGAAGGATACTTTAAAATTTTAGTCATTTACACGCGAATTTTATCTTTTAGCGTATAAAGATATTCAGTCAGTGGTGCACACAAGGGGGGGGGTCCTAAGGGTGTGGACCCCCCCCCAAGGCTCTTGTAACTTCAGTGGGCCACGAAAATAAAAAAAATCAATATTCATAGAAATGTAGGCACTGTATTTACCTCTAACTGTGGTATATTCAAAATAAATGTATAACATTTTGTTTAATAATTGCAAAAAAATGAAGAATGTAATAAAAAAAAACATTACCTATCTTATTTTTACTCTACGTTGGTTTGATATTTTATTATATATTATTGTGTGCCAGCAGCGAGTTTGACACCCCTGCTATATATATATAATGTAAAATTTAATTAATACTTATAATTAACAATTTATTTTATTAATTAATGCTAATTATTAATTTAATAATTTATTTTTTACTGTTTTTTGTTAACAAAACTGATAAAATCAGAAGAATCAATTGGTATTGTCTTGAGGTATAATACGAGTTGGGGAACTTTTGACTATGGGACCCCCCCCCTTGAAAATTTTGTGTGTGTGGTACTGTATTCAGTTATATAGAAATTGATGTATTAATTTATTATCAATTGATTAGGATATTCTTTTATCATATATTTAAAGCTACGGGTAAAGTTTTTTTTCCCAGTAAACTCTGAATATATTTTGTTATTTATGGGAATAAAATCTAAGATTAATCTAAGTTTCTATTTGTTTCTCAATAAAAATACATTAATTAACTTTAAGTTAATTATTCCCAACTCTAATACTAATTTTCATTAAAAAATACACACACACACATATATATATATTCAGCTGTAATTTTTACAGTTATATCTATTTTTGATAAATAATTGTTAATACTTTTATTTAAAGTGAATATATTTCACTCTTCCTATTTATTAATAACTTAAACAATTTTGAGAGCGTACATGTATGGATTAAGAATTTTTTTTGTAAATAAAAATTAAATTGTTAAAAAAGAGAATGGCATTATTACGTAAGATAGAATTATTTATTTAAAAATATTCAGTGTAATTTTTTTTTTTACTTTTTTTAATATGACAGATAGCCATATTTAAAAAAAAAAATCTCAGGATATCTTAAGCAAATGATTCAAACAATTGTAATTTTCCTAATATCAGTAAAATCAAGCAAACATTTATTTTGTTGATTTTAAAATGTTCTATTAATTTTATTTATTTTAAATAATAATATAACAATAGCAATAAAATAAGGGATGTTTAAGGCTGAAAGTTTAAATCATATATATATATATATATATATTGTGTGTGTGTGAGTGTCTGTCTTTGTTTTCTATAGCCAATTGATAGATCGTTTCTTGTTGTCATTAACAAATATGTTTTTATAAATTGTTCTGGCTGTGTTGTTATTTTGGTCTATTTACTATTATTTTATATGTACTGCTTTTCAAAGTATTAAAAAGTCTTGTGAAAAATCTACAAAATAGGTTCAAATATCCGATGCTTCAGAGTATTATTTAAAGATGTATAAATTGAGTGCAAATAATAAAATACATATGCCCATCTCCATTTATCGAATTTTATTTAATACATAAAGATTTTGTGAAACATTTTGGCACAAACAATGAATACCCTAAGCTTTTATTATCTTTAAATTCAAAAACTTCTGTTGGACTCTTCATTCATCACTACAATATTTAACTTATTATCTTCGATTCAATTGTTTATTAAAAAGATTGCGGAAAAATGTTACTTTGATATCATGGATACAGTTTGGGCATATTTCAGTATTAGCAATCATATTCAAATAAATATTTAGATTTAAAATTTGTTCGTTTAAGGATTGTTTGGCAGTCATGCATGCTGCATGAATTAATGGTTGTTGAACAAACTTTACTATCATTAGATGTTTATTAATAGTTACTCTTTCTTTTATTGATTCTTTCGTTATGCTTCAAAATTAAATAACTTTGTCATTGTAATATTAGGTGCTTATTGCTAGTGAATACTTCATTTTAAAAACATTCATTTCATCTGAAATTTTATACCTTCTTTGTTCTTGAAGTTCATTAGATTAACTTGGTAAATATCTTAAGAATGAAAAACACGCATGAAGAAAACCACAAAATTAAGTTTCTCAAAATTTATTAATTTTTATTAACTGTTTGAAACGGTCAAATCAAGGAAAAGTTTTTAGTGAAGGATAAAAAGCTACTTAAGAAATTCTACATAACATAACAATATTAGATACATGAATATAAGAGCTATGACAATTACCCTAACTGTCAAGAAAATGTTGTTTCTAGAAGAAATAGTCAGATTGAAATGGTATTTTAAAGTAAGTTAGTACTCATCAACAACAAGAAATGATTAAAAACTTAGCGTGGATATGACAAAATTAATTGGTCAAAATACAAAATCATTACAACTCTCAATAGGATGTTATGCCGTCTTTTTTTCTAGAGCAATCTGTCGCCCACTCTTAACGGTGTTGGCTCAACTAATTCCACGCCGATTGAACTTTGGTGTGCAGATCTTGCGAATTTTGTGGTAGCGGTAGAGTCTTACAGAATGGTCTATAGCAGATGTTCTCAAACTTTTTTTGTTTCGTAGACCCTTTGTCACGTTTATTGGTTTGCGGTAGACCCCTGCTTAATTAATATTGAATTTTTGTAAATTTATCAACTTAAATTCTTTTTAACCGCTGGTACTATGCTCCTACTTTAAAAGAATTAAATTTTTAACTGTAATGAAATATAGTCTTTAAAATGTAAAAATTATATGTTAATTAATTAAATTAAAATTAATTTAAAAGTTTTATTTATTAATTAACTAAACAACAAACAAATTATTTTAATGGTAGGGATAAATCTCTAGCACTACAATATCAAATTTTCAACACTTGGTATCAATCTTGTCTGGTTTAGTTTTAAATCTCCTCTTTTAGTGTCACTAGTTTCTTTCTTTTTTTTCCTTTCGAGATTGGCAACCACCCTGAAATTCCTTCATTCTAGGAAAAGCAAAGAAAAACTTCCTCACAATATTCCATAAGTCGAGACAAATAACAGATTTGACTTTTTAAAGCCAAAATTGCTGGCATCCGTTTCTAAACTTTAAGATCTTCATTAGTGTTTATTAGTTTCGATTGTAATTTGACATTTTTTTCGATAAAACCGTATGAATGCCTACTGTGGTATTGCCATAGTCAAAGCTTTCTCAAACCTGGTTTCAAAATCTGAATAGAAGGCATTTAAATGTTGAATGTAGGTTAAAACGTTCTGATAGATTGCCTGTGAGAAATTTAGAAAATTCGGGACCTCCAGTATTATATTTCTTTAGCTTAAATCAGGAAAGAAATGCTGAAAGGGTTCTTGTTTTAATAAATTTGAGCTGTCACCTTGTAAATGCAATTTAACCTCATTAAATTTAGCAAATAAATCTGTTAAATAGGTAAAATTTGGTTTACACGGGATTATAAATTTTCTCTTAAAGTTACGATCTAGTTTAATGAGAGCCAGTATCACATAGATACTTCCACCTCATGGACCCCCAATTTATTTTTTGGCTGGCGTAGACCCCTTGGAGGTCGTCATAGACCCTTGGGGGTCTATATAGACTACTTTGGGAATCACTGGTCTATAGCATCCCATAAGTTTTCTACGAGACAAGTCTTGCGGTGCTGCTGGCTACGGCATAGTATCTATGGCTGCGAGGCAAGTTCTTGAGATGGCAGCGGTATGAACATGAGCATCGTCTTCATGAAACAGGACGTTCACAAAAGTAATGGCCACCAGTTGAATGGCTTCAAAAACTCATCAATAGACCATAGAAGTGGCTCTGAAGAAGGGCAACACTGATCAGGCATCATACGAAATCGGATCTCATGCCATTGCACCCAACTGTCTGGATGTGTAATGAATGAGCTGACCCCGTTGCCTCCACACACGGATGTGGTTATCCTCTTTACCAAGACAAAAGCGAGATTCATCAATAAAGATGAATTTTTTGTGGCACCCATTGTAGTCTGACAACACTAATAGGTGTCAGGGGTAATATTCGTAAAGGTTTCCATGCATGCAGCTATCTACTAATGGTACTGTACTTGTAGAATGATGCAAAGAGGGCATCAGTGTTTATATAATGTTCGAAATAGTGGCAATTTGTGTGCTTCTTCATGATCAGGAAATTTTTTTTATCTCTCCTACTTGTATTCATTGTAGATATTCTTGATTCTAATTGTCATAAACTATAACTTACTTGTACCGAATTCCGTAAACATCAGGAATTCGTAACATCTGCTCGATCGATAGCGTCCAATACGGCGCTATAACCATCCACATTCCAACGGTCCTACGATAGGACCTTTTACATAGGCATCCAACTATTTAAATGGCAATCAATTTCCTCTCAGAGGCATTTAAACTTCTCAAGGGGATAAATTAAACCCAAACACATAAGTTAGAATCAAAATTATGTATATATTTTGGGAAAGCTTATTAAAGGGTTTTTGTGGGACTAAGTAACGCTTGTTTGTTGACATCATTGGCGATGACACTTAAGGTGACTACCCTAAAATTGTGAATTTTGCCAAAAATTGACATGCTTTTTTCATGATTTTCTTTTATAGATATCTTATTATCTTTAAAAAATACCAAGTATATTATTTTCCGTTCACTAGAACAAAAACTATAAGTGTTTTAGTAAAAGCAAATGCCATTACTTTAAACAAGATATGTCATACTTTAAAACGCGTTTTACTTGATACGTGTTTTTTTTTTTAAAAAAATGATCAAATGGGGACTGAGATTTATCAAAAAGGTTTGAAAATAATTAACTAAAATCTTTTGTGTATGTTTTGTATAATAGTAGAAGTGTTTTAACCCTTCAGATTTATCAATCACTGTTTTATTCCAAAATTCACAGTCCCTTATGTGAATAGAATCACTGTTATTTTAAGCAATTTCATACAATAACTAAGATAAAGTGCTCTACTTTTTGTAAAAATTAAAATATCTCTGATCCTGAAGGTCATTTAAAAAAATGAACAACATAGCAACACATCAGAATTAAAAATTTGTCGATAAACTTTTGGTACAGAATGGGCCCCGTTTTTGTTATTTTTTGTAAATTTTTACCCATTTTAGAAATAACAATTCCTTTTCTCTTAATTTTAGCATATTTTTCTTAAAATGTATTAAACAAATCTAAAAACCAGAAAAAAATCCCCATATCTCCATTTTTTAAAAAAGAAGTTGTCGCAAGTAGTCGGATACCTTAAATCATTTGCCTATTAAACATAGATGAAGCAATTTTTAAATTTGTATGTGCGTACTGTACTTCCTTCTCTCTTTTGTTTTTTGACGATGAGTGTGTATTCTTCCAATTACTTATTAGATTTCTTACTGTATTTAATATTTATTTTAGTGCTTAGTTGAGCATAGATGTATATTAACCAAAATCTTCTTTAGACCTTCAGCTATTTACTTACATTTTTTTCTGCAAAGAACTTTTAAATAATTACCCATTTTAAGCTACGTTGTTACCAGATATAATTTTCTATTTATTCTAATTGTTTATTTTGGCTTTTGAACATGGCGTATCATGGCAACTATTTTTTCAGTAAACTTTACTTAGTGAATTGTATTGTTTAACCAATTACAAACAATTTATATTGGAGTATTTATGGCAAATAAGAACTTCATTTAAAAGCAGTTGCAGGAAAACAAGGCTACATTTTCATTCCTCTTAATAAAGCTTACAAAATCATTATGTCATTAGAAGTAATGGAGAAACTAAATGGTTTAAATAATATTTGCTTAACTGATGGGCGTAGGTCGTGTTTATTGCATAAGTGCACTTTATTTGTCTTGCATTACTAATGTAGCAAAATATTTGAAGTTGATTTTTAATGTAAGAAGTAATGGAGAAGAATTTATTGACATTTTGAATAAACAGAATTTGCTTAAAAGGAAATAACTAATCAACGAATGCGACAAAATTAAGGATTTATTTAACGCAATGATACTATTGTAGCATTCTTTGCTTATTAGTATCAGAAATAATGCATTCTTTGTTATAATTATTGTATACATATTGCTCTGTTTAAACAGTGCAGTAATCAGAAAGGAAATGTCAATATAGTGCTATCAGCTCATTGAAATGTTTATTTGCATTTTTAGGGGTAGGAAAGAGAGAGGGTACATAAATTCTAGCACCCTCATACAATAATTTTAGTAGTTATCATACAGTTTACTTAATTTATTGGTTACAATTTTTACTTAGCCTTACACTTCCACCTACTTTTTAGTTATTTTTGAATAATTTAACAAAAAATATGCAAAATTTGAATAGATTTTTTTTCTTTAATATTTGTCAACAATTTCATTTTTATGTAAACCAACAAATTTGATGTGTGAGAAAAAGTATTTATAACGTAAGAATTAACCACTTTTAGCTGGTTAACTTAAGGATGATTTTAATTTATAGGCTTTATGAAGAAAACTCAACTAAACTCAGATTTTTTTCAATTAGTTAATTCTTTATTGCTTTCAACATTTGCTAACTTCAAATGTATTCATTGATATATTTGAGAAATTTAGGAGACGTCCTTTCGAATATGACCCTGCTTTTATATTCCGTTTTTGTCCCTCTATTTCTTTCATTTAGGACAAATATTGGACCAGAATATTCACTACTGATACAAAAATCACAAAAATCTCTGTTTTCTAAGCTTCTAAGCAGAAAACCAATAAGAATCAACAAGTATACGCTGTGAAGATGTTTTATTTTATGTAGTCTAGACTCGAGAGGAGTTAATTTTGAATTATCTAATTTATTTTTAAATTTCTTAAAAACAAAATTTTATATCATTCAGTTCATTTTTAATCAATATTAGCATTTTTATAAACTAACTAGATTCCTTAAACACTTGCCCCTGTATTTGATTTTGACAAACTTGCATTATATTTATGTGTATGGGTTTTTATCTATGAATAACTGAGGAAACATAGTAAGGGATTAATTTGTGCATTTATGGATTTTTTGAATTTGGAAGATAGTCTAACAAGCAAATTTTGCAAGATTAAGGAGAAGGAAAAATATAAATAATTTATTAATGTGTTATTTTATTCTACACTATATATATTCTGTTCTTATTAATATATTATTCCTTTCTGTATATTATTTGCTATGAACAAATTTATGCATTATTTTTTGTGTTCCACGTAGTATTACTTAACTTTATTTCATGTAATATTTCACTATTTAGTCTATTTCTTGGCATATATTGATCTTTTCTTTATTTTCTTTTCACAGAAGCCGGAGAACCACCTAAGCTGCCCCCAATGAAGTGTCAATTAAGGAAACACAAAAGCAATCGCAAGCCGAGAACTCCTTTCACAACACAGCAGTTATTAGCTTTGGAACGAAAATTTCGATCTAAACAATATTTATCCATTGCCGAAAGAGCTGAGTTCTCTTCATCCCTGAATCTGACAGAGACGCAAGTAAAAATTTGGTTCCAAAATCGTAGAGCAAAGGAAAAACGGTTAAAAGAGGCTGAAATTGAAAAACTTCGTATGGCAACTCGTCCTTTATTACCGTCCTTTGGATTCGGGATGACGGCTGCTGGTGCATCACATTTTCTGCCAGGGGTACCTGCCCATTTTGGTGCAGCCATTACCCGACCCCTCCTTGGACCTCTTATGACCCCTTATCCCATCTATTCTTCACCATCGACTGTTTGTCCTCAATGACCTTTTACAAATCTTCCCAGTTTTTCATGATTCGAATAAAAAGTTTGAAATGCCATCAAATACCCACAACTTTCTTCAATAAATCCAGTTGATATTTCTGGTAATCTTAAATGAAGATATTAAAAAAAGTCTTCAGACATTCATATCCAACAACTTTGTCTCGTAAATCCAGTAGATGATTCCTGGTGACACATAATGAAAAGCTTAAAATGACCTCGAATATTCTAAAGCAGCAGCTTTCTTCTTCATGTCCAGTAGACAGTTCCTGGTGATAAAAAAGAGACTATAAAGACCCTTCAATATACTTCTGACCAGTGGCATTCCTTTGTAATTTCAGTAGACAATTCTTGGTGACATAAAATGGAAAGATTGATACATTTTTAGACATACAAGATTACATAAAATGTTCCTGTGGTTGGCACAGTAGCTGATATGTGTGTCTCTTTGCAACCAAATTTATGAGACAATAATCGTCTCCATTATTAAATTCAGGACGTTTGTGAATTTTAGATGAGAGATATTTATAGCAAAAATGTCAGTTGACGCACTATAAAAATAATATTTTTCATTTACTACAGCAAGGAAATTCTAATATGGTAAAAGTGGAATGTACTTATTTATATGGAATCTATTACTTAAATGCCAAAAAAGACTTGAAATTAGTTGCAATAATTTTTAAAATAGAAACTATAAAATTAAGCTTACCTTGAAAGAGATTTTAGAATAATATATATCAATTATTATTTACTTACTAAAAATTATTTGAGGTAATATCTGAAAACGCGCAGAAATCAGATTTGAACTAAGTTTATTTATTGAAATATCAGATAAAATTATAACTGAACATATCCAAGGAAAATTATTTAAAATATATTTCAGTTCCCTTTCGTAGAAACATTCCATTTTAATGAATTATTATTAAAATAGCAAGTTATGTAGTTTTTTTATTACAATCAGAAGAAATATTTATTTAAAGTCAAAACAATAATAAGTTTTTAATGCATCAAAAAGTAGAAATTTTTAATTCTTTTAAAAAATATATAATAGTAGTATCTGAAAAGAGGATTGGAAAAAAAAATTTGGAGAATATAAAGTTATTTAATTTTCTGTATTTAAGTACTACAGAACAACTATTTACAAACCATTAAAAGTAGTATCGGAGATTACGAAATACTATTTAAGTTACTGACTCTTTTTACTCTTTTCAATGGTTTATGCGTTCTTTTTAGTTAAAAAATTGAATTTTTTGCTAGAAAACCACATATGAACATCAGCCTAATTTATTCTATTTTCAAATTATTATTTTTTAAATACTAGGTTAACTTTTGTACAAAAAAAAAAAGGAATATGGAAGGAATCTTTAGTCAAAATTTTTTAAATAAGTTAAAATCTCAATTGCGTATATTTGTACTATTTAACTAATACCTCCCACTAGTAGGATAATTTAATAATTGCATTATACATATTTCTAAATTTTCTAACAATTGAAATTCTGCAATTTTCGGGGAACTAACCAACTTTTGATGCTGATCTAATAGCAATAAAAATATGCCATGCTTGGGTGTGGAAATCATTGATTCTTTGAACAAATGACCACTTACTTCATTACTCTTTAATCCGTTTACTATAAGTGTGATCTTATTAGATCTTGAAAAAAAGTAAATAATAATTCAAAATTTGTTCCAACTACTACACATTTGAAACAATTAAATTTATATTCAATATTTTTTAAGAACTTACATTATACCTATTAGATATCTGGATTTGAATTAACATGAAGTTTTACAAGCTAGTATGCGATGCATATTACCACAGAATAAGAAGAAGACGTGGGAAGATTGAGATCACAATGTATTAGGATGAGAACTAAAATTATGTAATTAAGTTTTGTATAGAATGTAAATAATTTTTGTATTTTATTATTTAGTAATGATTATGTAAATAAATGCATGGCTTATTAACCATAAGCCGGTATAAAATGCCCATTGTTACTTTCAAAAGAACAATAGCTAAGCTAAGTTACACTTTCAGAAAAATCACGATATTAAAAACTAGGTAACACTATTCCTATTTTTAAAGAATTAAATATAAATAATTGAGGTTTGTCGAACATGTTCAACGCTATGTTCAAAAAAGAACCAAAAAGATATTTATTGTTTAAAATGTAAGTTAAGATGTGCGCATACAATGTATTCTAAGACATTATTGTCACAAAAATAAGTGTATGAAGAAAAGCAATTTTAAATTCGAAGTTCTCATCAAAATTAAAATCTGTTGCTCAGTTTAATACACGCAAGATGTTCAGTTTACATGGTGCCACTTTTATTCGAATCTAAGCCGCCTTTGATTTTTAGCCGTATCTTAAATTCTCAACACGATTTTGTGAGAAAAAAAATAGTGTGAAGTGATTTATCAATATCCGATATTTCTTGAATTAAAAAAAAACAATTTTAATGAGAACTAATACGAAGTGGATAATTTATTTATATATTTTACGAATATTCAAAACTTTTAAATACACTTATGAACCTGCAATTGCTGTAACCGTCAGTATTATGTTCAACTTCCCCCATCAAATGAATTCTTACGCCTTTGATTCTAAGCCGCACCCGATTTTCAATACCAATGTCATTGAAAAAAAGGGGGGGGGGTGACTTATAGATTTGAATAAACACGGTAATTTCTCTCAACCAAATAACTCCACCTAAGTCATTATAATTAAATTACAAATCAATCGTATAATAATATTTATCATATTTTAAAGAATTTCTTAGTAAAAACGAGTAGCTAATTTTCTGTAAAGGAAGAAATATTTGATCATATATTTTTACACTCTATGTTTTGCTATAAAATTTAAAATAAAAAAAACCAGTTTTTTTTTCTCGCGAATTTGTAATGATTTTTTTTTTCAATTTACATTTCACTTTTTAGTTGAGTTTTTATTGAAAATTTCAAAATATATATGTTTTTAAAAATTTAAAATGCAGTTAATTTAAAACTGAATAAGAGAATGGAGTCAATAATTTAAATACACAAATTTAGAAAAATAAATTTTATAAATCTAAATTTGTAAGACTAAACATTAAAGAGAGAAATTTTCTCTTTAGTTATTGAACTATAAAGTTATATTTATTTATATATCTACGATCTTTGTAAGAATTTTGATTTTATTCTTAAAAACAACATACAATCAGTGTTTCTGTCGTTCATACTACTTAACAGAAATAGCTTTCAATTGTTTTTCTACAAAAGTTTGTAATTTATCTATTATTTTTTATCTCTTGATTTTTTTATTGAAATGTAGCAATAGAGTTATATGTTGAAAATTTTAATTTAGGTATTGAATTTTTTTAATAATACTGAACTGAACTAATTTAATTTTTGATACTGAAACGGATAAACGCTTGATATAACGATTTAAAAGTGCACGTGTTTTTATGAGAATAAATCAAGCAAAATGCATTCTTAAGAGCTGTTGACTATGACTACATATTGTTCCTATGCAACTCCTAAACTATGTATGGATGAAACAACTCCATATTTGCTGCACTTTTGACAGCTCATTTATTTCCAAGTGTATTAATATTGTATATTAAACAAATAAAAAAATATTGTTGTAGGCATATGTTTCAATGTGTGTCTTCTTTAATGTCTTCTTTCTTAACGTCTTCTTTACATGATTTCTTAATGTCTTCTTCATATATTATCATCTAATAATATCAAGTTTGAGATGTTACATATTTTTGGATCATTAAAAAATATTGAATTACTGGACGTAAAATTAGATTTGAAAATTAAAAGGATTGAAGTCACTGATTTCTGCTTAAACTTTAAAATATAAAATTGAAAAATGAAGAGCAAAATAGGCAATCCATTAAAATGTAGACGCAATTTTTTTCTCTTCTAAGTTATTTAAATGGAAAATTTTTCAAAATAGAGGATTTTTTCATGTTATCGAATATTTTGCTTGTGATTTTTCTAGCCGCATTCCATACAAATAGAATAAATTAAATACTTATGTAACACGATAAAACCCCCAAGAAAAAATAACTTATAAAACTGTTTTTACAGAAAATATAGTTATCTGTTATAATACCTGGATCCAAAATTTTTGTGTGCAACAATCACTGAAGAGAAGGAAATCATATTACTCATTCATAAATTAGTTTTAAATTTATTTTAACCTTTTTTTTTTAATCAACAGTTTAGAAAATAAGGAATTTGTTTTAAAAAAGTGAATTATGCTTCATCAAATGACTTAAATCATAAATCTAATGCCAATATCCCCCAGGGTTCGTTTCAAAAGCTCCAGCACAACCGTATTAAATTATACACTTTATAGATAAACTGAATTCAGTGGCGTAACAGCCTATGAGGGCCAAGGCCTGCTGTGCTCACCTCAGCTTTCATGGATGCTGAGGTGCATGTGAAAATGCTTCGGTCAAGTGGTCAGTGTTCAATTCCCAAGCAAACTTGGTACTCATTTTATCGACCCACTGAAGGGATGAAAGGCTGAGTCGACCTTGCCCAGCCCGGGATTTGAATCTCGGACCTGTGGTGTGGAAGCTCGATACACTACCATTCTGCCACTGGGCTTCACACTTTATAAATGCTTAAGCAAATTATGCAATTAAAAATTTTCTTAGAACAAACGAAAAAAAATTTCAATGTGTTAAAACGTAAAAGGAAGGAATAATAAGAAATGAAGAAATCTGGAAGGCGAATCTTCTACACATAATAACTAAATGAAGTAATTATCAATGCTTATACAACCTTTTTAAGCATGTGACAATAATAAACATGAGAAAAAATTGCTTAAATTAATGTAATGGTATTTTAGAAAAATTTGGCGTAACAATTTTCTGACGGATATTCTAAAAATTACAATGTTGACTGTAAGTCCTTAATTTATGGGGAAAAAATTTAAATCTGCATATATTTTAATAGCTAAGCATATAAAATAAATGCAGAAGAAATAACATACAATGTACTATTTACAATATATAATGTATAATATATATATTGTTAGTTAGAGAGAGAGGGCAAGAAAAGTAACTTATATTCTATATTTGCTATTTATTATATATAATATATATATAGAGAGAGAGAGAGCTCAAGAGAAATAACTTATTTTTTCTTTATAATATATATAGAGAGGAATAATTTTTACTTTTCGTAATCTAAACATTACTATTAAACTAAATAAAACTCATAACTATTGAAAAAATGAACTTATGTATTAGAATATGCCAAATAACGTACATGGTAATCATTATGACTATTAGTTATTTTAATTATTCTTTTAATCAGAACACACACAAACAAAATCGCAACCACATTGTGATAGTACCAACTATAGTAATTTAAATATTAATGTATTTCTTTAAAATCCTTATTAAAGATCAATAATATATTATAATACGGGTGACATACGTAAAATTGCAATTAATCTTTAAAATTGATCTTCTCAGGAGAAAATAAATGTGAGATTTACTTTATATATATATAAGAAAAAAAACTTCTGATTCCTTTCAATTGAACGGAAATTGCAAAAGACGAGAGAGAGAAAGAGCTTACAAAAGTATAGATGTAAAACGTTACTATGCTGGAGCTGCATAACAAAGTTGAAATACTTTTCTATTATTATCAAACAGAAATAACACATAATGATGTATACAAACTTTGAGTTATATATATGGCATTATATTATAATCAAATTAAACCTGAAAAATGTTGGAAATAAACCTTAACCCTGCTTTTACCTCAAATTTATCTCACCTGGAATTTTCGCTAGAAGAATAAGCAGATCGTGATGCTATTTAATCGTACCGCTATCGAACGTGCCGCAATTAATTTACATAAAGCTTTGATTTAAGTTATTTTCTATTATGGCATCAGTTCTTCCCTTAATATATGAATGCATGAGATCTGCTTAGTCAAGAGATTGAGGGATTATTATTATGATGGTTTCTTAAGATGTTAGCAGGATTGAATGTTGGATTAATATGTTTAGGTTTGGGAATTTAACTGTTTGTTTTAATGTCGATAAATTTAATGTTTAAAATTTATCAGACTCTGATTTAATGGTTCTTGAGTCTCACTGCGTTAATGATCATGGATTAATATATAATTATAATTCGCATAAAAAAAATTTCCTTAAAAAATATTCTATTTTTTGCTCAAAATACGTGATACGTGAAGTATTTTAAGCAGGTCAGTTTCATCATTTGTCTTTCAAACAAATATTGTGAAAAATAGCACCCAATTTCTTCAACTTTTTAGCAACGTGTTTAGTGCTAAGGTGCATCATATGAAAAATATATGCATAAATTAATTTAACAGCATTAATATTGACTTCAAACTAAAACAGTTTTGAATGCACGCAATATTTTAGTCTAATTAGGTTATTTTCGTAAAATAACAAAGAGTGAGAGAGAGAAACTAAAAGATTTGAAAATACACTTGCACCTTTTTGCATAAATATTTCTTCTGCATTTTTTTTATGTGACAGGCAACCGAACTAAATAAATAGTATTATATTGTATATAGGTTACTCAAGATATTTTACATGTTGCAGCCCCATCGGTAATTTTGGCAACTTTAATTTTGTCAAGCTATCCAAAATGTAAATTTGAATACATAAAGTTAATTTGTTATATGCAACAAAGATGCAATGAGAGAAAATTATTATGATAATACAAATGAGCTTTTTGAAAATCATCAAATTTTCAAAAACCTTATCATGTAAAAGTAATAGTGTTTCTTTTTGTATTATAAGACATTAAAGAAAAAAGATGCTATTAGGTTATATAAAATAGGTAATCAAGTTAATTTATTAATCATGAACGGGAGAACATATCTATTTAAATTAATATTCTTGTAAGTGTATATTGAATGGAATATCGTGAAATAAAAAATTATTTTGGATGTAAAATTACAATAATCGAGCCCCTCAGGGGGCTCACCTTCTTTAGGTGAGTACGGGTGTCACAATCCCGAGGTGCCTAGTCATCTTTTCCTTTTCCCACGGGGTTTACTGTCTTTGGTAAACACGGGCTTCACGAACCCGGGGTACCCTAGTGATCCTTCTCTATTTTCGACCCTCTTGTCATTCAATTCATTCTTTCTTTCTCTTCCCGTCTAGACCACAGATATTAAAACAAATGTTTGGCGCAGTATAGCCGAAATCGGCTCTTGCGCCAATAAACCCCAAAATCACTCACTCACAATAATCGAGAAATGATTCTTGCCGAATTTAATAAAAGAAAACAAAATTTTAGGAAATACTGCTTTGATTGTATAGTAGATTATATATGATTTTTATATCCGGGAATTTATCTCTTTATTTTAGAAATATCTTTCCAAGAAATCAGCATACAGCATTTGTTATTTCAGAAATATTTCAACGAAGAATGAAGAGTACCATGAAGAGAACCTTTTGAAAACCATGTACTTCATGTAAATATCATTCGGTAAAATGAATTACAACAAGAAAATCTAATGATAACTCTGATAGAAAACAAAATGAGTGAAAATTTAAAGAAACTGTAAATAAAAAAATAATATGGAACATTAAAACTTTACTTGTAAAATTTAAAATACGGGTATTATATTGGAGCCATTTTGGTTTCAATATTATACTATACAGCAAAAGCTTTTTCAAAATTATCTGAGAAAGACTCGTATTAAACAATCTCTTGCTCTCACGGAAGTATGCTTAGATAATTCGTTGTTTAAAAATTGGAAATTTTATTACATTACATTTTTTTTTAAAACTTTAACAAACATTTTTAAAAATGTACTACTACATGGCGAAATAGCTTGCACTCTAATGTTTGCTACTTTATTTCTTTTTGGAAATCAAATTAATTTCAGATAAACATAATTTGTGCGGAATAATAATGTATTTATAAACGAACGACATGACGTGTTTCTCAAATACTCTATTTTCGTTCTACGTTATTCCTGATCTAGCGTCATTTAAAGATGTTTTCGCCAAATGTACTTGAGCTTGAACTATAAACGTGGAGCACATTTTCGGACTGAAAAATGATTGTATTATCATGAAAATTTTTAACTCCTACATTTGTTTATCATATAGTATTTTTTAAAATTTCAAAATATTCCATAAATAATTAATTTTTTCTTTGAACATGTAAAGGAATTGCTCATTTAGCATTATGATATAGGAGAAAAAAATGTGAAACACATTTTATAAAAGAAAAAATGTGTCAACTAGAATAAAAACGAGTAATATGATAAACCAAGTGATTCTCCACAGGATAGTGAAGCCAGGTTATTTATTATATTAACGTTGAAGTACCTTTCTATCTGAAAAAATATTCCGAATTCGGGTCCTATTCTTTAACATTAATCTAAGACAGCCTTAAAAGGCTTTTCATGTTAAATTTTAACATTTTTGAGCATTGTAAAATTATATGATGTCCCATATGCATTTTGCGATAGTATTATTCACATGCTGAATAAAGCAAAGTTTTCTTTTAAAGGTAGTGTATCTTGAAATCACCATTGGACCAAATCTATCCATCACATAATCACAAACACTTTCCCTCTCCTTTCCCAACCATTCCATTCAGTCATTACATTCCGACCGAGAAAAGCCATCGGAATGGCCCTGCCACCAACAACCAATCAGATCCCAAGCGAACGGAAAAATAAAAGGCCCAAACGCCCATACAAGACCCGGTGGTTGCCTTTTCTCTTATGCCAGTCCAGACAACAAAACACGGCATTTGAGAACGTTTAACTGTTGCCGGTTACCCTAGTCCATTTCCCTCTTCCTTTCCAAATGGCTATTACAGAAAGGTGCCATCGAGGTCTCGATCTCAAAGGGTGGTGCTAATTAAAAGGAAAGCTAGGCGATTAGGATGCCCAGGATAGGGCAATAAAGGGCTAATTTTAAACGGCATATCTCCAGAATACCCTTGGTGGAGGGGAATGGTCGGTTTAGTTGGTCATAACGTTTTCACGAGTTTGGAAACGTTTTCAAGTTCTGGCGGGTGCTGCGTCGTTCTGTCTCCAGAAACAATACTTTCAGTAATAAATTGTGTGTAATTGGTCGTAGCACATGGATAATACAACCTCATTTGTTTGGAGAATAGGTGTATTTAAAAATGCAATTTTCTCCATTTGGAAGGAAATTAAACAGAAGGGAAATATACCTGATTGGCACTCGTGGTTTCCCCTTTACTATCGAGGTATTCCTATTTCGCGATGTTATGAAAGAGCTTACAAATATCTAGAAGGCATTAGGTTCAGGCTGTTAAGGTGTTATATCTGTGAATGTTGGATTTGTTTCTTTTTATTTGTTGGATTGAATTTTATTTTCAAATTACTAAATTTCAATGTATATGATCGTGTCTTTGAACTTTGAATTAAAAAAAAGTTTGCGTTTAAGCATATAGTCACACACACAAACAAATGCACAATTTTTGAAAATATTCATTTTTCAATGTACTTATATTTGTTTAAAAAGTGTTAAACCATAATGAAATTAGAAAACGTTTTAAGAGAGCAGAAAATTGAACTTGGATGGGAAATGAGTACGAAAAATTCTCCTGTAGACAAAACAGATTGCATATAAATATCATTTGGTTCTTGTAGAATAAACAGACAAATAAATGAAAGAAATAGTGAATAGAGAAAACAAATCAAAAAACTTCTTTCAATCTTGATGATATATTTTTATAAGTACTAACTTTTAAATATATTTATGAAAATATAATTTAACAAATATAGCTTTTTAGTTATTTGCTGTTCGAAATCAACTAAACAAATAATTTAGGAAAACTTAGGGAAGAACAAGAATTTGAACTTTTGAATCATATTTTAAATTGCTCGTATAATACATGTATTGTCGGTATGTAACAATACTTACATGAAACTATTATAAATTAGTAAAAATATGGTGTTTATTTTTAAGTATGTACCGTTAGAAAAAACAAGCAGTTCGAATTTTGCGTCTAATGAAAATGCAATTGAATTCTATGTTTAGAGTAATTTTTTAAAAAATTTACGGTTTACGTCACAATAACATTTTTACCCATTTATTAAATGTTCTGTTACTTAACATTGGGATTTTTCAGAATTATATACATTTTCTATCCTTTAGAGAGGAGCAAAATTATTTAATGCAACCATTGACTTCGAGATTTTTCACCGAAAAAAATAAAGCTTTTTTAAATAATCATAACTTCTGAAGCTTTTTCTCTTTGTTCTTATAAATCTTACTTTAACACTAGAACGTACGGAATTTCATTACACTTAAACGTCCACCGGTGTCATTTCGACACCGCGATATAAAATACATAAAGTAATTGTTTTAACTAAATAATTGCAGGACTACTGTTCAGTCAGGTTTAGTTTTAAGACTTTTTAATATTATTTCATGTAATTCTCATATATTATGACTCTTTATATCATAAAAAACTGGAGTTGACATTATGTTTCGCGAAGCTTGGTGAACCACTGCTTTGTTGCAAAACATTTCGAGTTGTAAATCTACCAGGAACATTACTATTATGCGGTATACATTCTGTGCCATCCCTAGCGACATATGTATCAAGATTTACTGGAATATTATCAATTACATCTGCACTTTCTTCAGATTCTTCGCAGTCACTTTCATTCAATCTTACGTCTTCATCGGAATTTAAATTAGAGCCAATTCAGTCTCAAAAAGCTCTCACAACAAATTATCAATTCCTTAGGGTTAGATCTTTTCTAAGGGTCATCGTTTCAGGGTGTCTGCTCTGCACTAAGTTCGGAAATCGAATGAAATTTTTTTTATGAGCAGTTAAGCAAATACTATGTAACGAAACACTCAGGCGCAATAATTTTAGTATAATTGATTCATTTCCCCTGTGAACTCAATAATACTGTATACAAGGTCAAAAAAATGTGCAATAGAACTTTGGGAAGTTTGTTTTACTAATAGTATCTACTTATAGTGGACTATATTTTGTTGAATGTCAGCTTTTTATAATGATAAATTGCCTTGGTATCGAAATGACACCAGCGGACGTTCCAGGTATATTTAGTTGGAAAATCACTCCTAATTAACCTAGAACCACTACAGTTTTTCTGTGAAATCACCAGGGAAAATGATTAAAAGTCACGAAAAATTTTCAAATTTCCTGCAAAAATGCGAAAGGAGAAAGAACAAAGTAAACAGGCTCCGGTATCAAATTGACACAGACGGACGTTCTAGTGTTAAGACTAATAATATATGATTCGAATAAATCTAAATTTAACTAAATTTTAGGCAAAATTAAGGAAATTGAAATGTTTCGAGACGAAAGAGTTGATGTCTCCATAAAACCTCGTATCAGAAAATGATTTTGAGCCAAACAATATCAATGTATGCATCTTGGAATATAAAACTATATACATTTTGTTCTATAATATCAGGCAAACTTAAGAAACATTTTTTACTTAAAAACATTGAATGACAAAAATTGCCTTCATTATATATATAGGAGAGCAAGATATAAACTCGGAACACATTTTCAGGTAGAAAAAAGTTTCAATATTCAGAGAAAGTTGTATGGTTGGTTTACACACACATTCTATATCTTTAACAATAAGAAACAATTAATATACTTTATAATTTAGTTTAACTTGTACAGTCAAAAATCTATTAAGCACTGCAATATAGGAGACGAAATACAGGATATATTTTAAGGGGGTAGGTTCACGAAACAGGATCTGTATCTCAGTAATGTTAAAAGTAGGTAATTTTAAGGAACATTTATAAACATTCTATTGAATAAAAATCTCCAATTTTTTTATTGAATATTCTTTGAACCATAATTCATACTTTAATCAGATATTTTATGGATAGGATGTTTAAGAGAGAGAGAGAGAGAGAGTTATTTTTAAAAAAAAATATTTTTTACACAAATCTGTTTTTTTCTTTTCTTTCACAGAAACAGTGAAATTTCCTGATGTTTAATGCTATAAATTAAGTCAGAATATTTTTTTTGAAACAATCCCTCGATTAAAGTATGTATTAGAGTGTAATTTAAAATTATATAAAGTTATAAGCTGTTAAATACAGTAGTTTAGGAACAAATGTTTCTTGCATAGTAAAAATATTAGTTTTGAGAAAAATGCATTTTAGTAATGGGTTTAGTAGACTTTGACAGGTGGTAAAACATTTTCAAAAAATTATTAAAAATACTTGAATTGCACGTAGAATCATAACTTCTACACCATTTGAAGCGTAGAAATTCATATTTTATTAAAATGGAAAAAGTGAAAAATGTGTTTGGGGGCCAAAATTCATGAACCTACCCCCTTAACCCGGACAAAGGAATGAATTCAAACCTTATTGGATAATACATAAATAAAATGTACTTTTTACGTGCAACAGAAAGAAAAAGAGATAATTCATCTCTAACTTCTATTAACATTATCTAAAAAAGTGCTACGAGTTTAGGTTCTATTCTTCGAAACTATATAAACGAAGATAACTTTAAGTTAAGCATTTTATGTAATTAGAGAGAGTATTCACGCATCAATAGTCATTATTTTAATTCCACACACTCGAGTTGACACGTAACTTTATTTGCATAATATTCAAATTGCATAGTTACTGTCCCTTGAAGAAACAAATACAGGTGATTTTCTTAACTATCTAAAAACAAGATCGTGCTTAAAAATCTTATCACTTTAAAAACAGTCTTAGGTACACTTCCATTTCGAATAAACATATTTATATTTTAAGGAGCTTTATTTATTCACTGACGAAAATTTTTTGTCACTTTCACTTTTATTTGAAGTAATTTATATGTGGTCACAACTTTCAGTTTACATTATTACACAATATAAAACATATTTGTGAAAGTTTCGTTTCTCAGAACAACATTGTTATTACACTTTCCTCTCCTAAATAAATCCTAGTATTGGAATTCCATGTTTAAGTTGTATATTTATATATGTAAATCTGTGAATATAACGACCATTTTAAATAATTAAAATTATACAAATCTTTAAGACAAACATTTATAATACACACACATAGTGTTTTTATTTGTTCAAGAGGCAATTCGTATAATTTTAAGTATGTTCAAATATTACAAATAACATTTTATCTTTTATTGATGTTTTCGGACAAATGCTTACTTTATTTCTGTGTCTTGAATCAGCCATTATGTCCGTAGAAAGAATAGCAATGCATACAACTTTTTTGAAATGGGTTATTTGGATTGTATTTTTCTATGTAAGTAAAACTGAAGGCGAAAAGAACAATTTCCGAATTAATGCAAATTAAGTTTCAGTAATCATTTTATATATTCGTAAGGGATAGAATTAATTATTTACAAATATGTATCATTACCACATCCGCAACTTATTATTTATAATAAACAGAGAAGGGAGTATAGAGTTTCTTACGAGGGACTTATCGTAAGCAGTGGCGCACACAAAGGGGGAGGAGTCCACGTGTTCGGACCCCCCAAATGGCCCTTGATTTATTCTATTAATTATAATCCTATGTATATAGTATGTAAAATTTAATTAAGGATGTATTATTAATAATTAATTTTATTTATTAATGTTAATTGTTTATTCAATAATTTATTTTTATTGTTTTTTGTTTCCGACAATCCGGCAAAATCGAAAGAATATGTTTGGCGGCGTATTGGAGAATGATACGAGAATTTTTGACTTTTGATCCTGGATCATTCCCCCCCCCCCCACCTCTTGAAAAATTCCTGTGAGCACCACTGGTCGTAAATACTGTATAGTCTCCGTATAACACGCACCTTTTTTACAAAAAAACTTGAAATGTACATGTGCAATACTCTTATCATTTATTCGAAGAATTATCCCAAGCTTTTGAGAGCAATGGTATATTTCTAAGACGCGGCCGCGGTGGCCGAGTGGTCTAGTCCACGAATTCACATTACAGTTGGTGAAGATGCAACATAATTCGCGCGATGCTATGCCTGAAGATGTAACGGAGGACAAATAGGATAAAATTTTCATTTTATCTAATAATGAAAGTTCATATGGCAAGGCATTTCTTTTAAATAAACAGTACTTAAATACAAATCTAAATTTTTTTATGCTTATCTTTTCTTTATTTTTAAAGGTATCATTTTTATATGCGGCATATAAAACGCACCCTTTCATTTCAATTTTATTTATTTATTTATTTTTTGTTAAAAGGGTGCGTTATACGCTAGAATATTGAAAAATGTATTAAGGTTAATACATTTTTCAAATATTATTATTCAGCAAACATTAGTTTTTTTTTTTTTTTTGAGCAACCAAGAAAGTATTTGAATTTTTATGTTTTGTGGGTGTGACGTACAATTTTTAATGAGGTACTAAAATATCTTTTGTGACTTAATCACTTAGAGCATCTTGTTGCTTATAAAAACAGGGTGTTTATTACTAACCTTTTATACATTATCTTAATATTCAATAGGATTTTTTGCTACATTTTTATTCACTTCAATAACAACGATCTATGCGCGAACTTTTATAGAAATCAATAAAATTTTTAAAAAAAGATCAGACTAGTTTTACAAGTTAATATAAATCAAGGAAAAATAAAAATTTAATAATTTTATCAGAGTTTTAAACGTGGCCTTATAAAATTCGAAATGATGTTTTCGAGATACAGCCGGAGCTCTATTTAATGAAGTTGCTAAATCCCGAAAAAAAGTTCGTTAAGTAAAAAATTCTTTAAATAGACGTTCATCTTTTAATATACATTATAAACCACAAAAAACGAACTTTAAATCCATAAATAATACGCATTTTTATAAAAAGCCATTGTTTACACCTTTTTTTATAAATTAATATTTATTTATTTTATTTATCTTACCCATAAAAAAGGAATCTGCATGGAAAACGAGAGAGGGGGGGGGGAGTAAAATTAAAAAAAATTAGTATAAACATTGTCCTCCAAAAATACACTATATTTTCAACTGTAAAAAAGTAATTTTATATTATTATATTACAATCAATGAACTTTATAATGACATTTTCTAATTTTAAACCTACAAGTAATTTTAAACATACATTTTTAGAACTAGTAACTTTAAGCATATATTAGCACATGCGTTCTTTAATTACTGGTAAAGTCTATTAGTTTTGTTTGAATTTTTTTGTTTGTATCTGAAAGAATGTTTTCTCTCATAATAAGCTCCGCATCTTTTCAATGCCCCAAAATCCTATTCATTTGTATTTCCTTCGCATTGTAATCCACACGTAGAATTATTTCAAGTAATTTTATCACTTCATCATACGAAGGTCTAGAAATATTTTAAATATAGTGCGGAAAAAATTCGAATCACAAGAGAAAAAGCTCGTTAAATATAAAATTCGCTTCGATATTTGGAGGTTATTTTACGAAGAAAATCGTGAAATGTGTTCTTGGTTCTAGGAAAAAGTTCGCAAAAGAGAGGATTGTAAAATAGAGGACCGATTGTATATTGAGTTTATTTTAGAATGGCAATTACAATACTTATGAATCTTTTGTAAAATACATCATTGATTAATCCATTAGTTAAAAAAAAAAAGGAAACAGAAGAACTTATCTAAATACTTTGAACTGATAAACTATATATGATACAGCCATCAATAAGAATACAGGAGAAAAACAGATTATATTAATGACACTGTCGTGAGCTTCTGAGTTGATTTACTAGCACTTCAAATCCTAAAAACAAATCTAAAATTGTCCCTTTTTCCTTTAAATCAATAAAACAGCCAAAGTTAGTAAGGTATAGGTGAAAAATAAAAGGGGATCTGATTGTGTAGTGCATCGTTTCAAAATCTTCCGTCGATAATTACGAAAAAGAAAAGTTTCGAGTGATGCCCGAACAGAAACACTCCACTTCCGGCCATTAAGGCCATAATTTAACAATTTCGTGCGTTTACTGATCAGACCACAGATAAGTGCCTTTTTTATTGAAGTAATTAATTTCCGTATAGGTAATACTTTGTGATTGATTATCTCTCTGAAAATTAATTACTTCGTTAATTAGAGGGCGCTAATAATGCTGTCTGGGAATGGGTCGTTCTCATCACAAGATACATTGAGTACGGTCGATTTTACACTTAAAAAAGCACTCGACATCAAGAAATTATACTTGTAGCAGCAGAATCTGAAAAGATTTTAGACAAAATTAGAAATAATCTTGCTTAAAAGATGTAAGTACTAAAAAATTTTTTTTATTCATATTTTAAAATGTATTACTTATTTAAAACTTATTTTAATAATAAGGCTTAAAGTTAACCGAATTCTGTTTCATTTTCACTTAATCTTTATTCGGTTTCACTAATGTGATTGTTAAGGGTAAAGTAATAATTGTTTGTTGGGAAAAAAAAAATTCTCCTCGCTTTAATTATTTTCCCCCCATTGTTTTTCTAAATTCATTTCTTCACATTTAAGGTATCCGACTAGCCTAAAATTGTGAGTTTTTCCAAAAATTGACTATTTTTTATGACTTTATTTTATAGGCTTTATAAAAATATTAAGTTTATTATTTTCCGTTCAATAGAACAAAAACTACAAGTATTTTAGTAAAGGCAGATGCATAACTTTAAGGAAGATGTCAAACTTTAACGCGTTTTACTCGAAATGTATTTTTTTGAAAATGCTTCAAACGGGAACAGTGATTGTTAAAAAAGCTTTGAAAGTAATTAACTGAAATTCTTTGTGTGTGTTACGTATAATAGTAGAAGTGTTTTAACCTGCATATTTATCAATCACTGTTTTATTACAAAATTTACAGTCCTTTATGTGAATATAATCACTTTTTTTTAAGCAATTTCATACAATAACTAAGATAAAGTGCTCTAGGCTTTGTAAAAATTAAAATATCTCTCATCCTGAAGGTCATTTAAAAATGAATAGCAAAGTAACACGTTAAAATTAAAAAATTGAAAATTTGTTCATTAACTTTTTGTTAAGAATTGACCTCATTTATGTAACTTTTTGTAAATTTTGGCCAATTTTTTTCAAAATTTAGTAATAATAATTTCTTTTTTCTTCTTAATGTTACCATATTTTTCTTAAATGTACTAAAACACACACACACACACAAAATTCCCCATAACCCCATTTTTTTAAAAAAAAGTTGTCTCAAGTAGTCGGATACCTTAATCTGCTGTTTAGTTTAATTATTATTTTATTTTTCTTGAAAAAGAGTGCAGTTCATGATTTGCAAGGAATTTATTTAATTTTTTTGTAGAAAAATTGTAGTGTTATACAATCAATCTTTGATTTCTGTTCTAATTAGAGTGTTTCATAAATCTAACAATTCTGTATTGTTATCATTATTCTGATAAAATAACAAAAATATAATTATTATTCTAATATAAAACAGAGAAAGCTAAAATTTGTTTGAAACGTGGGATGATTCTCAAAATTAGGAATAAATGCTATAAAAAAAATCACGAGGAACGCTATAGTGGGGTTATCACCTCAGCGTTCGTCATTAAATTACCAAGTATGCACATAATTTATATATATGTTACAATGTATTTTAAAAAAATTAAAATGTCTTATTTTGAGAATATTGTGAGCAAAATGTAATTTTTTTTGTTATTGTTTTTTTAAAATTTTAAGCAAGTAAGTCCTCTGCCCCATTTTATTAATATAATATAATTTTTTTAAAATATGATTTATTTTGTAAAAATTTGTTCAAGTATGTCCGACTGCGCCTATACTTCTCTTATTTTTCAAAAAATATTTTATATGTGTCCTATTCAATATTTTTTAAAAAATTTTCTTTGTTCCTACGCATTTGATCTTTCTTAGTAAATAAAAAAAATACACATCATAATTTCTTCTCATTTTAAAGGACCTTCTTTAGCAGAAAACTACTACTACATAGAGTTTTGTTAACATTTGCAGAGAATAAATCTTAAGTATAAACGTGAAATTTGTCAAATCTTGAGTAGTTTATTTTGGTATTCTATATATAAGCTTAAAGTTGTATTAATGACTTAATGTACAATTGAAATAATTTCACTTAACATTAATTTTAATTCTAATTTTACATATATTTCTTTCTTTAAATCTGAATTACAAATACTATTTTTCTAAGCGCCAGTCTCATTTCATTTCCCACGTTAAAAGGATTAAACACTGAGTTTCAAAAGATTTATCTACAATCCCTAGAAAGAAAATATCTAACAGATTACACACGTGCCTTACATAGAATTTGTCTGGCACCAAATTTTTCTCTAAAGCCACTTACGCAATTTCTATGACTAACTACAATTTCTCTTAATTTTACCAAGTGATTATAAAATATTTATTATTCTCTCCATTGTAATTCTCTAGCTGAAAGAATGTGGGGATTCTTTTGTACATTTTTTGTTGTCGAACTTACAGAAAATGGACCAAAATGCAGACTCGTCTGATTTTTAAATTCCGTTAATAAATTCGTTTTTCTACTCAGCTATTCTCTGGTCACAAATATTTCCCCAATGAATTTATTACTCATTCTTTCTCTCTCACATACACATACTAACTTAATATAACATAGATGTATAACGGACGCGATCTACTCTCAGCCCCACCTAGAAGTGTGGGAGGAAGTGAAGGATGACTCGCCATAATACTTTTCAACTATTTATTAAACACACAAATTATCTACAGACGGAATTCTATAAATTCAAACTATAAGAGATGTTCCTAAAAACAGCAATAGGAGAATAAACCACGAGAAACGCGAATTATGAGAAGACTTCTTATATATTGATCCTTCTTTGTCGGGATCAATCTACTACTCTAAATATCCGAGTTATAAATTAACTAAGTGACCAATCGTCACTTAAATATCTTCAACTATCTAGTCTCTGAAACGCGCTATCAAATACACCAATAACTGATCATTAGCAATCTCTCCTCGTAGTCAAACTCTCTATATATCAATCTCCATATAACTCCGACTAATTAGCTAGAAAACCTATACTATATATAACCGACCTAATCTGCATATCACGGTTTCTTCTTCAAAAGGTGATTAATTTCAATTGATAGCCCAAAGATTTCCCAAGAGGATTAGAGGAAGGACGCGTATAGATTCGTCACAGATGAATAAGCAAATTTTGAATAATCATTAAATATGCTGCATTACGCACATAAAATATTTGCTCTTAAAATAATATTCCGTATGCTTTGGTAAAAATTTCTTCAATTTGGTCCTCCATCCTTTCTTCCAACGTTGAGTCACAAATAGGGTAAGAAACCCACACAAACACTCTCCATACAAAGATATAAGTAAAAGATAAATCTTTTTTTAAAAAAAGTGTTAATATTTAAGATATTTGGATTTATCAAAACTAAAAACTACAATATTACTCATTTTATACTCATCATTAAGTAATTAATAATGTATTCCAATATAAAATATTGTACGTTGAATTTCTGTTTTAATTATCTACTATAATTGATACATGTTGTGAGAAAAAAAGTTTTAGATAACTGTTACCTGATACCTTTTTTCAATACATAAATAAGTTTGAAACATAAAGATATGAATAAATATAACTAAATAAAAATAAATACTAGAGCTAAAGAAAATAATTTAAATAATTTGGAAACAGTTATTGTTATGTATCTCTAACGGGAAAAAAAAGGAATACGATATATAGTTTTTTTTAACTGTTAAGCTAGCTAGAAGGAACATAATTTCATATTCTTCAGTTTTTCACTCAAATATAATGTATATTCATTTTTAAAACGTACCCCTTCAAAAAGCTGTGAAATTGATATCAAGTCTTCATAGAAAACCCATTATTCACCAGGAAGTACTTTGAAGGCAGCACTAAATTTATCGACACCCTTAGGGGTAACCTATTTATCACCTTGAAGCGGTTACACGTTAACGCAAATCTTTTTAAAATGATAGGCAAGGAGTATCTGTGGATGCAGCAATAATACTATCTTCCTGCTATGTTTAGTAAAAGTGTTTAACTAAGTTCTTCTAATTTTTGTTCATTGAATAGAATAGGATTGATATTCCCTTTATGTGTATAAGAAAGATTTTGAATTTGATGAGAAATAATGATGCATGGTATTTCAAGAAATGCAGGAAAAACTTTTTAAAATGAGGCGCAAATCTGATTTTAATGTATTAGTTGTGAACTTAGTTAAAATATAAAAAGATAAGTAATAAAATTGAAGAGAAAAATAATATAAAAATTACCCCTTATTGAGAAAATCTGCTGAATAAGATTTATATAAAAATGATAACTTAAGGAGGCGATATAAGTATTAGATATATGTCTATAATATTTAGACAGAACGCGATTCTAGAATTATTAGATAGAACGATTTACTTCACATTTACTAATTTACCAACTATTTTAAGTAAAACAACAAAAAACAAGAAGATCTAAAATTCCGCTTAAGACTTCTTCGAGTGAACTATGAAATAGAATTAAGAATCAAAATTTTCAAGGCCTTTGAACGAAAAATACTAAAAAATGGCAAACATTTAATGAACGAAAGACGATACCATATAATTAGCAAGCCTATAAATGCATGGATTCAGTCGAATTCAAAATGAGTTTGATTAAGGAATTCGAAATTGGTGAGGTATTTCTAGTAAGATGATGTTGGAGAATATAATCAGAGGTGTTTTTGGAAAGGAATCAGTGGCGCACACAGGAATTGTTCAAGGGAATGAGGGTCGAAAATCCACAAACCTTTTCCTTTTAGTATAAGTACAAACCAAAGTATAATTCTGGGGTAAGAAAACAATTATAAATCTCATCTAAAGTAGTATAACATCCGCTATTCTCAAAGCCCTGAAGTGGATGAACTTGAAATCGTTTAAAGATAAATCGGAACTTTTAACACCCTTCTGTCCTATTTGATACTTTTTACAAAGCCAAATCGAAACCTTACCATGCTCCCAGAACGAACCCTCCGGTATCTGGTACCATGATCTTTTCTATAAATTTATTCGCCACTTTATCACTTATTTTGCAACGGGCGGAGTTTTCTATAAATAACTGGCCGATAGCCGTTCAATGGGGTGTCGGCAGTCCAATTCGGAAACGGGGCGGATAGAACCGGATGGACCGAGCGTCCCTTCCCCACATGCCTTTCTTAGAGGACCCTTGATTAGAGTTCTTTGGGACTCTTATCGAATGCGGAGCCTCTGCGGAAGAGAAACGGATACTAGTAGAGTGATAAGTGAGAGAGCGGATAGCTGCTTTTATTTGTTGGTTATTTGTCCTGAAAACATCGCTTCGATGGACAACGACTTTGGCAGGGGGAGAGAAAAAAGTTCCTCCAGACCCTATTTTATCCTTTTCCTTCCCTCTAATGTTTCAAATGCTGTCAAGTTGAAGTAAACAAACTATGGGCAGAGATTCTTTGGATCTGTGTGTTACGATCAAGTACCAGTATTTTTTGTTCCAATGAAATTGTGCGTAATTTTATCACACTTCGATTTATGTCATGCGTGTAAACTTTATTGGTTAATTTATTTCATGGATTATGAGTGTGTAAAATATTATTTAGGGTGTTTAAGTGCAGAGAAAATGCCTTTTCTCCTCATTATTAAATAGTTAATAAAATCAGAAGGAATGAAAGAGTAATTTTAGATGAAATTGGGCGTCTTAGTATTCTTAACAAGTTTTATTGTAGGATATATTTTGAGGTATAACATTTGTAAAAGAGAAAAATTCTTAGTAATGAAAAATCTAGGTAGTCTAAATGATGATATACCCAGGGACGTCTTAAGGCATGGGCCCAGGGCCCCGGCTGCAATGGGGACCTCGTCTCGTTCTCGACTCTGCCTTAATAAAATCATCATTCCAATAATTTCAACGGTTAAATGTGTGTTATTTCCGGTTGTATTCTACGAAAAACTGGGAATTTCGGTTGATATGTCAACTGGCTATATGTAATGACCGTCGTCCATGTATAGGTTTAGGCCTACCACCATCATTACTTATACGGTCAATAGGCGGCAGTTGGTCGAGCAGGTTTGAGTGATTTAAGTCATATACATTTATTTGTTTCTGGTTATTGTTTGTACGAGTATTTGACAACGTATATATTCTAGTCTGTCCACTTTTAAGTGCCATAGTTGGGCGTAGGGACCCAAGGTCTCAAAAAGTCTTAAGCCTTCCTTGGATATACTTTCAATTTCTATTACTTTTTATAGGTTTCCTCGTACTTTCTATAAGTGGCATTTTACTGCACATGTGTAAATATGTTACGGGGTCTCAGGGTTGTTAATTTCGTCTCAGGAGCTGAAATTATACACAATTTTTGAGTAGATATAATTTTTTGAGGTTAAAATTAAAGAATTCGATTATTTTACACATTTTTTATAAAGAAATGAGGTTTCAAAAAAATGTAAAATGTTTAAAATGTAATCATAATTTTAAAAATAAGAAACATTTTTGTAAGAAATATTAAGTAAGTTTTACGTTGCACACAGTGGCGCACACAAGGGGGGGGGGTGTCCCTGGGGTCCGGACCCACCCCCAAAACCCTTTGAGTTTTTTCGATTGATGATAATCCTATACATATTTAGCGTAAAATTTAATTAAGTACTTGCAATTAACAATTTATTTTATTAATTAATGCTAATTATTAATTCAATAATTTATTTTTTACTGTTTTTTGTTAACAAAATCGACAAAATCAGAAGAATCAATTGGTGTTGTCTTGAGGTATGATACGAGTTGGGGGACTTTTGACCAATGACACCCCCCTTGTAAAATTTTTGTGTACGCTAATGGTTGCACACGATATTTTCTAAAATATTATCTCTAATTACTAGCAATATATATATATTAAGTTGATTTATATAAAAAAATACATTCTTATTATACACACACTCTGTAGTATTTTTACATAAATAGAATAATAAATAATATTTTTAGAACATAAAAAATATTCATTAAATTTTTTTTCAATTTCAATATTTTTTAAACAAAAAGAAATATATAACACTAAAATCAGGTGGGGTTTAAAAAGTATGATACATTATATAATTTGTTAATTTTTTACATCAGAGGCTACTATTTTAGAAAATTGGCGCAATGTAAAACTTAATATTTCTTTCCGAAATGTTTCTTATTTTCATGCACTTATAATTTTTTAAATTATGTTTGCATTTTAAACAATTTGCACTTTTTTGAAACCTCATTCCTTTATAAAAAGTGCATAAGAGAACCGAATTATTTACTTTTAACCTAAAAGAATTATATCTACTCGAAAATTGTTTATAATTTCAGCGCTCGAGGCAAAATTAATATTTCTGTGACCCTTCAAGCATTCAAACTTTTTTACGCATAATTTAAATACCTAATAATAAGCTTATAAAAACAATATTTTATGAAGATAACAATACTTTGCGCTCGCAGAGTCTTAAGCGTTAAAACCTTTTCCTTTAAATAACGAGGAATGTGATAAACGTTAGAATATAATTACTTCTTAGTTTCCCATAAAAACGTTGTTGACTTGTCATATTTAAATGTCATGTTTATGTAGCATATAATGTTCTTATAAATAACACACTTTTAGTAATATTTTATCTCTATAATAAAATTTCACATTTAAATGAAAAATCAGATCGCATTTTCTCTCTTTTTGCATTGCTTTTTGTCGAAGCTTAGTATCTAGCTTCAAAAACTTTTTCTGAGCGAAAAATAGAAATCAACAAATTCCACATAAAAAGTACTTTTATTTTTTGTATTATACCAGTAATAAATACTGTTTTACTCGTGTCAAAACCTTACAAATATTGTGTAGTGCTAGGAATATATGTGTTCTACAAGCACGCAAAGCGCTTCTAAAAATGTTCCGTGTGGTATATTTATCTTATAAAAAACTCCCATTTTTACTTATAAAACTCAAACTCAGTGGCACAACAGCACATGAAGGCCAAGGCCTACTGTGCCCATCTCAGCATACGCGACCATTAGGTCCTGAGGTGCATGAGAGATATCCCTATCAGGTGGTCAGTCTGAAGCGAATTCGCAGTGTTTTAGTCCCCAAGCAAGCTTGGTACTCATTTACTGAACCACTGAAGAGATGAAAGACTGAGTTGACCTTGCCCAGCCCGGGGATAGAGCCCCGGATCTGTGGTGTAGAAGCGCGATAAGCAATCACTCGGCCACTGGGCCATCATTTTTTCTTATATTTTTATATTACTTGTACTTTTATACAAATATCGAAAAAGTAACTCATTTTGTAAATAGATAATGTTGCGATATATATTAATCAGGTTGCTTAAAATTTCATCATTTCTAAAAGAAAAAAAAATTGCATTGCAACAACGTTTATTTTACAATTTTTGATCAATGAAATGTATTGAAACTTTTCGTATGTCTTTATTTTGTTACTAAATACTTATTTTCTGGAACACCAGTTTATCTTAATAATAATTTGAAAAAAATGCGAACTACACAAACGTGTAAGCATATCTTTTTAAAAGCACAATTTAATATAAAATTCTTTAATAAGATCATTTGATACTACAAGCTAATTGAAATCTTTGTGGAAATTTGTAATAACTGAAAGCAGTTTGTACGAAATATGAATAATTCTTACTGACATTTAATGTATAGACTAGTTAACAATATAAGAGTAATTTAGCTTCTGACGAAGAATTTATGAAATATTTAGAAAATTAATGGAACAACAAAAGTAAATATACTTTACAATTACACAAATTATCTTTTCTTTTTTGTATAGCTATATAATTTATGTGAATGGTATCTTTCACACACAAAAAGATCAAAATTGTTTAACTTGATTGTTACTTATTTAGAAATCTTTTTATATGAAAATTCTACTTACTAGAACTATATTTATGTGCTATCGAATTAAATGAAAATTTGTTTCTTACGCTGTGTAAAGTGCATAAGCTGAAAAAATCACTGATAAAAATAAAGTAATTTCAGGAAAAAATTTCTCTCAGATACATTAAAATTTAACAAGAATTTTTTTCCTTTTTTATTGCAAAATTTTTTTTAAAAAAAATAGATATATGTGTATATATGTGAGTGTATAATGCAGACATCCAAAAAATTATACCTCTTAAGAGAAAACTTTCTTTTTATGCTAGCATACTAAAAGAAGAAAAAGGGGAGAAAAAGAAAACTGTAAGAATGATGGAACTTAGAGACCTATTTTATGCATGATATTATTATTTGCACAAAGAGGATATGAACCACCCATGGGATAGTATAAGTGCCAAAAAATTCAAAACTCATTTATTTACGCATGAAAAGGTCTCAGAAACACTTTACTTATCACTGAAGTCACCCCTTTCGAATATTTTATTGAGGAATTTTAATAACTCTCGAGACGCTGGATATTTTCCACTGAAAATAAAATTAGCATTTTGTATTTATATCCCCCTTCCAGATTACTTTATTTTTTATGGTAATTTGCTCTAGAGATAAGACTAGTTCATGTGCATTGATTTTATTACTACGAAAAATTAATACTTCTGTTATCCTTGATAAGGTTAATATTTGTATGCTGTTAATTTTAACATTTTTGGCATGCTTTTTTTGAAGAAATATTTCAATACAATGAAGCGTTGGGTTTATTTCCTCCAAAAAATATTTTTTTTAAATGTAGTGTGATTATATATTTCAGGATATAAAGACACTGAATGAGATCTTGTAGTGAATTCTAATAGTTGGCAGAAGACGAGTTTTATATTTTAATATTAGTATATAGCTGCCTCAGTGGCGTATTGGTTAGGCGCGTGCCTTGTACACCCAAGTTTGCGGGTTCGACCCCAGCTGAAGTCGGTGGAATTTCATGATGCAAAACATCGACAGTGCCCATGTCGTAGGATTATGCGACATATTAAAGAACGCTGAAGTGCCTGTTTGGCTTGGGTTCATAGGCGAAATTAAATTATTTGTACAATTTCGTCAGAGATCAGGTGCCTTTTGGATAGAAAATTGACCGTCAAAATTACAGTGGCAATTGGCGCCGCACTAAAAAGTGATACCAGCTCTTCGGGAATGCGCTAGGTGTGCAGTGATAATTACCAATCCTCAGCCCCATTTAAAAGAAAAATACTAGTGTACAGAACTGTTATGTGCATTAAGTAAAATATTCATGTCATTTTTTCAGGATCTCGAGGGCATTTGAGCTTAATTGATAGAAGTTGGGATATGTTCTATGTAGCCTATTAACACCAGTAGAAAATTTAAGGCGGCAACGATAAACTAAATAGGATTTTGTCCCAAATTCTCAAGTAGCGTGATATGGAATCTTCAAAATGAGATGGTAACTTAAAGAGTGATAATTCATAATTATAAGCGAATCATTTTTAGTGGCTCAACATATAACAACATAACACGACTTTGATCCTAACTAAACTAGCAGTGAAATAGTGGGAAGATTTAAAATATAGCGCACACTTACTAAAAAAAAAGTGAAAATTCTGGAAAAAAAAAATAAACGAGTCATGTATGTTAGATATACAATCAAGATAATAACTCATTTATGAGATTAATATTTTAAATGCTGATGAAATAACTTATTTGGAGCAGCAGTAGTGGTGACTTCAGAGAAACGTAAAGATAGTACACATACATATGTTTGTGAATGTGTAACTTAATATTTACTTAAAAATCTAATTTTATGTATTTTTTTGTCAAAGTCATTATTTTGAACACCCTTTTTTGACTCATTTTATTTAGCATTAAAACCTATATTTTGGCAGATTTATTCGTGATTCCTCATTAAAAGGATTAGATCTTGAATTTTTCACAGATTTGTTTTTTATAGTAAAAGATTACTATATATATATATATATAACTTGCACGTGTCTTACTGTGCAGTTTAAACTTTTCCCTAGAACAATTACATCATTTATAAAAGTAACTCAGATTTCCTTTCACTTGCATGTGATAATATCTCTTTCCCTTTTATTTAAACGTAGAAAAAGAATAATTCCCTTTATTTTTTGCCTAGTATTCAAGCATAGAAAATCCGCAATTTTCTCATCTGATGTTAAAATTACTAAAACAAAAGATGATTTGTTAATTGAAGATTCTTAATTGCCACGACTACAGTTCACAAAATGAATACCGTCTCATCGTGTTACAACACACACACACAATAAAAATGTAATTTAGACAATGAAGTAACAGCTCAACTGATCTATAAGCGCAATATTATCGTATTAGTTGCCTACGTCCAATGGTGTTATGGTTCGTCTAAGAAAATGTTTATTTTAGAAAGATGAAGTATATTTTTTTCGTCTGTTCAAATAACACGTCACCTCATGAAACATATCTGACAAACCACTTTTGGGAACTGTTGATTCATACTTCAAAATGAATAATTCATGGATAAAAAACTAAGTAAAGTTAAGAATTACGTGTACTAGTTTTGTTTGTTGATGTTTCTCTCTTTAACAGTACTCATAACGAAAGACGTTTTCAAGTTTTGCGGAAGCAAGAATTCCTTCGCTTTAAGGAAAGTATCGAGAAGCACACAAAAATATGTTTGGCCTTGCACCCCGGACTTAAAATCGGGCTCTCATAATTGCAACCCAAATATTCTCTAAGGTCGTATTTTCCGACTCGTCGATACGTGCGAGATCATTCCGAATTCAAAAGTTATCAATCAGCTCTGCATCATAAAGTTCCCTAAACTTCTTCCCCGAAGTCAAAGGCTCCAAAAAATATCAATTTTATTCTTGTCTTTCGGTACTAAGAAGAGTCAGGCCCTGTCTCCTTCGTTTGATGCTTATTTATATACATAGATTTTTTTTTCCTTTGTGAACGCGTCCACAAACACGAGCAGTTGCAGTTCTTGATGAGATGCTGAGGTTTTTGCGCGAAGCGGCGACAACGGGTTAAAGGAGCCTTTGGGATCTGTCGCCAAGGGATTTGGATGACATTATAAATGGTTATGTGATGATCGGAGCGTTGAGAAAACACCCGAAGCCAAGGCTTAGTCAATCCGGGGCGGGAAACTGCTTTGCATAGACACGCATTAGGGGAGCGTGCGTTGAAAGAAAGATGTCTCGCGCGTCGTTTTGTGGGATTCTACCTCACTTCGACAGTTCGCTCCTTTTGGCGACGATTTTTACTTGGGGGCGGTATTCCAAGTGACAAAGGGTTTTGCTTTTTGAAATTCCACTTCAGTTAGAAGAATTTCAAAATTAATTATAAGCTTTTATTGCGGTAAGGTTTAAAAAATATATAAATCTAATCAATTCTTGATGAGAAGATATAGCAGTACATTTTTTTCTTGAAAAAAAATTCAAAAGAGCTTTTCTTATAAATGAGAGCTTCACTGTAAAATAGTTCGTAATATATTAACAAGTAAATTTGAAATACTTTTTTTAATATATCTTGTAAGAGGTTCGTTTTTGAATGTCTTAATGATTGGGAGTCAGAATGAACAACAGCCATAATTAAAACAATTGTTATTTATTTAACCTTTTATAAATCTAACAAAACCCATGGAAGGAAATGCACGAATATAAAGTACTGAAGCCAAAGCGGGGAAGTTTATATATATGTTAGGAAATAATCGTAACTTCCTATCTCAAATATTCTACTTCACGTCGATTTGAATCTAATTCTAATATCTTACTGACCAACTGTCAGTTATCAAATTTATATATTAATTAATCAATCAATCGACGAGTTTCTCTCGTCTAACTTTCAATTACTTTACGTTAATCTCAAACTTCTATCATCTAACTCCTTACCTCTCTCTCCGAATTTAAAAGTTAATGCTTAAATATAAGACATAATTTACACATATCGCGCCTTCTTCTAAGGGAGAAAGTTTTCAATTGAATAATATTTAATTTATTAGAATTTCTCCGAGAGGATTAGTGAAAGGTACGTGAATAGACCCGTTACAATATATTATTTTTATCTATTCTTTAATTCGCATTTGTTCTTTGTATAATTTTTCCTAAATAATATTGTTCCAATTATGTATATCCTCGCTGATAATTACACATATTTCATATATAATTTTATAGTTATTATGCAATGTATTCGTGACACGTAAGAAAATTGCTAGTGGTGCTGAAATTAACAATTCAAAGCCTATTAGTATAATACAAAGTTTTTATCCAGCACTAAATGGCTTTGCCTATTTGCATTTTTTTTTATGAAACATTATTGCCAAAACTATGTTATAAAAATTTTAATTCAATTCTTTCGGTTTACTTTTGGCCTTAGTAAGCTTCCATTATAGAATTATTTTTGTCCAAATTCACCTTTCTGTTGATTATACCGGGAGCTATGAGATCACATACTAACAATTGATATAAAAGTGAGGGAATACTTTGAAGAGTAATTTCGAAACATTGTTACACAATAATCAATTTTGTAAATTTGTATAGGAATAAATATGTTAGTCACATAGCTACTAAGGATGTTATGCAAATGTTTTAAACAAGTTGCTTAGTATAATGTAATTTAAAATAATTATACTCGACAGAAAGAGGAAAACTGATATGTTTGTCTTGTCTGAGATCAGTGCTTTCTTTTTTTTAAACTTCTAGAATTTAAAGCTGATAAAAAAAAGTTATTTTATAAGTTAAAATTGGTTTTATAATGTTTTGACAATGTCTTCTAAAGACATATGAATCTCATAAAAGTTGTATTGCTTAAAAGTGTATTCAAAACAACATTCAAATATTGCGTTCTTAATTTTTCCCCTTTTCTCTTCTATAATTTGGGGGGGGGGATGTATTACTTTTGGAATGAAAACTAATTTTTCTAAAATGGAAATTATTAGATTTCGGTAGACTATATAAATTTTATTGAAAGATTGTATTAGAGGAAAAACATTCTATTTCTTCGAAATTACATTTATAAGAATCGCAAAATTATTATATTTTGTTTAAAATACTTCTTATTTTAAAACCTTGCGCTAAAAGTAATATTAATCTATTACATTACAACTTAAATTGTTAAAAAGGAAAATTAAAAAACTAAATTTAAATATCGGTGGAAAGGCCTTGAAGAGCTTATAAATGCAGTGTAGAATAGGCTTTAAAACATTGTTATTTGAAATGAGAATACTACTTATTTAGGAAATATAAAAGATAGATCTTTTGCAGAAACGTTAAAAGAAATAGCTTCAATATTATTGTGGTATATTTGAAGTATATTTGTGATATATTAATGTGGTATATTTGGAAGTATATACAAGGTTTATTCCTACCAAACAGATAAACTTGTAGGGTGTCTAGGAGGTACAGAGACAACTCGGAATCATACAGGAATGCAGGGTCATAAATGCCGTAATTGCGAACTATGATGCAAAGAAGTGGATACAAAGAGCCGAAACAGCAACACATTATGTGATAGAAAACATTTTATTTAAAAGTTACACTACTTGAAATTACGACCAGAAGACGTCTGGCACAAGCCTGACAGTGGCGCTGCATGGAATTCCTTACGTTCTGGAAGATTCCTGGCATGTCCGTATCCTTTCAGCAGCTACAGACATTCGAGATATGAGGTCCTCAACTGAAGGAAAGGGTGTATCGTATACCAAACACTTTATGCGGCCCCAGAATAAGTCTATGCACTTTCGAATATCTGTCGTAGTATAACTTTTCAATAAAATGTTTACTGTTCCATTGAGGTATCCGACTACCCTAAAACTGTGAATTTTGCCAAAAATTGACAAATTTTTTTTATGATTTTATTTTATGGGCCATCGTATTAGCTTTATAAAAATACCAAGTTTATCATTTTTCGTTTAATAGAACAAAACCTACAAGTGTTTTCGTAAAAGCAGATGCCATTACTTTAAGCAAGATATGTCATACTTTAAAACGCGCTTTACTCGAAATGTCATTTTTTGAAAATAATCAAATGGGGTCAGCGATTGCTCAAAAAGTTGTGAACGTATTTAAATGAAATTTTTTCTGTAAGTTCTGTATAATAGTAGAATTGTTTTAACTTTCAGATTTATCAATCACTGTTTTATTCCAAAATTTACAGTCCCTTATGTGAATATAATCACTGTCTTTTTAAGTATTTTCATATAGTAACCGAGATAAAGTGCTCTAGTTTCTGAAAAAAAGAAAATATCTCTTATCCTGAAGGTCATTTCAAAATTGAATAACATAGCAACTCATTAGATTGAAAAAATTGAAAATTTGTTCATAAACCTTTCGTGCAGAATGGGCCGCTTTTATGCTATTTTTGGTCAGTTTTTACCTATTTTTTCCCATTTTAGTAATAATAATTTCTTTTTCTTTTTTTAATTTTAGCACATTTTTCTTAAAATGCATTAAACAAATCTAAAAATTACAAAAAAAAATCCCCATATCTCCTTTTTTAAAAAAAAAAAGCTGTCGCAACCAGTCGGATACTTTAATTTAATAAAATAGAACATTTATAAGGGAAATAGTATACTATACGTATTAAGTACGAGCACACTAAAAAAAATTTGTAATCTCAATCAAATTTTGCTTTTTTAAAGGTTAAATTTTTTTTATAATTTAAACTAAATAACCTCTTTTTATTGTGATTAAATATACAGGCTTAATTTTACTGCTGAGTTAGTAATGTTACATTAATCATTACAGTTGCAATGCAGCACCATAAGGTATACATAAAACTCATATTATTATAAATATTGGCGGGATTGTGGCTCAAATAGTCATAAACATGAACCTAAGTTATACCGAAGCGAAAAAAGAATTATTGGTTTATATTTTTTCTATATAATTTTCTAAAATTGAATGTGAGGATTAAAAGAATGAAAATATATTAAAAAAAAGTAGCTGAAGTTAATTAGATTTCAGCCTGTCACTTTAGAAAAATGAAGGAAAAAGGAAATTTCTAACCAGTTAAAAGAAAATACAAGATAAAAATATGGGATAAAACTGAATCATTTGAACAGGATAACCATAAGTAATAAGCAAGCAAAAGAAAAAAAATTAATTCAATTCCTAGTTAGGTCAACAAAGAAAAATTTTACTTTAGTTACTTTTTATTAAATAATTACAATTAATATAAATGTGTATATACATATGACAGAATCACACTATTAAGTGGCAAAATAGAAAGCGCGGTTTTTCACCATTTCCGTTTTCCTTTCTATATATGGTGTTAGACTATTAATTTTGTTCGTTACTATTTATTCATTAATTAAATTTAATTATTCCAATAAAATAGTACAGAAAAAAGAAAACACATTCTCAGAAATGAGGCCAACCCAAGTGGGATTCGAACTCCCGACCTTCGGATTATAAGCCCGAGGTGCTATCCGCTGTGCTACAACGACTCAATGAGCGGTTTTCCTTTTTATGTATGATGTTGGACAGTTATTTTTGCTTGTTATTATTCATTCATTAATTAAATTAAATTAAGGAATTAATATTTGAAAAAACTGTATTAATATCAAGTCTCATCACCAACAAGTTTAAAAAAATGTGTTTGAATTTTAGTGGATGAATAAAAAGTATTTTATTAAAGATTGAAAATTTTGAACAAGATGTATAAAAAAATAAATATGCATAGGGAGAATATGACTAATAGTAGGAATTGAATAAATTAAAATAGTCAAAAAGTTATTTTTCCTTTTTTTCTCCTAATCCATAAGTTTGTATGATAATAAACGAACTCTCCTAACTGCGGACAAATTAGACGTGTCACGGTTACAATTATCTCCGCGACTCCCACAAATATCAGGTGATCGAGGTAACCGAGTGATCATGGTCATGGTTTCTGTCACGTCACGAGTTCGAGATTTGGTGCCAAGACATCTCTTGTAGAGGAACTGATGCGTGAACCCAATACAAAAGTGGTGGCGTGGGGCTCAGAGTCATCCCAGGCTCACGAAATCTTTAATTATGGGGAAAACTATTTATTTTTAACTAATGACCTTGTCAAGTATCCTCCTATATGACAGTATTCATGGGAACTAAAGTGTCTTTGGCGAATATATATATCTTTTTTTGGGTGTGGCAAACGTTAATTTACAATCTTAAGGTACTTCGGGTGGCTGAGTCCCCCCGCGTGACCCCTTTTGTTCCAAAATATTTTTTATGAGCAGGCTATATTTTTTTCCAGTGAACGACTTAGTGACTTTGATTGCTGCGTTGTACGAATCATTATGGTTCATAAATGAAAATGAACTGAATTTAAAGAAAGAAATGGACATCTGTGCGATCTCTATAGGTTGAAGTTGAAACTCATCAAGCAAGGGAAAAACATGATGAAATAATGTATATCAATCATGATAGCGAAAGTAAATTTGAGAAAAGCGAGTAGCATGAAACGTTTGAGTTTTGAAAGAAAAGTTTACAAATGCTACCTAAAAAACTACATTGAGAAAGATATGAACTCATAAGACACACTGCTCCCTGTCAAAAAGTCGACACAAGAAAAAGTTCACCGTGCTGTTTGTCGATCATCAATGGACAGTAAAACTACAATAACTTAAACAAAGTAAGGCAGTTTTGCCTGTAAATATCATTCCTGTAATGTAAGCGAAAGATGGCTGTGATTTTGTCATTTATTAAAGTCATGCACATTTGAAACATTTTAGTTCAATTTGATTGGATTTTTACTCAAATTATATCGAATAAAAATTGAAAAGTCCTTAAAAGTAGGTAAGCAAGCTTTCTCTTAATTAAATCCTTCACAGGAATTACAATTTTTATCGTGTACGAAAAAATAATTATAAAAAAAGGACAGGGGTGACTCCATTACCCCGCGTGACTTCTAACATTAGTATCGAGTGCGCGCCTTCTACTGGGTTAAATCTGTCGAGGCTTAAAGTCTTTCATTGGCGTGGAGTGGAATTTTGAAGAGTAGGGCATCTGCTGAGATGTTGTCTTCAGCATTTGACCGGTGGCCTCGGTAGCCCAGTGGTCATGGTTACGGACTCGAGGCCGACGTGTAATAAGTTCGAGCCTAGGGCAGCTGAAGAACCACCATGTAGAGAGGGCCAATGCACGTTAAATCTGTCATTGGTGAGGTGTGGAAGTTAGGAGAGGGGGATCCCAGCTCAGATGTCATCCTCGTCATTTGAACATGGTTTAAAATTACGACGTCCGTCGTCAATAGCCTCGTGCAAATTTCTCACTGCTTTTGACTGAGGCTCACAATTACAAGATCTGTCGCCAACAGCCCTCGATAATTTTGAAAGTGCGACGCAAATAAGCAGTCAATCAACTCACAAAAATCTGTTACTTTCCGTTAAAAAGTTCAGACTTGATCAGGAAAAATATTCACCTTTTTAAAATAGCTCTCCGAATTTTTCTTTAGAGTTAATTCTTAGGTGTAGATTCCATTCCATAATCTAGTTCCCATACACCCTTGATCGAATCGAAGCGATGAGAATTGATTAAACAAATTTTGTTTAAAAAAATTGTAAACATTTAGTTAGAAATAGTACAGTTAGTAAGTACAATAACAATAATAAATAAAAGGAAAATGTAGCAATAAGTAATAGGATAGTTAAAATACAAAATTGAAGTATTAATGTAGTACTCGTATTATATCATTAAATATTATTGAGAAATGTACAAGTTGGTAATATGGTAATAAGTGAATACTTATATCAACAACAAAAAGTTATGTGAATTCAATAATTGAAAATATATTCAAATATACTATAATTGTAACACACACACAAAAATATATAAATACATTTCTATATTTACGCAAGATAAACTGAAATTTTACTATAATTGTATTCAAGAGTTTTAAAATAAAGTCAAAAAATAAAAGAAAACACGATGTTCTATGTGAGAAGGTCCAATATAATCAAATAGTGATTTTTTTTGCGTAATTGCGTCTTTTTAACATTTTCTACGGGATGTAACTTCATCTTAGAGATTCAATAAAACCTTTCTCAAATCCAAGAAAATTATTGCTATTTTTTTGCATACAATGATATAAAATTAAATCTTTTTCAATTCTTACTATTAGTTTACACTCTCCTTTTATATATATTTATATATCTTGTGTCAGTAGAGCGCACACAAAAATTTTTCCATGGTCGAAAGTCCCCCAACTCGTATCATACTTCAAGACAACACCAATTGATTCTTCTGATTTTGTTAACAAAAAACAGTAAAAATAAATTATTGAATTAATAATTAGCATTAATTAATAAAATAAATTGTTTATTTCAAGAATTTAATTAAATTTTCCGTTATATATATATATATATATATATATATATATGGTTATCATCAATCGAAAAAACTCAAGGGCTTTGGGGAGGTGCCCGGACCCCTAGGACATCCCCCCTCCCTTGTGCGCGCCACTGTCTTGTGTTCAAGTTTCAAATCATTAATAAAATACTTTTTATTCATCCACTCAAGTTCAAATGCATTTTTTTAATTTTATGGTGGATGACACTTAATGTTAAAACAGTTTTTTCAAATATTAAGCTATTAACTAAATTTAATTAAAGAGCCAATATCAGTGCAATTCTCCACCAAACGCAACTACGGTATCGCTGAAAGAAGAATGCTACCATTAATACCATCATGGGCATCAACAGTACATAAGATGCAAGGTAGCACTGTAGATTATGCAGTAATATATCTAGGACGAAAACTCTTCGCAGTTGGACGAAAACTGGAAAGTTGCAAGGAAATTCGCTTTCTATTTTGCCACTTAATATTGTGATTCTGTCATATGTCTATAGATATTTATATTAATTGTAATTAATTAATAAAAAGTAACTAAAATAAAAATTTTCTTTGTTGACTTAAGTAGGAATTGATTTATATCCCCCCCCCCCTTCTATTACTCGTTTAAACTTATCTTAACCTTTACCTTTAGCATCTCGAAACTATATTATTTCTTTGAAAAATAAGAAAGCATAGAAAATAGAGATGCACATATGTAGACACTGCAATACCTTTTTTTTGTGCATATCGACTCACATATCGATGCATTCGAGCGTATGCATTCTTTGCGAAAGCGTTTTTACACGTTGGACCTTGCCTATTGATCCAATGACGTGTTTTTCGAAGTCGAAGAGGGGGGTAGGGAAGGTAAAAGAGGCAAGCGGGGGAGAGACGTACGTCACCCCTTGTGGGCCGTTTCCGGCCGGGAATGACAGCGATAGGGTCCCAGTAGCTGCAAAGATTGTGATCAGTGGATGGAAATGAGGTGCCGGTAGCGCTCGTAATAAACGGGAATTATCGAACCTGAGGGAATGGGGTCCCTGTCGAGCCACGAAAAAGAATGAGAGCCCACTTCCGAACGGAATTGACGAGAACTGAAACGTTTCGAGCAACCTTCCACCGTTATTTATTTCGGATTCGAAGCCGTTGCAATAACGACTCGTTTGCTTTTACACTGTCAGTAAATGTCGTCTATGAGGAACGAAAAATGTTCTCAACCAGGCGGGTTGGAACGGCTCGATAAATCTCAGCGCAACTGTTCCCCGTCTGAGAAATATTTATTTCACGAGGGTAAAGGAAGGGGGAAGGGGGGATTTTGTAACGAGCGTTTAAACGTCTCTCAATCGTCTTTCAAACGACGGAACCGAAAGCTCCGTTGGATTGTTTTAACGGAGGGCGGTCAGATAGGGCGCGTTTCAATTAGGTTGTTGCGAAAGGTGGCTGACTAGTACTTAAACGTATTAACGATGCCGCTTTTGTATAGGAATAGCATCCGCTATGTTCTTTTATTGAGGTTTGATTATGGTAGGGTTTTATTTGACCTTTTATTATGATAGATTTAAATTGGTATACTTATAAGAGATACGTTATTTTTGGAAAGAAAGTTATTTAATTTAACTTTTACTTAGTTTTCATTTTCTTAGATTTTTCTCCCTTTTTTTCCTTTTCAACGTTTTGACTCATTTTCAATTTTTTTAAAGTTTCTATTTAATTTTTTTTTTTTTTGTGCTTTCACACTGATGGTAAAACATGTTAACAAAGGTTAATTTTAACAATTTTCGTCTCAATTAGTTTCTCCTTTTCATGTACTTTTAATTTTTGTTTTAATGAATTTGACAAAATGAATACATTCTTTCATCTACCAATGTTTCCCCTCGATATTTTAAACTTACTAATAACAACGCTGGCTCTTTTATGTGTTTTTTGCCTAATTTTTTCTTTTCATTTCTTTTTTTATTCTTTTTTTTGAATATATGGATTGTTAAGGTATTATTATTGAAGTTTTATTTGACTAAAATAAGCATGAAACGATCTCATTCCATATTTTCTTTTAAAAAGGGAGGTACAGAGGTAATTTCAACAGACTAGCCTCTTTTGAAAAAATAAACCAAAATTAGCTTTGCCATTTAGTTCAATGCAGATTGTCTGGCTGAATAGGATTTATTTGGATTTTTACTCTGCAAAATAACTTCTCTCTGAAAAAAATCCAAAGAATCATTTCTTTTTAAAGCTATTTGTCGACCTGAATGGAAAACGGAGTTGTCGCTTATGTTTCCTTCCTCCCTTCCTCACACATTTACTTTCTTCATTTTTTTTTAATTCTGGTTGTTTTACTTGTAATGTATTATGATAAACTTTTTTGTTTCATCTATTCGAACAGTCTGTTAGCAAATTATTTATCAGAAGAAAATTTTTATCATTGCATTTTTTTTCTAAATATTACCATTTTAGAAAAAATTTCAAAAAAAAAAAAAAAAAAGGGAGAAGGAAAAAAGAAGTTTATTCAAATATTTTGTGAGTACATACGGCCTTTGGTATCATGTTCAGGTGAAATTCAGTGCGATAAATTTGGGTGTTTGTGGTTACCTTATAAATCCAAAGAATTTTGGTTGAGCAATTTGATAAAGCAAGTCAATAAACGTTTTGATAATTGGAATTACTTTGCTATTATTTTTGTTTCAAATATTCAAAGAAAATCAGCATATTGTACAATTGCAAGTAGGAAGGAATGGTTCATGGGAGAAAAAAAAACGTTTTTCCCAAAAATCAGAAAGTTCAGATATCTTAATGACATCATATGTGATATTCACCTGATTGATGACCAAAGAAAAATACCTCATAACAGGAATGAATAATTGTTTTATCTTTAAGCTATAAATTTATTTAGAGAAAACTGAAATACAATAAATTGGAAAATAACGTTATGCATATTCAAACATATTTTATGCGATTTATTATTTCGTTTCAAAGGTTTCTAAGAAGATACATATTTTGAAAGCCTTATTAAGTTCCCCTAGAATTAATTGAATGCAATCAATAAAAAATGCATTAAGGTATCCGACTACTCTAAAATTGTGAATTTTACCAAAAATTGACAATTTTTTTAATGTTTATATTCTATAAGATCATCTTATTAGCCTTATAAAAATATCAAGTATGTTATTTTCCGTTCATTAGAACAAAAACTACAAGTGTTTTAGTAAAAGCAGATGCCATTACTTTAAGCAAGATGTTATACTTTAAAACGCGTTTTACTCGAAATGTGTTATTTTAAAATGCTCAAATGGGGACATTGATTGGTAAAAAAGTTTTGAAAATAATTATCTGAAATTTTTTTGAGTATGTTCTGTATAGTTCAAATATTTTAACCTTCAGATTTATCAATCACCATTTTATTACAAAATTTGCAGTCCCTTAAATTAAAATAATCACTGTTATTTTAAGCAATTCCATATAATAACTAAGATAAAGTGCTCTAGTTTTTGTAAAAATTAAAATATCTCTTATCCTGAAGGTCATTTCAAAAATGAATAACACAGCAACACATCAGAATTAAAAAATTGAAAATTTGTTGATAAACTTTTGGTACAGAATGGGCCCCGTTTATGTTATTTTTTGTAAATTTTTACCCATTTTTTCCCATTTTAGTAATATTAGTTTCTTTTTATCTTCTTAATTTTAGCATATTTTTCTTAAAACATACTAAACAAATCTAAAAACCACAAAAAATCCCCATATCTCCATTTTTTTTAAAAAAAGTTGTCGCAAGTTGTTGTATACCTTAAAAAGAAAGAAAAGTTAATAGATTTTAAAAATTGGATAACCCATATTACTTATCTAAATAATTGCTTTTCTTTCAAAAAAATATTTAAGTATGTTATCTTGTGTTAAAATTAAATAGTGTAGTTTTCTAAAATTTTTAATAATAAGTACGGTTTTTTGGCCATTCTGTTTAATTTTAAGTGTCACCTATCTGATTTAATACATTTTAATTACAATTAAAAAACACTTAATCGAAGAAAACTATAAACTCCTTCCTTATCTCCGTATTAAAAAAATATAAGTATCTCTCTCTTCTCTCTCTCTCTTCCATATTTATTTTTATAATAAAAAAACATCATTTTCTTTAACAATTAACTGCACTTCATAATTTCTAATAGGTGTCTTAAGCCAGATGGCTTTAAGTTATTCCTTTCATTTTCGTTTAATGATCATTTCATGGCCGTGCAGTGTTACGTGTCGGAAGGAATTTAAATAGTTCACACCCATTTGGCGACGATAAATGTTCGCCAAACGTCACTTCCCCTTCAATGTGACAAGGGCACTTAAGTCTCTTAATTATAGTGAGCAGCATCATCTAATGTTTTTAACCCCCAGGGTGTCAGTGGGTTGGGTAGGGAGTAAGGGGTTTGATAAGACCCGAAGACGGGAATAATTTATGGATTCCAAAGCGACGGGATAGAAAAATGAATAACAGCGTTCACCCTTGGTGGCTTTTTCTACGGCCAGTGTTACAATCTATGATCCCTCCTTTTTTCAGTGGTGTCTAAGTGAATTGAAAGATGCGGGGGCGGCGAAGGGGGCAGCATCGAGTTGAATCTGTTTTGCTCATTGATTTTTTGAAGTCAATCATTGAGAAGAAACAAAAACGTTTTAATTTAAGAAAAAGTTTGTATATATGTAGATATTTAAAGAAAAATAGTTCTTAAATAAATAAAGCAATTAAGAAGTTAATATTGTTTAAAAATTTAAGAGCTAATTTTTAACTTAATCTTAAAAATTCTTCGTGTTTTAATGAGTTGAAGTATGGATATTCAAAAGTTAAATTTTTAAAATCTTTTATTTAATTGTCGCCCGATACATTTTATATTGATAATTTCTAAAAAAAAGTAATAAAAAAAAATTGAGAATTACGTTTATCTTTAAATTGAAATTTTTAACTAAATTTCTCTAAAAGAGATGGTAAACCTTTTCTGGCACACGGGCTTGGGCTATATTAAAAAGCAATGCTCCACAAAGCGGAATCTGAATGTTATACATTAAAAGTTCTATAGAATAAAAATATTATATGTGGGGACAATATTATATAATGTTACTTACGAGAGTTGTAACTAGTTTGCAAATAAACATCTTAACTCAATATGTGATCATTCTTTTGAAAATAACTTGTAGAATAGTTTGTATTAAATGATTAAACTTACCCATTAAAAAGATGATTGACTTACGTGATAATATGCAGTTGAAAACTGTTTTAATTTTCAGCTTGATGAAGCTAGGAATTATTATTATTGTTTTATTAAGGTACTTACATAAACGAAATGCATACAAATGACGGATATATATATATATATATACATATATATATATATATTATACATCTTGTAAGAAATTGAGTCGCACTAAATTTGAGTTATAGGTAAAAGAATGTTCTTTTTTTAAATATTTACTCCTTGTATCTTCCCTAATATTACCTGATTTTTCTTCACGTTGCTTAATTTTATTGCCATGAATGTAACATGAGTTATTACTTATTATTCAATCAATGAATGGCTGAATTTTATTTCCTTTGAATTCTCTTATAAAAATGGAATATTTCACATCACATGTTTGGATTCTATTTTTCAATTCCTACAATTAGTTCACTCTCTCCCTATATATATGTCTTGTTCAAATTTTCAATCGTTTATAAAATATTTTCTATTCATCCATTCAAGTTCAAATGCATTTTTTAAAACTTGCAGTGGGTGATACTTCATGTTAATACAGTTTTTTCAAACATTAATTCATTAATTAAATTTTGAAATGAATAAATAGTAAAAAACAAAAAAATAGTCCAGCAGCATATATAGAAAGGAAAATTGTTCGTTGTGTCCCTGTAGTGCAATGGACTTCTAAACCAAAGGTAGTAGGTTTGAATCCCACCTAGGATGGCCTAATTTATGAGAGTGTGATTTATTTTTTACTATACTATTTTATTAAAATAATTAAATATAATGAATGAATAAATAGTAACAAACAAACAAAAAATAGTTCGACACCATATATAGAAAGGAAAATGGAAAATTGCCTTCTATTTTGTCTCTTAATATTGTGATTCTGTAATATGTATATATATATTTATATTAATTGTAACTATTTAATAAAAAGTAACTAAAATAAAAATTTTCTTTGTCGACCTAAGTAGGAATTGACTTAAATAATCTTTTTTGTATTACTTGTTTGTAAATATCTTCATATGATAAATTTTGGTGTCACGTTACATTCGAGCTAAGACGGCAATTACTATCAAGGTATGAACAATTCGGAAAAATTAGAAATGAAATTAAGAAAACAAAATTAAAATTAATAGAATTTTGGAGAAAAAACTTACAATTAACTATCATCTAGCCGAGAGAGAGAGAAAAAGAAGGAAAATGAGAAGAATTTTTGGGTTCTCACATAGAACTGTGGTGATGACATGACTGTATAACAGGAGTGGGAAAAGAGCGGCTCGCCAAGACAGTTAGAAAATCAAATAGACAGCAGATGTTCTGTATATTTTTTAAAATTTCGAATGGCTAGGGTTACAAAAGACCACTACACCACAAGGGGATAGGAACAAAAACAAAATAGATGAAACAGACAAAGTAGGAAATAAAAACTTGGCGAGAAAAGTCTATGAATCCAATAAGTCCCTAGCTTGTCAATAAAGATCGCTCAAAGAGGAGCCCTTTAATGCTGGGCATCGGCGAATGTGGTCAGCATCCATGTCCTCTCAAATATCACAGAGCGTGCATAAAGGGGCCTGTGCAACATAAATTCGATGAAGATGTTTGAGGAGACAGTCGTGTCCAGTAGCCAGACGAAACTCGGCAACTACTTTACGTTTTGGCCACATGGGAAGATTTTTAAGATTATTCCACCAGATCTTATTCGAATTTCTCTCTGTGTATTGATTGAAGTGAGATCTTTCATCTTTTTCTCAATAATACACTTGGCACTGATAAAGGGGACAGCTTTCCTTGTTGTCTGTCGAATGGAAGCTCGCTTCTTTGCTAGGTGGTCAGCAAACTAATTACCAGTTACACCTCAGTGTCCAGGGATCCACTGCAAAACAATTTGTTTAGAGTACTCAGACAGACTCTTCAGCAGTTTTTTACTGTCAAGAATGTTAGAGGAGGCAGGAGTAGAATTTGAGGTCACAGCAAAAATTGCCGCTTTTGAATCACAAAAGATAACAGCCCTGTGTTCTGTATATTTGGATCAATATATATTTGTGAGCAAATTTTTTCTTGTGTGTACGAATAGCAACAGGAGAAAATATAGATGCAAGCTGGCTGACATTAACTTGCAGGCTGTGATGAGAACTTCGACAAGCAATCTCACACACACACACACACACACACACATACACACACACATTCTTGATTTCAATATATATATTGTAGAGCATTGTGATAGGGCATATTTGTCTTATTGAACTTTTTCTAAAATTAAATGCATTTATAGTTATTAATATGAAATAAACACAATAAATCAATTGAATAAAGCTGCCTCTGTTTAATTTAACTTAATATTAATTATCTTATATTTGAATCAATTATAAAACAATGGTAGTTTCCTGAGCCAAAACATTTTCCCACCCCCAGTGGCACACACAAGGGGGGGGGCTTGGGTCCGGACCCCCCAAGCTCTTGATTTTTTTCGAAGGATTATAATCCTATATATATAGTACGCAAAATTTAACTAAGTATTCAAAATAATAGTTAATTTTATTAATTAATGCTAATTATTCATTCAATAATTAATTTTTTAATGTTTTTTGTTCCCGAAAATCCACAAAAAAAATCAAAAGAATATGTTTGACTGCGTATTGGAGCATGATACGAGAATACGAGAATAATTGACTCTGAACCCCCTCTGGTAAAATTCCTGTGTGTGCTACTGACCACCTCTGATGTATAATATACTTAATCCCTTTTTTCGCAAATTTTATTCTCAAGTTTCACGCATCGAATATAATCTTAATGCGTTGTTACATAAATAAAAAAATTGCAGAAATCTTACGGAGATCTACAACATAAGATTATTTAATTGAAGAAACGTCATAACTGACTCAGGAAATGATTTATTAATTTCTTGTATTATTTTCTTGCAGTAGATACCACTAATAAGTAAAACGATTCTTAACGAACTGTCCAGGTACTAAAATTTTGCATGGCGCGCTTTAAAGTATTTCGAAGAAAGATCGTTCTAAGTCCCTGCTTCCTATAAAGAGTCATTTACCCTCAGATAAAACATAAGAGGTGAAGTTTCGATATAACCGCAAGGTGCAGTAACGACAATTATTTCCACATTACGGACCATCAACGTAATCACCTTATCACTTAAATATCATCCTCTGCTGAGATAACCGGAACCAGAACACGGAAGCTGAAGGGGAAAAAAAGTCGGAAAGTGGGGAAAAACGTTTGGAACAAGTTATCGGATCCCATTTCATGCCCGACTGGAAGAAACAAGAGACACCGCGCCTGCCTTATCAATTCACCACCCTACATCTTGCAGCTAGATACGGAGATAGCTAGTTTCATTTCATATGGACTCGCCTTTTAATAGTCTTTGGAAAACCGTTTAAGAACGAGCTTCTTTAAGAGGCGATTTCAATAATGCACATTTCACACATTGGCAAGATGATTTCGATGTAATTTACTAGGATGGATAATCATGTAAGATTGGAGAATTTAGAGAAAATTTATGGTTGGTGTTTATTTTTTTTAATAAAAAAAAATGAATTTGTGTGTGTGTGTGCTGACTTTAAGCGCAAAGAATAAATATTTTGGAATAACTTGGAAGGGATGTAAAATAAAAATTCCTATCTACTTGATCTTTATATCGCATGCTATTTTATTTTTTCAATAAATACTGAAACTTTTATTTCCTTGAATATGTTAAGACTGGGTAATATGTTTTACAAATATGAATACGATTGTTCCTTTTCTTTATTTTTGTTATTAGTTATAAGTAAATAAACTATTGCTCGCGAATATTGCAAATTCAAAATATAAATAGATATATGTATAACATATAAGCTTGAAATCATAACATACACTTTTGTGTCTATTTACTTAAGGAATATAATACATTTTTCCATAAATGATTGGATCTTTAAAGGTTTTTCTTATTTTTTAAATGAAATTTTGAAAAAACCCTAGTTTTTATTTTAATGTATTTTTGGAAAACTTTAAGGATTACTATAACAAAGTGTATAACTTGGTCTATTTCATTAATTTAGAATTATCTTTATCATCCAACATCCATAATTCAACCTGTTGATTGCTTTTATTAAAATCATACTCTGTAACAACACAGGGGCTGTTTCAGCAAGATATTTTAAGTATCTGAAATTTTGTCAAATTTTTTTTTTTGTTTCAATCATGAGAATTTCATTTTTATAACCAGACAAGAATTATTGAGTCTGACAACATCAATAAACCAATAATATTATTCTGATAATAACTGCAGTTGAACTAAGATATAACTCAGATCAACGAAAAAAATAATTAGAAAATATTTTTATTGGTTTTTAAATCATAAATATGATTAAAAAAATATTGCTTGGAAACATACTAAATATATTAATACAAACAACAATATTTCTCATTTTTTTCCATCGAATTCTATTATTCATGATATATTTCTTCAAGTTTTCAATTTTCATTTTCATGTTAAGCAGGTAAGCAACTTTTGATTTTGCAAAATTCATTTAGCTTTCAGGAGTATTATCACTTAAAAGTTAAAAAGTACCAGGTGCAAAATACCTAGAGAGAAAGATATAGTGTGTGAATTGCATTATCATACCTTCTTAAAAGATTTTGGTTCTATCACGTTATTGAATGTTTGATATTCACTAAAATTATTCTTTTATATTTTCGACAAATTTAGTTTTAACTTAGTTTCAGGCATATATAATATTTTTACGCCTTTTATAATATTACCTATGGGTTCCTACGATTTTTTCAGTAGTTTAGTTTTCCCGTAGTTTCAAGCATATATAATAGAGTTTTATGCCTTTTATAGTATTACCTATGGATTCCTACGAATTTTTCAGTATTTTTTAAAAAAGTGGTATATATATGTTAACTAATTTAAAGTATAGTACAGTTACCAGAATCTCAAACTTATAAATGATACATAATGCACAAAATAAATTCTTTAAAAAGTTTCAGATTTATGTAGTATACTATAAGGTACTTGGAAAAAAAATTTTGAATAAAAAGAGACATATTTAAAAAAAGCCTTAGGGATTTAAAATATGCTTAAAAAGGCTAAAAAAATTTAAATTTTACAAACATTTTGCAACAAATTAGGATTTTTTTGTATGGAATTATTATTAAATATTAACCTTTATGAAATACAATTAAAACCAAATAACAAATATTAAAAATAAAAAAAATTGTGAAGATGGTACCATATCGCCTTAAAAATGGATAAGACAGCGCTTTAATAGAAATGCTTCAAGTCTGGAAGCCGAACTTCTTTATAACTGAAAAGGCGATAGGGAGTCTGTTAAGGTGCGATGAAATGGCTTAAATGCATCTGCTCAAGGGATCTTTGCACAAAAGATTACATTGATGTCGACAAGGGAAGTCAGTCAACAAAAGCTGCTGACAGATGAAATATGCGATCGAGGGACTGGCTTATTGATGCCCGACTTGGACTGCAAAAAAGCAGTCAGTGTGTCCGACACGAATCGATGAACTCCCTTCGAATCTGGGGTCGTGTGAAATCAGTCTATTAGCAAACCAAAGGCCGATTCTGTTCAAAAAGGACAGTTGTCGTTTTTCGGCTGGTTGGGCTCTTGGACTTTCTTTGCCTTTTTTTCAAAGCTTACTTCTTGAGCGCTCCTGAAAAGTCTTGCCACTTACTTACCTTTATATTGGTGTAAAAGCGTCTGCTATTGTTTGGAGTGGGGAAAGTTTTCTCAGCTATGACTATTGAAGCGCTTGCCGTCTCGAAAGCTTTCGAGTGTGTTCGCTATTGAGAACTTTTCGTCATGCAGTTGGCGTTTGTCAATTCAGGACTTGAGAGACTAAGCACACTGCAGAAGATGAATGATTGTGGTAGGCACCATATGTATATTGACGTGTGCTGTAGACTATATTGTGCTATTGGCTATAAACTTTTTTGGAGAGAGAAATACAATATCTTGTTCCTTAAGTGTTATTATATGGCTACTTTATACCGTTTGTTGGAGGAAATTACTTATAGTATTGATTAGATTGGATTCTTAAAGGTAATACTTGCCTGTTAACTGGCTAAAGTAATTTTCATATTTTTTCTATTAATCAAATTAAAAAGAATTTAATTTCTAAAAGTTTTAGAAATGAGATGGTTTCATTAAAAGACAATTGTTTTTTTTTCATACTAGGTCATCGATCGGCAACTTATGTTACATGTGGCAATGAGTAGCATGCCGAAAATGCGAATTAAATTAAAGACTATCTGATATTTAATGATCCTTTTATGTATAAGAGCTTATTTTTGATTACATATATTTTTTGTTCGTGTAGGTTTTTTTTAATTAAAAACTAACTGTAATATTATTACTTCTTGATTACTAATCTTTTGTCTTCATTTTTTTTGTTTGAAAAGGACTCTTAAAAAAAGCCTTTTTTTTTATTTCTAATGGGCTACGGATTAAAAAAAAAGAGGAGGAATGGAAATTAGAGAGTTTCTATTTCTCTTAAAAATACCGTGATACCTTTTTTATGTGGATAATCAATTTATTTCATCTTATGTTAATCCAAAAATCTCTTTCTTAGTTGGAATTTTTGTAAATTTTGAATTTTTCTTAATATTAGTTTTTGGAATTAATAGATATTTTATATTTTATCACACAAATCATTTTTGAAGATTCTTAATCTCTTAACGGTAGTATAATTTTGAAGAAAATGGTCATAAAGTGCCTATTTTTTTTATTCGGGAAAGTTATATAAAACGAAGTGTATGTTCAATATATGTATTTACTTTTAAATTTTGGGTAAATTTTTAGCTTGAAGTGTAAAAGTTAATTTTTAAGAAAAGCCAGCATGTAGGGTTAATATGATTGAATGTTTGTTTTTCAGCAAAGATTAATTTTTTTAAAAAAAACATGTGTTTTAATCATAAAAGAAGAATTTTATTACACTCGTGCAAATGTAAAAACAAATTAGTAATTTTTGTTCTTGAGAGATAAATTTCAAAGCATGAGATGCAAAGGCCAACATTACAGTTAACTGTGCAGATACATCATCACTGCTCTCAGATTCACAAACCGAATTTTCAAAACAATCAATTATTTTAGATTCACTCACAGATCAATTTATACTTTAAGTAGAATCCGATTCATTTCCTGACTAATCCCATAATGCATACAATATTAATATATATATATGCAATCACGTAAATTCACGAAGAATGGAACTAAGTAACTGAGCTAAGATTACAAAAACATATCGCTAATATATATGTTTGATTATGCTAACATGTAGTTTAAAATAAAACAGCTATCTAAACATGTTACTAATAATCTGGTACTGCCATCTAAGAAATAAACATGATTCCGGGCATTAGAAATAGATAGTTTTAATCTTTTTAGCGCGTTACTTTTGAACAGTCCAGCCCGGAAATATCACGGACACGAGAAATATAGAGTGGGAAATTTCACCCCGCGATTCTGATGGGAGCCAGGAGGAAGGGGTTAATTAAAATAGATACTGTTCCCCTCTTAAATCAATTGGATATACTATTGATAATTACTACCCCCTCCTGCCCCAAGAAGGTAAATTTTACTTTCTGATATCATAATATTATACTATCTTTACTTCTTTAGATTTCCTTAATACCGTGGCGCACACAAGGGGGATGTCCTGGGGGTCCGGACATCCTCCAAAGCCCTTGAGTGTTTTTCGATTGATGATAATCCTATATATATATATATATAACGTAAAATTTAATTAAGTACTTATAGTTATCAATTAATTTTATTAATTAATGGTAATTATTAATTCAATAAATAATTTTTTACTGTTTTTTGTTAACAAAATCGAAAAAATCAGAAGAATCAATTGGTTTTGTCTTCAGGTATGATATGAGTTGGGGGACTTTCGACCATGACTCCCCCCCCCCTTGAAATTTTTTTTGAGCTATTAATATATATATTTTTTATAAGAAAAAAGCTTAACACTTTAGTGGTGACACATTTTAGCTTCTAATTAAGTTTTATACATAATATAACATTCGTACATATATCTGTTGTCTGTTGGCGGACCACTGTACACTATATATATATATATATATATATAAGAATGGAATCTCTCCATTTTTCGAATCACAACTTTTTATAATTGTATATTGATGAGTTATTATACTAATTTTTTCAGATGACATAAATACAGCTTTGTCATATAATCATTAAATATTCTAGCAGATATAATATTCTTGTCAAAGTGAACAAAACAGTTAATATTTACAAATGAGTCACAATAATGACTTGCACAATCGACGATTGATAAATTGGAAATTTTTTGGATACGCAATAATGAGTTAATTAGTTGCTCGATATTTTTCTCTAGTCCATTCATTCAAAATTTTATATTTACTCATTTATTTATGTTTTGCAATACTAGATTCTACTGTGACAGTTATCTGAGTATATGCTACGTTGCAATAGTAAATGACTTTATATATTAGCAATAGTCATATATTTATATTATAAACAATACATATATATATACTCTTTCTATAATGAAGATCGAATTTAAAATCTTTCTATAATCTGTTTTATTATGAAAGCTATTTCGTGAATATGGTTTGAATATTTACACTCTCAGAATAATTTAAAAATTAACAAATTTTTATGTATGTCGTATAAAACCAATTTCCAGAAAAATTTCCCCCTCAAACTGTATCTACATCGTTTTGATCTTTTCACCTATTTCCATCTTTATCGGTTTTGTTTATTTTAATTAATATTGTCTACCACTTTTATATCATATTGATTATTTCTCTTTTGATTTTTTAACCGTATTGTTTAATTATATTTTATACTCGAAAATAAAAATGATAAATTCCTAAAAAACTCATGCAATGTGAAGGAATACAAAAGTCCCATTATTTTCTGAGTATTATAGAAACTTTTCATCATGTTTGATTCTAACGCTATACATGATTAACTTATTAACTGCCACGATCATCGTTTGGGGATTTTGGAATTTAATGTATATGTTACCGTTAAAGTGTGAAATTCGTTACTTCATAGAATAACTAGGTATTTCGTGAAATAACTAGACAAACCAGTTAAAGTATATAAAATTATTGAATTTTACGATTTAACTAATTATTCTACAGAATAACGATTACTTGATCGTTAAAGTATGAAATAAGGTACTTGAAAGTTCTTTGAAATGGTTCCATCTATCTTTTTTGGAAAGGATTTTTCCGATTAGGAACTTAGAGATGGCCGAATAAAACAATTGTATACTCTAGATATCAGTTCAGTATATGTCAGTGAGAATTAATTTCCATTGAAGAAGTTCCAAATACTGACACAAAGCTTCGATCGATCTGTTGCAACAGCTCAAAGTTGCAGTACTGAACAAGTATTTAAAAAGTGCTCGTGTAAAAAAAAAAATGTGTAATGGTAAAAAGTGGGCTTGTTTCAAAGATAATAGGCAGTCAAATCCAAAGTGTCATCACAGCAATCCTTGCTCTTAATAAATAATGAAAAGTAAAATAAAGATACTCATAAAGTTTAAATTAATATTCTCTTACATTTTTGTTTAAAAAAGGTTACACAATGTTTATATGAGGCAACAGTTTTTCTTCCCAGCTTGTATCTTTGTTGATAATATTTAAATATAATCTATTTTTGTAGCATATTCTTTTTTCCCCTTTCTGTTTACAAATGTTAACAATATGAGCAATAATAAATTATATTATCTGCTTTCCCTTATTATTGATCAATTATTCAACCACAAAGGAGATAAAATGTATTTTGGAGAGATTTTAACTATTTATGATCAATTAATTTATAAAATATCCTTGAAGTTGTTTATTTTTCACTTTAACGGTAAATCTTTAGTTATTTGATAGAGTACCTAGTTATTTCATAGAATAACTAGGTAAAGTATGAAATTTTTCATGCATTATATACTTTAACTGACTTGTTTAGTTATTTCATAAGATACCTAGTCCTTCTGTAAAATGTGAATTATACACTTTGACGGTAATATATACATCATTCGTTATAATATATAAATATAACAAAATATAAAATTTTTCAAAAATGTCAAACGTTTTCCAGACACAAAAACATACTTTGAAACTAATTATATTGTTGCACAAATTTTTTGGACACACACACACACATATATATATATATATATATATAGATAGATAGATATAGATATAAATATACTATAAATTATATCAATTATATATATATATATATATATATATACATATATATTATATCAATTAGATATATATATATATATATATCCAACCAAAAATTATTTAAATAAATGGCAGTTGATGGGTTAAGAGAAATACACTTTTTATTTAATTCCTTTTTAAAAAATTTATTTAGAAAGAATTGAATTAAATGATAGTACTTTCAAACAAAAGATTTAGAACTCGAATATTAATTCCTCCATGAAAACTTGAATGTAGTATTTGGTTAACACTGACAATTTGTTATCTTACAAATTTTCTATCAGTGTATCTTGGTATAGAGACTGTCAGCATTGTAAGCCAAACTTGTTATTTGTTTTGATTACTCATAAATAAATCTCTGTACAGCTCACATTTTATCTGTAATTTCTTAAATATAGCATTATCATATTTTTAATCACACTCCGAATGAAAAGTAAATATCTTTTCATAAAGCATACATAGAATAAATTTTATTTTTTATAATCTTTGTAATTAATTATTCTTTTTATCACAAATCAATTGATTACATATTTCTGCTGAAAGTTAAGTAGAAATCCTCAACTTATGTTTCTTTGTATTTATATAAACAAAATTATTGTTCATGACAAATATTGAAATTTTAAAAGCAAAATAAAATTACGTTAATTGTTTTAGTTTTGGAAAACTATTGATCACTAATGTTATGCACCATTTTTGAATTGATGAAACAGGAACCTAATGGGATGCCCACCCCAACAGCTTTTTGCATGATTTTGAAAAAACGCAGTTCATCAATATACTTTCTTACACGAATTTTTGATCTAGCACCCCCTACCCCCTAATTTTGTTTTATTTCTGATTTTGTCAGTGCAATCAGAAAACGGTCAGCTTATGCCCGTAGATGCACGAGTGGATTGGTCTACTTCATGGCTTATTTATTTTTCATTTTGAATGCCCGAATTTTGTAATCCCTTCTTTCTTTATTTTGTTGAACTTCAACTTGAAAACAGCATTTCGTTCTTCAGTATAATTACCTTTTTATATGTTGCATTTTGTAAGTGTTCAGTTCGTAAGATGCAATAAATAATTTCAATAAAGTTTTGAAAGTTGATGTTCAAATTTAAGTTTTTTTTAAAACTCTACGTTGAAATTTTTAATATAATTTGTGTTGATGATTTTTTACTATTAAAAAGGTAATATTGCAATCATAGCGGAACTAAGATCCTAGTTCCTTCAATTTGAATTTTTAAATGTTGTATGTTCTTATAGATTGAATTTTCCCTGTGCATTAATTTTAATTTGTTTGTAATGAAAATGAATTATTGAAGTTAACTTCTTATGGCACGGTAGGGAAAAATTTTCGTTACGCGTTACGTGATGACGTAAGGTAGGTGACGTAAGGCGTGTGAGATTCTTATATTAATATTTATTTATATTTCTGTAACATAGAGAAATAATAGGTTCAGCTTTATTGATTAATTTTCAAACACACGTGAGTCAGTAAAGGATCATTAATTTCAGTAATTATTTTTCAAATGTGAATTTTCCCCCTGAGATTTTTAATTTACAAAATCTGTAACTGTGACATTTTATGAACGTGTTATATAGTGCTTCACTAATTTATACTTTAAAATCTTTTCATCATATTCGCTGTATATGAGTGAACTATAAGTATATATGACAGTGAAAGTTATTAGTTAAAAGACAATAAAAAACTTTTTATTTCGAAAACATAATAAGAGGTAGATAAAATTTTTATTTATAGGTTATCTTAACCTTTGTTCATCTACTGTAAGTATTACTAAATTATAATTATTTATTTATATACTGAGTGATCAATTTATCTTAGACAAATAAAAATAATTTACAAATATTAATGTTATAAATGTGGAATAACTATAAAATTCATTTGAAAAAAATTACAAATAAGAATTTTAATTTGGATGAAACAGATTGTTCCTTAGTTCATAAATGTTAATTTTTATATATAGGTAGGATTGCACATATTTCATAAAAATATTGAAGCAGATTTGAATCAATAGATTGTTTAATTCTAAATTTTAAATTAAAAGTTCTACAAAAAAGTATTATGACTTATTTAATTTACTGTAATGCAATTAATTAATTTCCAGATTTTACAAAGTCAGAATCTACTGAGAATGCTATTCCAAGTAAAAAAATAGTCAGAAACACGTTGCAATCATTCCAATCGATGTTCATCACCGTCATGATTTTCAAATCAGTCAGATTCTTGATCCAGACAAGGCATCAGATATTACAAAAGCTCAGCAAAAGAACCTCGAAGGTAAAAAAATGCCAGCTGAGCGTATGCGAGAATACAGAGCCCGGAAAAAAGTTCGCATTCAATCAACTAATGATTCTCCTTCAGTTGTATATCATCAAGATGATGGAATTTTACAAGAGATCTGATGATAGTTTAAATAAATGGCATGTATTTGTTGGATTACCTTGTCAAGATATCAACGCGACATGTAAAAGAACACCAGCTAAGTGTATGCGAGATTTACTGAGCCCGGAAAAAAGTTCGCATTCAATCGACTAGTGATTCTTCTTCAGTTGTTCATCATCAAGTTGATGAAATTTTACAAGCTGACGACAATTTAAATAGTTCTCATGAATTTGTCGGATTACCTTGTCAAGATATCAATGCGATACGTAAAAAAACATCAGCTGAGCGTATGCGAGAGTACAAACGTCGTAAAATAAATGTCGTTGAGTTCGAACTGGGGTTCAGGAACCACAACATCAGTTACCAAATGTTGAAGGAAATGAAGATGCTACTCTGTCAAATTACAGCGATTTTTATCGTCATCGAGTTGCTCATGAAGAATTCAAAATTAAATTTGTTGAAAATCCGTTTGGTTGTATTTGTTCAGTTTGTGAAAGACTATGGTTCAAAAATGATTTATGATCACTATCTTCCGAACATGAAGAAATTTTGAGAGTTATAGTTCCAAATCTCCATAAGGATAATATTGCCATTTGTAATACATGCAGACAATCTTTGAACAAGAAAAATATTACAGCTATGGCAGTTTATAACGGATTCAAATTTCCAAGGAAACCTGAAAATTTACCACCATCAGACTAAGTATCAGAAAGGTTGATTTCTCCGCGAATTCCATTTATGCAAATTAGACGCCTAAGACACGTTAATGGTCATATAAGGCAAAGAAGTAAACTTATACCGCGTGTTCACACTGATACACGCATGCATTTCTTTTTTGTTTTATAAATATTAACATGAATTTTTCATTATTATTTTTTGCACGGTTTTTTGAGAAACTATTTAGAGTTTTTTCATCCTACACGATTTTTTAAAAAGTCGTGGAACATATCTCGAAATGTACGATATGTCGCATGTATTTTCTTACACGGTTTTCTAGGGAATGTAAGAATTATGAAAAAAAGAGTTGAGTGCATTTGGGTTATAATAAAAATACTGGACATTCAAATTTTGATTAAACTTTTGTTATATATTTTTTTAAAAAAATGAAATTTCTTCCATAATATAATATTCTAGGGTTGTAAGCTCCTTTCTTAGCAAAAGAATATTACATTTCTCTAAGCCGAATACCATATCCCATTTAGATTATACATCAGCAATAATCAGATATAAACATATAAATCATAAACGAAATAAAAACTACCCATAAAAACAAGGGTGAAGAAATGCCCAACTACGTTATATCAATATAAATGTGCAATATATCATTTGTTTTAATACCAAAGAGTATTATTACTAGTATAAGTTACTGTCTTTATCAACTTTCGTTGTTATTCTATGTATCATGAATTCACCCCTGCATTATTTTACCTCTGAATAACTTTAGTTCAGAAGTATCACCATTCTTCAAACTATAGAAAAGGGATAACTTTTTATCGACAATTGCAGTACCTTACATCGAAAGCCAAGAGAGCCCTAGTAAGCGACATCAAAGAAAATAAAATCACAGAAAATTGATGTCCGTTCGGTATTATACGATAGATTCTCATAGAATTGGCAATGAATTGTAGTGCACCTTACTTTAAATGTCAAGTGGCTCTGAAGATGTAATCCCCGCTCCAATAGAAAGAAGTAGGCATTGGAGTCATCTATTCATTGGTAACAGGAATAAATGTCCTTCCTCTTACTATAAAGAGTTCTCGATTAGTTGTTTTACGGTCCTCTTTATAGACCTCAGCCTTTCAGCTTCATCTTGAGGTACCTTGTGCCTTTTACGATCACCGGAATCATTTTTGGTGTGATATAACGAAACCATCAATCCTCGTAAACTTTTGTGCCATCAGGAAGGGTAACTTTATTTGACACATAAAATACCTCTGCATTTCAAGTGCTTAGCACTTCCTAAGCCATTTCGTTCCTCAATAGCGTGAAACTAATATCTCAACATTACTTTGATCAATAATTGCTGTTTAAACTTAAAGAGAGGTAGGTTATTGAAATTTGGACTGAAGGCGGATTTTACTTCAAAATTACGGCTAATAACATTTTATATAGTAATTAAATACTGAAAGAAACTCTTCTTATATTTTAAAATCTTTGCAATCGTACTTGCATATTAAATTAATTTTGGATACAAGCAAATTTTATGTTTAATCAAAGTAAGTTGCTGCGTTTATTCTGAGTTTAATAAAATAAAACACCAGAATTTTTTAAAACTGGAAACAAATTACAATTAGTATTTTAAAGAGCTATTTAATAAGAGAAAACTTTTATGTGACTTCATAACAAATTCGTATTGTGCAGAAGGTTTTTTATATTCATATAAAAATTCCACTGTCGCACGCCCCCTGAAAAATACTCCGATATTAAAAAAAGACTTTTAACTCAAAACAAACAAACAAAAAGTCTGAATTTCTTTTCCGAGATTTTTTCTATTTTTTTCTATATTTTAAGTTTGTCTATAAAGTCAATATTTAATGGATTTTTTCTATTAGCTGCTTAACGATAGGGAAATTAGTCCTTATACGGATAGTTTATCTCCAATAAAAACTTCTGATTAACATAACGAATAAAAAAAATCTAACTATATTTAAACATAAATAAAAAGCATATCTCAAAATAGTAGTTCTATTAATATTTATTTAAGTCCATTACAATAATTTAAAAATTAAAACTGCGGTCAACTTTTATAAAATGACAACCAGTTATGAAAATGATATGTTCTCGTTCCTGTCTTCAGACTTAAATATATTATACTTAATAATTAATTCGTTGATAAATGAAATACATCAGACACAACTTTAACACTGGATACTATACTAAACAACGATTACCTTTTGTTGATTGGCAAGTAATACCTAACATCTTTCTAATCAAATTAATCCTATGTTTTAAATTAGTTTACAATTAAAAGGGAATTATTACAAAAATCCTAAACCAAGAGTTTGCTATTGTACTACTATGGCTAGTATTTCTTACTCTGTTCTGACTAGTTATACTTAGGTTTATTATTATTTGAATATATTATTATGGATTATAAATATATATGAAATATACATGCACTATGTTGTATATGCTTGTGTATCAGTATTTTCCCCTTCCTTAATCCCCTCCCCCCAATTTAAAAAGGATTTAAAATGCAATAATTACCGTATTTATTCGAATTTAAGCCGCACTTATTTTTCTTATGTTGATGCTGCTGAAAATGGGGTACAGCTTAGAATCGAAGGTGGAAAAATTCATTGGAGGGGGGACATTGAGCTTGAGAGATACAGAGAGTTAGCGCAATTATAGGTTCATGTATGTATTTAGTATTTTTCAATACTGGTAAAATAAATGAATTATTTACTTCTTTTTAGATCTCATTTTAATTTTTTTAATATCGGATATTGATAATCCCCCCTCCCTTCCATTCTACCTTATTTTTTATTTTTTCACAAAAACATGTTGAGAATTTGGGGTTTAGTTTAAAATCGATGGCGGCTTAGATTCGAATAAATATAGTATTAGAAATTTTGTTAATTGACTAATAAAACCAGATAAAACAATACAGAAAATTTTAGGAAGAATTGAACGAGCCAAATGAACCAAATGTCGATCCTCAGGCTAATATAAAAAATAAAAATCCAAAAATGTTAAATTTTTAAATTAAAATGAATAGATATTTCAAACCTGAAAGTGTTCCTTGATAACAAAATATAACATATTACGCTATTATTCGTAAATGAGGATATTTTGTATTGTAGTAATAGTACCGATAGTAACAATAACAATATAAACAACAAATTAATTCAGGAATGGTTTACATTAAGTTCCAATATTTAGTTTTAAAATTAGATATTCAATTTTATTTCATCTTTAAAAGGGCACCTTTATAAATCCAAAAGTATTTAGTTTTCATAGGGAATTCGTATATTTCATTGATTTTCTTTAATTAAATTTAAAAGTTTTTTAAAGAAAAATATAAATGCACCGTTGAAGAATATAAGGTAAAATTAATGAAAAATCCCATACATATCGAAAATAAAATGATTTTAAAATTTAAGTTGCGATTTCAAAAAACATTTTCCAGTAAAAAAATTTATTCCCCAGGAAATACTTTCAGAAGTTCCCTTACATAATTATAATTTTTATTTATATTTTAATCTCTTATGAGAAGTTTTTCTAACGTGTTTATAAATTGAATCGTAAATTAGATTAAAAATAAAGATTAAAACACAAATAAAGGAATAAGCAAAATAACAAATAAATGGAATAGCAAATAAGGAAATAAATATAGCAAATAAGCAAAAAAGCAAAGTAATAAACTATCGAGTTTTTCTTCAATCATCTTATATCAGATCAACTTCACAGTAAGAAATTCCGTGAGAGAATTCAGACCACTTTAAATGCTCTATTATCTTTATTTTCAACTCTGTGGAGAATGAAGTCCTTAGAGACTTCCTTTTCTTTTTTTGTTGCTCGGCTGTACCAGTTAACGATTGACAAGTATGACTGAACGGCAGGGAATAAAATTAGTTATTATTGTTTATATGTCAATCACGCAGCAATTTCTGGATCCCACTTCCGAAAAGGGGAAAGTTCATGGCAATTCTATTAAGACATCTCTTTATGGAGTGATCATTTGCAAGTGACAGACACCACCAATTTTACTTCACGCATTTCAAACTTAACTGCAATATAATGGTCTCAATTTTGTTTCGGATTGCTTACTGTTTTTGCCACAGGTAGGCGTCAGCAACTACCACGTATTACTTTCGATATAAAAACACCGGTTGTGAAGCGTTGAAAATTATACTTATTACTTTAGAATGCTAAGATAGCTCACGTAGGATTGATAATATTGTACTTTCTTTAATGAGTTTTTGATACTGAATTTTAAATTGTAATGCTATTGAAAAGGTGGTATGAATCTTTTCGATAGCAGTTTAACCACAACCAAAGATAAAATTTATAACAAGAATTTGTTTTTGATTATTTTTTTTAAATTTGCAAAATGTCTTAATAGTAGGGGAAAGAATATAAAAAACAGAGAGGTGGTACTGCGATAAAAAGAGATGCTTTTTATGCTTTAGGCAATAAAATTTTTTAAGACTCATAGTATTAATTTGATTAAAGTTAAGTAGATTCCATGTTCATTCAGCTGTAATTATGAGAAAAAGATGCTATTTCAAGGGGAAAAAATTCACGTCCATACCATTTATATTACCAAATTAAAAAATCAGCATTTTATTTATAGTTTATTTCTAATGCCCATAACAATTCTTTTGTTTTTCTGGAGCTGAACAGTTGCTTTTAAAAATTTTAGTTGCAACAGTTAAAAGATGTGTGTCCAGTAGTTCACACAGGAATTTTTCAAGGGGGGGGGGGTCCAGGGTCGAAAGAGTCCTCCATTCTCGTATCAGGCTTCATATGTCACCCAACATATTCTTTTGATTTTGTCGATTTTTGGGAACAAAACACAGTAAAAAATTAATTATTAATAAGTAATTAGCATTAATTAATAACATTAATTATTAATAGCAAATAATTCTTCAATTTTACGGATTATATACATAGAATTATAATCAATCGGAAAAAAATCAAGGGCTATTGGGGGTCTGGACCCGAGGACCCTCCCCCCCCCTCCTTGGGGGACATAATATCTTAAAGCTTCATCCCTGAATAGGAAAATTATTAATATAAATGAACATTTTCTTAAAGAAAAATCTTTCTCTAATCAAATTAATTTAAAATAGTAAGTCAAGATTCAGAATGATAAGTATAGAATTTGAATTGGGATGAATAATATAGCCTTTCACGAAAGGTGTTTATCTTACAATGTAATAGCGGCTGGGAGGGAGAAAAGTGCAATTCCAGTGATATGAGTGTGGTGGATAGGCAAACAAAAATTGAAAATTCGGCAATGGACGTAAGCAGGACTTCCCCATGACTGATGTCCAAAAAATCTCCTACTGTTAGTAGCGATTTATTTTGTAGAAATTTCTATCATTTTGTAATATTCCTTGGTTTTCCCTGTTCTTCGCACGATGTGAAGTCTTTCAACACCCCGAAAACACATGCAGTCTCAAGTCTCATTTCACCCCCCCCCCCAATGGGGCTGCGGATTGGTGTTTTTACCATTGCAGACCTAGTACATTCCCCAGGAGCTGGTATCACTTTTTGGTGCGGTACTATATAGGAGATACCAATTGCCGTAAGTAACTTTGACGCCCAGTTTCCTCCCCAGAGGGTGGCACCTGAGCCCTGATGATGCGAACTTGTTCTTGGAATTTAATTTTACCGAGAGCACCCAAGCCAAACAGGCATTCAAGGGATCTTTAACGTGCCGCATAATCATTCGACATGGACGTTGTCAATTTTCTGCGTCATGAAAATCCACCGACTTGAACCACAACCTTAAGCGAACATGGTCAGCGACAACAACTACGCCACCAGCCGGCTTTCAGTTTTGTTGTGTGCTTTGCTGTGGACTTCAAACAATGAGGGTTGAATTTCTCATGAGTGTGTCATCTTACATAGGTACCACTTTGCTTATCAGCAATATAAAACTGACATTCATAGTTAAATATTACCTTTTTTCCAGTAGTCTTTAACAGCCCCTATTGAATGATCTCTTGCACACGACAATCATTCATCACTCCTTATGTTTAAAATCGGCCAGTAGTGGTTTCGTAATCCAACTTGCACAGCAGTCTTCCTCTCACAGTTCTTGGGATCACATTCACATTCGATGTCAAATTCCCTTATTTCAAAATTTGAGGTCAATTAAGCTTTCTGTTTGAAAGTGGAATTCAGCGCAATACCCTGTATTCACGTAAAGTTTTTTCCTCAGTCGTCCAGATGGCTACCTGTTCGTAATAGAACTTTTTTCAGAATATCTTTTAACATTTTCACGACAGTAGAAAGATCACATGGTACTTCAACAACAATTTGGCTCAAATAATAACATTCTTCCTTCAAAAGTATTATTTTGTACCTTTCACTATAGGGTGGAAACGAAAATTTACCTATAATTTCAATATTATCCACCCACGCACACTTCAAATTGCAACACAGAACTGCATTCAATTCACTAAAACATGCTGAACATTCCATTTTCTATCCTTTATCACTAATACTTTCTAATTGGTTTGAATAGTGGTTTCATTGGTTGAAAAAACTATAACTTATTACTTCAATGATCTTGTGCTTGTCTTATCGTGTTTTTAAAAATTTAAATATCAATAAAACTATATTTTTTACATGAATTCTACAAACAGGTTTGAAATCAGCGTAAAAAAATACATTAAAGTCAATAGTGGGATAATTACAAAAAAAAAAAAAAAAAGGATACATTTAAAAATTAGACAAAAAAAAAAGGAGTGTGTTTAGGAGTGTTTGTTTGTTTGTTTTTTGTGCTCTAAGTGAGTGAGTGTTTATTAACGTCACACTGTAAGGCAACACGAAGGCTATTGGTAACGGACCTTATAATTCTGAGCCTTGGTCAAGTGGCGAGGAAGACCCCTGAGCTGGCACCTCCCAATCGTAACTACCACACCAATGAGAGGACGTTGAGCTTCGACAGATTTAACATGCATTGGTTTCCTCTGCACAGCGAGTCTTCAGTACCACTAGGCTCGAACTCATGACACGCTGTCCACGAGCTCGTGATCATAAACATTTGGCTACCGCGGATGATTTTTTGTATTCAAAGTGCACGTTATACAACCCTTGACAATAAAGTTCGGTGAATGAAGTCAGAATGTCTAATCTGACTACACTGGAGAAACAAAACGCTGCACATGCGTAGCGGCAGATGTTGACTATCTGCCCTCACCATTTTTCAGTTGATTGTAGTTTGTGTTTCACGTAAGACTTGCTTCACAAAGTACTTGTTCAGTGCTTTGGTTCTTAACTGAGAATAGGAAAATGAAGGAACAAAAGATCAATTTAAATTTTGTTAAATTTGGCAAGACACCGGAAGAAACTTATGCGATGTTGAAACATGTTCATAAAGATCAAGCACTGTCCATGAAGTGTGTGTACGAGTGGCCTGGAAAGTATTTCTGGCAAAATCCGTATCGGAAGACCAGTGACCTCCGTCAGTGACCTCCTTCAGTGACCTCCGTCAGTGACCTCCGTCAGTGACCTCCGTCAGTGACCTTCGTCAGTGACCTCCGTCAGTGACGGGAACATTGAGAAAGTGTGAAAATTAATTACGAAAGATCGTTGATTAACTATGCGCATGATAGCTTATGAACTACAGATGAACCTTGAATCCGTGCGACAAATCGTTACTCTTTATTTAGGGATGAGAAAAACGTAGGGGATACGTAGGGTACAACCCCAGTACGCACAACAAGGTTCGTGGTTTTTTGTTCACGATAATGCTCACCCTCACACAGCCAATATCGTCAAACAGTTTCTGGAAAGTAGGGGGGGGATGCAAATTGAGCATCCGCCATACTCGCCAGATCTCAATCCTCCAGAATTCTTCCTATTCCCACGGCTCAAACTCGCTTTGAAAGGAAAGAGATTTGACGACATTCCTGACATCCAACGAAACGAGACGAGACTTTTGAACTCCATCCCAAAAGAAGACTTATTGGAAAGTTTCAAGGACATGTATAGCAGATCTCAGTGGAGCATAGTCGTGGGAGGTGCCTATTTCAAAGAACAGTAAAGTAACTTTCGTTAATATTTCATCGACGTTAATGTTACAGGACTATTCACCGAACTTTATTGTCAAAGATTGTACTTCGGAATATACGGTATATATATCTATTTTCCAAAATCTCAATGATATTTTTTATCTTTAATATTCATGTCATTTCAGTCTTTCAAGTAGTTTATTAAAAAAAAATTATATATATAAAAATGTGTGTGTGCATGTACATGCATACATACTTCCAACTGTGTTGTAAATTTAAAAACAAATGCAAACATGCATCATTGAAATTGATACAAAATGATATATTAATAACACCCATGATCTTAAATGATAGCAGCTGTCTATGATATAAGATATTTTTACTCCAATCATTTTGGAGGTTCCTCCTTGATCCTTTCCATCAAAACGGTTTTTCTATTATTGCCGCGGGTACTGAGCCTAATTCCTCTGTAACAACCCCTGATTTAGCGTAACGAGATTGGATACGAATTTTGACGTCGGCAAAATACAGGACATTCTGACTAGAAGGTGGTAGAAATACCCTAATTGTGAGCTTCTTTCTGCCAGCTCTCTTGTAGAGAAACAACTTCGTATGATCCGAATTAAATCCTCAAGTTGGTGCTGAGGGGCAATTATTTATGACAGATAACAGACAGGAGGAGGTTTCGTTTTGAGGATGTGTAATATTCACACTTAGAGCTGGTGCTTTTCTGTATCCTACCATGTATTTCGGCACTGAGAATCTAAAAGTTGGGAGGAACGTTCAGAATATGCGTTACTTTAAAAATGGATGGATAGATTGGAAAAACTTTGACGTTCGAAATTAGCAATTAAGATCAAGTTAAAAAGGTTTTAAAATGCGAAGTTGATTTACTATGAAATGTTTAAAAAGATAGAAGGAGTAGTAAGTTTTAATTATGGAAAAAACTGCCTGTTCTGTAAAGTTTAGGGTTATTTTTGAAACTGCATATTTATAAAGTCATTAAATCGTCAAAAGAACTTCAAGTTAACGGACACACAGTTATTTTGTAACGACATTGATTGGTAATAAATGATTTTAACTTTTAGGAAGAGAACAATTAAAAAAAATTTGTTTCCTTCAATACGTTATTTAGCATAGACTTGAACTTAAAAAAAATATGTACGGGTAACTGCATAAAAAATGGTACAAAGCGGAGCTTACATGAAGGACTTTAATATTTTCTCATAGAAATGATTTAATTTGAAATAAAATATTGATTAATTTTTATAAATTAAATTCGTAACAAAAAATCAGACCTAGAAAGATTACTGTTACATGATTAAAAAATAATGTTAAATAAATGATTATGAGCAGAATTAAGAACTTTTTTTCGGGTGAAAAGAGTAAAACGAACTGAAACATAAGTTTTGAAGCAAAAAACACAAATCAGAAGTCTGAAATAATCTGAATTAACATTATATATTTTTAAATTTTGAAGCAGTATTAACTTCCTGGATTATAGTGTAATTAAAATTGGTCCAGATAAGGTTTGATCTCATATTCTGTGATAGTAGTTTTACTCATATTCAGGCAATTATAAATTTCAAGGGGAAAAAACTATTTTTTTTCAACCCATTTTGATTAGCTTTAAGCAATTTCAGCATTGTTTTCATTATTACTTGTAATAATATTCGATTAAATTTTCAGAAGTCTACTGACGATGAGCATTCCAAAAAAATGGGTTGGTGTGGTGTGGTAGTTAGGAGAGGGGGTGCCAGCTCAGGTGTCCTCGAGTAGCTGAACAGTGCGACGTTAATATTCCCTCACTCACTCCAAAAAAATGGGATAATTTCTTTAAGAAAATCATTGAGACCTTAAATTAATAAAACGTCATGGAAATTAATATTTTATCCTTCCTCCATGTGCTACAATAAACTACTAAAATCAATTTGCTTCATGAATTCTGGCAGAGGAAGGCAACTTGTTTGGGTTCGTGAGCCACTGTGGGAACGGAGAAAACTGGAAGGCCACACCTTCTTAAAATGATTGCATTAAGGTATCCGACTACCCTAAAATTCTGAATCTTATCAAAAATTGACAAATTTTTTGTCATTTTATTTTATAGGCCATCTTATTAGCTTTATAAAAATACCAAGTGTATTTATTATTTTCCGTTCACTAGAACAAAAACTACAAGTGTTCTAGTAAAAGCAGATGTGCCATTACTTTAACCAAGATGTCATACTTTAAAACGCGTTTTACTCGAAAAGTGATTTTTTGAAAATAATCAAACGGGGTCAGCGATTTCTAAAAAGTTTTGAATATAATTAACTGAAATTTTTTTCTGCAAGTTCTGTATAACAACAGAAGTGCTTTAACCTTCAGATTTATCAATCATTGTTTTATTACACAAAATTTACAGTCCCTTATTTTAATATAATTACTATTATTTTAAGCAATTTCATATCATAACTAAGATAAAGTGCTCTAGTTTTTGTAAAAATTAAAGTATCTCTTATCCTGAAGGTCATTTCAAAAATAAATAACATAGCAACACATCAGAATTGAAAATTTGTTCATAAACATTTGGTAGCGAATGGGCCCCGTTTTTGTTATTTTTTGTAAATTTTTACCCATTTTTTCCCATTCTAGTAATAATAATTTCTTTTTCTCTTCTTAATTTTAGCATATTTTTCTTAAAATGTACTAAACAAATCTAAAAAAAAAACAAAAAAATCCCCATACATCCATTTTTTTTAAAGATGTTATCGCAAGTATAGTCGGATACCTTAATTACTAAAAATAATAAATGTAAGTTAAATAAAATAGTGGCAGTTTTATTCAATTTATTTATTGTGCTAATTTCATGTAATCTATAACTAAACACACACGCACGCGCAGTCCCAATTGATTTTAGAATCAGTTTAATGAGACAAATGTACCTCTGACATTTCTCCCATTCTTTTTCAAATCAGGAGTGGTATGCTTGTTTTGAATTTGTCATCACAGCCTGCAAGTTTATTCAGCCAGTTTGCAGCTATATTTACTCTTGTTGATGTTCATGCAAGAAAAACTTTGCTCACAATTATATGTCAACTTAAAAATAAAGAACAGTTTCACCGCAAATTTCTTCATACACGGACATTTTTCAGCTGACAAAGATTTGTAAAAGTCAGGTAATGTTATAACATTAAACATTTTCTTCACACTGTGATCTGATTTCAAGTCAATAAGTTCAAGTTGTACCTCCTCAGGTGCTGTATCAATATCAGCAGTAATGGGATAACAGAGCAAATTAAATTTAGGCTCAATTTTTTTAAATTTGTAAAATTTTCTTGTGACCACACCTCCTTTAAACTCTGCAGAGGAACTCTTAGTAAAAATACTTTCAGGAACTTTATTTTCCTAATAGTGAAAAATAACAGGATTTTCTGACTGTCTTGGTGGGCTGCATAAAAACTCTTTGCTGGTCTCATTTGGCCCGTGGGCCACTAGTTGCCCTCTACTAAATTAAGGCGCCATTTTACACATTTTTGGAGTTATTTTAATTTTAAAAATATGCGTATCAATATATATATATAATTCTAAACTAATCTCAGGATCTCATTAATAAAGCATTTTTAAATGGCCGAAAAGAAGAAAGCACTGATACAAAAAAATCTACTCAAAAATTCCTTTTAACACTTTAAAGAGAAAATGATACATTCTATGCATTGTGGACTATATTCGAATAAATGATGTACTTCTTTGAACTTTAAGTGAATTTTGACAGTTTTGCACTCTTACTGTTACAAACAATTATAATCCAATTTAAGTATTTACTAAGTAATAACTTTATTAAATAAGTTAAGATATAATAACAATACTCATTTTGACACATTTCAAAATTCAATCTCAAGTCTCAATTCTATTTTATTTTCTAATTGTTATATATTAATACAAAAAATATAATGAACCGAATATTTTTTTTCCTAAAAAATGTATGCGTTATCAAACGTGTTTATTCATATGCTTTAAGAATGGAATTTTGAACAATGAATGACCATGAGAAACGATAACATTATCATGAGGGGAAAAACTAGCTATGGTTGTGCTGTTGTAATTCTTTAATATCATTTCATCAATGTTGTGATAACTTTTGTTCCCATAAAAAGGCTGTAAAATAAAAAAAAAAATACAAGAACAAGATTTAAACTGGTTTACAATAATCTAGTTCGTATTAATTCCACCTCTCTCTCTTTAGATCTTACTTTTTAGATTGATTGATTATTGACGTAGCAACATGAGGGCTAATAACGATGGATCTCCTAATTTTGAACCACAGTCAAGTGACAAAGGTGACACCTGAGCTTAACTCACCAAACTTAACCCCTTATCCGGTCAATTTATTTGCTCAAAATACTTTTTTAAAAAAAAAGGCACATTTTTTATTGCATATAACTAAGCATATGTTTAATAGAATGAGAAAATGGAAGAATTTTATTTTAATTTTATATTTTAAGTTCTCACATTATTTTTATTTTGCAACAGTGGAACACAAAACCCCCTAAGTATTTCCTTTTTATATGCACACTCTGCATGCTATGACGACTATTTCATGTATCTTAAGAGAATTTACCTCATACTTGCAAAAAAATTTTCATGCTCATACCTATTTTTTAAACTGTTGAGGGTTTGTATGCACACACATACACAACTTGAAGCATGATGTAATACAAAGTCTTACATTTCAATCAAGACAGAAATGTGTGACGGATCTATACGGTTCCTTCCACTAACCCCTTGGGGATTCCTTTTGGGCCATCATTTGTTAAACCAACTTTCTCCGAGGAAGGAAAGCGTGATTATGCAAATTAAGTTTAAGATATACATTCTGTATTCACTAGTTTTGAGAGTTAGTGAAGGGAGAATTGAAGGTTAGTGAAGTGAGAATAGCTTGGATGTGAAGTAAATTGATGAGAAGCTAGCAAGCCGGCAGTAGTACGTATACGTAAACAGTGTACGGCGCGAGAAGTTGGAAATTCGGAAAGTGCTTAGTTTCACTATTGGAGAAGTGTTTGAGGCCACGTCTAAGGGATTAAAGAATTGCAAGAGTTCAAGTACTGTGATCTTATTTCATGTAGAAGTTAGAGACTTAAATTATTAGCACGCTTCTAAAATAAAAACAAGCTTCGTATAAGTTATCGTAAGGATAGATTTGCATGACCGTATATATTATCCCCACGCCATCTTGTCTCACCTTCGTCCTCTGATTAATCAAATTTATCTTAATTAGAGTGTTATTTGTGTCTGTGTTGAATATAGAGATAAATAAATAATTGAACTTCATCATGTGGTCTGATCACTTAGTTCCTACCACATATATAGCCGGGTCACAGAGAATAAGGAATGTAAATTCCTTATAAATGGATCAGCTTTTTTTACAAGTTATCCTTCCAATTTCATTTCTTCTCAAGAAGCAGACTGCAAATTGTCTTACCGATTCCTGCTCTACATCGAAAGTTTTCAAAAATCAAAATTCCTGACTTCAAAATAAATAAATAAATAATAACAAAAAAATCTAATTAAAAAAAATTCCCACCCTTACCACAAAGAAAATCTCAGATGAGAAGCATTTCCGTGTCATGGGCAAACTGCATCACAAAATTACTAACAATAATAATCTCACTAGAAGAATTAAAAATACGTGCAATCATTTTACCTATTTTTTTTCTCATCACTCTTAAGAAAGTTTTCCCATTACTGTTCTAAGTAATCAAGTGCTTCGACTTGAGTGATTCAAACCCTGCTGCTGCATGAGGATTTCTTCATCTGCGGGGGCTTGTTCATTTTACAAAGACCCAGTAGCGCATTGTATGATTCCCTCTTCATTAAATAATACCTATCTATCTAAATTATTGTCATTATTTAACTCATCTCATCTAGTTTCTTCTACAGCAGGGGTCGGCAACCTTTTGACTGTGGCGTGCCAAACCAATCTACCAATAGGATTCAGCGTGCCACACACTAGGACATATTTGAAACAATTCGATTCTCGTTATAATACATACAAAGTTAGAGAATAGAGGTCAATAATATAGATTTACTGTTTTATTTCATATTAATTTTGCATTATTTAAAAAGATACTACTTATAAAAATAAACTGCATAAAATATAACTATTTCTTCAACATGTGATGGATTTATACGCGTCTATGACTAACTCCTTGGGGACTTTTCTGGGGTAATAATTTTACCAACCAACTTTCATCGAAGAAAGGAAACATGATTATGCAAATTAAGAATATTATATAAGTTCTATATTCACCAGTTTTGAGAATTAGTTGGTGAGTGGAGGATCGTAAATTTATTAAGTGCAAATCTGAGTTTATCAATTGAAGATTTCTAAGAGAGGATCCCTCGACGGTGATTAAATCCGGATCAGAGGATTGCATTCAAGGCCCCAACTGTAGGACTCTTCTTCATAAAAGTACATGTATTGTGATCCTTATTTAAGTAGAAGTTTAGCTTATTAGTGCGCGGCGTAGTTTATATTGAGCTTGTATAAGATATCGTGGAATCAGTTGAGGGTCCGTAATATTATCCCCAGGCTAACGAGTCCACCTTCATGCTCTACAAACTCATCAAATTTCTTAATTGGATTATTATTGTGCTTGCTTGATATTTTGGTAACAATAAAATAATTAGAGTGAATCATGTCTACTGATTATTCAGTTCTTCCCACACATCTAGCCGGGTCCGAGGGTAGACAAGGGGGATCAGAGGAAAGCAGGAACCGACAAGCATTACAAACATATTCACCTTCATCATAGTTAAATAAAAAAAATTATAATTTCATGCGAATGCGTAGTGTTTGCACTGCTCTTCTTCGTATCGCAAAATCAGGAGTATATTTCGGACTTTCAATTTGACACGATTCTGAGAACATTCAATTGTTAACAACTTATTTGCAGACTCGAAATATTTTTCATGTGATAAAAGATTTGATCACTTAGATAAGTAGAACCAAAAGAGAAAGCAGAATATATGCAATTTTCTCTCTTCAAACAATTAAATCTCTCCAGCAATGACATTCAATAATTTACAAAATAGCTAAATTTATCGAGTTATCTTTCAGATTTTTTTGTAATTCCGTGAATGTCCGTAATTATAATGATTGTCAAGTAAGGTCCATTACAGATTTATCAACTTCCATCCACTCAAAAATTGACTAATGTGTAGAGTAGTGCAGAGTGTCACTGAGAATTGCTCCGTGTGACACATGTGGCACGCGTGCCGTAGGTTGCCGACTCCTGTTCTACAGCATATTCGCATACATCTGTCTATGACTTGTAAAATATTCAAAATTGTGAAGTACTTTCAAAAATTAAGAAAATCTTCATCACTTTCTGGTGATAATTTCATCCACGATTTTTTAAAAGTAATAATGTTGTTGATTTCCAAGCACTTATTCATTTCAATATTTGATCATTTTCAGATTAATTAATTGCTTCGATTTTTTGAGTTATCGAATGAACAGTTATTTTATGTTTCGGCATTATAACTATGACTAGCTTTATCAGCAATTCAAGAGAGAGACATCTCTCACAAATCTACATTGTAAATCTACATCTACATCTCTCAAGTCTACAAACACATTGTAATCACGTCACGCGAACTCATGTCATGGTTTTTATTCTTCTAAAAATTACATCATTGGTTTGAAGTGAATTCATACATTTGTTTTAGTTTTATAAATTTATTTAAAAATAGATGAATTATTATTATTTTTCTTTATTAAAATTTTTGACAACAATCTCCCGAATAATATGCTTTCCGGTTTATCCAATACCGGATAATGAAGGATCTACTGCAGTGGTTTTCAAACTTTATCGACTCACAGAACCCTTGAAACCATAAAGTGTTTTTAGTGAATCCTATCAAAAGAAAAACAACTTGGAAGAGTATATCTTTTAAATTATAATATTTAAATTAGATCAACATGTAATGCTACTTTAATTAAAGACAATTCAATAAAAATACTTTATTTCTTATTAAACCTTTTTACATAATACTAATTTATTTATTTATTAATAGCATTAATTAATGCTTCCATTGTCATTAACCCTTGCATTATTTTTAGTAACTGGGATATATGTAAGTATTTTTTTACACAAACTGTCAAAGTCTGAGTCTATTGAAGCTATTTGCAGTCGTATTTCGTACTCTGCGTTAATTTTTTTATATTTTGTTTTTGTTGCCACATATGCGGTAAGAAATATTTTTAGCTTAAACACATTGTTAAAAATGGCATTAAAATGTTTATAACTGTGTGTGATTAACTTCTACGTATTCTACAACTTAGAAGTCTGAAGTTTAGGAGCTGTTCCTGCTTAAACATAGATTTTAACGTCGAATCTGTTCATAAGTTTTTTTCGCTTTAATGGGGCTGCGGATTGATATTTCTACCTTTGTAGACCTAGTACATTTCCCAGGAGCTGGTATCCCTTTTTAGTGCAGTACCTTATAGGTGATACCAATTGCCGCTGTTGATATGTTGATAAGTTCCTTTTCCTTCATCGAAAAGCCTTCCGATTGATCCATTCATGCTCAGTTTTCTCCTTTGGGAAACATTATTTTATAGGTGTTAGGTGTTTTTAAAATGTTCTTTTGCATAGTTTTATTTTTAAAGAATGGAAAATGGCGCTTTATTGTATAATTTTCAATACTGTCGTTTAAATTCAATTCATTCCATTCCATTCCACTTAGTTTTGAAAAGTATTGCACAAACAAGTACAAAATTATTTTGCGGAACCCTGGATCAATTACAACAGAATATTTACAATCAAGGTAAAAATGTTAAAATATGTTCTTTTATTATATTATAAAAAAAGTTTGCAAGAAATTTTCTAAAACGAGAGACTGACACCGAATTTATTTTTTGTTCCCCTCTCACTAGGGACCCAGTTGGTAAAGAGGGCTTTAGATACTCTTATGATCATACAAACTCCACGAGTACTTGAATCTATTTTGCATATATGTTTATAGTTTTCTTTCGAATTTTTATTTTGACTCATGGAATCATTTTGCTGTGTTTCGTGGAGCCCTGTAGTTTCGTGGAACACAGTTTTGAAGACCGTTAATCTAATGTAATTCGTAAGCCAGCTAGCGTCCAGGTCGTAGGGGTAGGTTCTTCGTAGAGTTGAGTAAGATTGAAATGAATGCTGGATATAATTATTTATGAAATATTTGAAGATTTTTAAGAATTCCATAGGAATTCAGAAATGGTATGGTAGTGTGGCATACGAATTAAATATAACACTGAAAAATATTGTTCTGATAATTTAACTTCTCACAGAGTATGTTGTTTCTAATTTTTCGAAAAGAGATTTTGAAAAATTACATAAAAAAAGGAATCCTTTTAAGTATTAAAAGACTGATTTTCTAGTTTTACATAATATTTTGAGCACAATTTACAGAAAAAAAAATTCTATCTGATTTACTTTTAAATGTTATGTACCAAAGATGCCGAAAAAATTTCCATAGAAATGTGATTTGAATTCTAACTGATTGAGTTTCTGAACAAAATAAATGTAATTTAGATGAGCTATATGGATCTTACACGTATTGAAAAGATATATAATATAGGAATTCCAGATACGAGAAATCTCACAAAAAAGAAAGCTTTACCTTGCAACTCATCTTTTTAAAAAGATATTTATAACTTGAAAATAAATATGTTATATGAATGAGAGAAATCTCACTGATACATCTTTAAATTAAACACAAATAGGATGCTTATAGTAAAATTTTAAAAGGTTGAGAGAGAAAATTGAATACCATTTTTTTAATTTTGAAAGCATATTCTTACATGCATATAAAAGGCTAGATCAAACAACGGAATATTTACTCTTAAGTGCTTAAACTTATAATGTTATCTTCATAAATCAATCGTCAACTATTGAGGAGAATTAAAAGTATCACATCCACACATAAAAGTCAATAAAAACTTTCATATATCGAACACTTTCGAATTTAGTTGATTTTTCTAGATGATTTAGTTTTCGTAGAATTGTATGGCTTTTTTCAAGCTATGAAAAATCATACGGCTCTTTAATGTATATTAATGTTATATATATATGGTTCGTTTTATAATTTCCTTAATGTGTTTATAGTGAAAAGAGTATATGGATTATTTTTCTCGTATCAATAATTCCCTTATATTTTTAGTTTTGCATTAAAAAATTATTGAAAACTTTCCAAGGATCTATATTAAAATTATTCGAATAATAAATAATATTTTAGATTTAGAAAGTAAATTCTTTCTTTTAAGTTTGCTAAATTTTGAAAGAGTTTAAGATTTTTCCTGACACTATAGTAATATATTAGAAGTAGAAGTTTATTTTGTATATTTCGCTCTTAAAATTTATTTCTAACTGATTAAGAATCTCAGGAAATGAACTCACATTTTTTTTGAAAATAGAATATTGAAAAGAATTAGAGTATTTTTCTTTGTCTTAATGGACACTCACGCAAATACACACACACGTATAAGAAAATTAAAATGAATAAGCATAATTATATCTTTACTTAGTCTCACATTTGGGTCACATCTAAAATCTTTATATATTTATATAAAGTTTCCATAGATTTTTACTGTTTAAAAATGCTACAAAAAACTGCATACAGTATAATTATATAAAGAAATAATTAAAAAAAATTAATTCGTTTCTAACAGGAATGAAGACTTTTAAAAACTTATTAAAATTTTTTATTACTAAGTTTAATGGATAATACAAGAGGGCAAACAAAATAGAAAACTAAATTAATGATGAATGAGGGATGAATGATGCAAATGATTTAATTAGATTTGATGGATCAAAAAACCAAAGACAAATGATAAAGAAGTTTTCGAGTTACAAGTTTTGATTAAATCTCGTCAATTGTACGCAGGAGTTTTGTATTGTAGGTATTATGGACATTTTAAAATCTGCTTCTACCAAAAATTCTCTGAATAAATATTCAAACAGGAAGAATGATGGCTTTCTAAGATTAAAGATGAATTTCGTACTTGAAAGAAAGTCATATACTGCTAAGAAAATCAGTACTGCTAAGCTCTTTATCAGTACTGGTAGCCTAGTGTAGTTCTTTCAATTTCTGCAACCCAATATTCAATCATAATTTTTATTGCGCCCCCCTTCATACAAATAACACAATGTATTGAATTCAATAATACTATATTTTGACGCTAAAGCTGCAATACGACTTTAACCTCTTAAGTACCATCGGCGTTTATAAACATCTCGCTCAGCCAAAGAGTTAGTTGCCCCAGACGTATATATACGTCATTCCGACGTACGATCTCTTCTGTGCACTGCTATACATAGATTTATTCCGAAGATTTTGGAATGCAATAAAAGGACCGTGACAGTGTGTGTGTTTGCGAAGGATTTATTTATTTCAGAGGATTTCCTTATTTATTCCTTTTCTCTTTCATCCCTTCTCCCCCAATACATCACATATACACGTCTACTTGGAAAACAGTGGCATTAGGGAACGAATTGCATAACATTTAATCAACAGTTAAGGGATTGTTTATAAACTGTACAAATTATCAAAATAAGTATTAATTTTTGTAAATAATTTTATACATGACAAGCCCATGGAGTCACTGGTAATTATTAAACTTGTTTTTAATGCATTGTTCATAATATTAAAATACATTGTGCAGTATTGGTACATTTATAAGTGTATTATATCAGTGTAAATGTTAATTTTATTTTTTATTATGTTAGAATGTACTTTGTTTGTTCACTCTCAGTAAATTAATATTTTTTTTTCTAAATAATCTTTTGTTTTCGACTTTTCAATACGCTCGCGCCCCTCTTGTGGAGATATCATGCCCTCAGGGTTGCGCCCTACAGTTTGAGAAATGCTGACCTAGTGGCTATAGTCACGATCTCGTAGCAGGAGTATCCCGGTTTCGAGTCCAAGTGCCACTAAAGATCCACCGTGTAAAAAGGGACGATGCGTGTTAAATCTGCTGAGGTTTAATGCCCTCTTGTTGGTGTGGTATTTAGGAGAGGGAGGTGCCAACTCGTCACTTGACCGAAGTTCAGGATTACGAAGTCCATTGCCAATAGCCATTGTATTGCTTTATAGTGTGACGATAATATACAGGGTGGTTTCAAATTCATGGTACAAACTTTAAGGGTAGATACAGGACATTGAAATAATCCTTTATTGTATAGGAATGTATGGGTGAAAGTGACGTGACGCGGTGAGGCGCTAACAGGGGAAATAAAAGAAAAGAGATTATCGGTTGGTTGTGCGTATCCGGTAGGGGACAGAAGATATCTAGCCAGCGTTCAACATGATGCAACTCAGAAGGGGAAAGCGACATTTGCAATTGTGCTGACATCTAAGATGGGAGAATTTACGTATGCTGGAAATACAGACATGCATTACATGTACGTATGTGCAAACGGCAGAGCTGCGTTACGAATGTATCATGCGTAGTTTCCTGATCGATGAAATTTTTCAGCGGCTACTTCGTCAACTTCGTGAAATACATTCGTTCCACGTCCCCAAACATGATGCTGGTCAACAAAGATCTGTACACAGTGCCAGCCTGGAAGAAAGCATTTTGAACAATGTGCCTGATAGACCAGAGTCAAGTACAAGAGCTGTTGCTCATCACGTAAGTGTGAGTCATCATACCGTTTGTAGAGCGTTTAACGAAAATTGCTTACACCTCTTCCATTTTCAGGGAGTACAAGCTTTGAATCCGGCAGAATATCTTCTCTGACTGCCAGTGGATGGTTCAGAAATGCGTGCTGCAGTTGCGCTTTATAGCTCATGTGCTGAACAGTTATGAACAGTTATTGTAAATATTACACTTATCAACAACGCTTTCAATAACGCTTTGTCTTTCTTTTGGTCTCTTATTTTTTGTGTTTGTGCCTCACTGCGTCACTTGCGCCCATACATTCCGAAAAAATAAATTATTGCTACAATGTCCTGTACCTACTTTTAATGTTTGTACCCTGAATTCGGGACCACCCTGTATAATTCTCTCTCTGTTAAGTCGCCAGTCTCAAGCTGCCATCAATGTTTTAACGCTCAGCTGTAACCTAATGCAAGTTTTATCAAATAACAGCCTAAGCTCAAATGTGTTTTATAATAATAATAATAATAAATCGTCAGAAAATTAGAACAAATTTTAAACATGTTCCGCGAAATAAGTCTTTGCTCTTTTATGCTTGTAAGTTCTCAAAGCGCAGTTACTGTTCCTTTACTACAGCTCATTCAGAGGATAACAAAACAAAAACAAAGTTCATGCATTGTGAAATGTGGTCGCTGATGTCTTAGGAATAGAATCTTGAAGAATAAATGTCCCGGAATCGATACCATTATAACCACTAAATTTGGGTAGGCAGCCTTCTAATTGGATCGTTAGGAGAAAGTCGTATCTGTGAGGTTTAATTATGGGAGCTATCGGTGAGTCCCTCGTTTAATAAGTGCAAAAACGTTTTCGCTCCCAGAAGACATTTTAAGGAGGGGAAAAAACCTTTTCCTGGGTCATTGAGGTATATTCCGAGTGTTTAGTCCTCTCTTTTGTAAGATCGGAGAGCCGTACAATTATTTTTTACTGTCCAACTAACTTTTTCCGAAACTTTTTATCTTTGCAGGGAAATGTTCCAAAACTGTCTCCTCCGTTCGGCTTCCCCCTGTGACGTCATCACCCTGACGACCGGAATAATAATTATCGCGTCACATTCTCACCGTGGTGCTACAAGGGTAGGGGGGACGCGCGCCACGAAAAGTATGTGGGGGGGGCGATGCCATAAAACTGTAGAAAAAGCTTCGTCGCTTATCGGTTCGCACTTATCGTTCTGCGGCATTAATGGCTTATTTTATAATGCTTCATCTCCTATTTCCAGTTAATTACTGCAGACAAATGGTTTCTAAAGTCCTTAATGACTTATTTAACTAAGTATTTAAGTCGATAATTTGTCGCTGTTTTTGCGGTGGGCTGGCTTTTTGGGAACAAAAAGATTTTGCATTTTCCCCTTCGTCCCCGCGCTCTGTAAGGCAGCCAATCAAAGCTCGATGATGCGCCTCTGAAAGGGAGGAAAAGCGATTTTGAATAATAATTATTAGCGTCGATTACTGGTCGCGGGGAAATTTATTGCGCTTCATTAACGGAGCTCAAATGTATCTGCTAATGGCCCAAATTGATTGGCGCAAAAACCCCTTGTCCGTCGCCAAAAATTCCCTTCGTTCCTTTTGTTCGACGCCGTTCCTGATAACAAGAGCCGTTATACGCAAATTGAATCTTTTGGAAAGGGAGGCGGCTTAAAAAATGGAAGAGGAACGACTGTGCGCGAAATACTAAAAATCTACACCTAATTATCTCGCAAGGGTGCACAAAGTGTCATCCCAATGACTACATAAAAGAAAATGTTGCTTTTTCCAACGAGTTTCCAAGGCCGTTTTTGCTCGGATTATCTCGGAACCTTCTCGATTATGAAGTCATAAATTAAGACAAAACTCACGGACAGCAGGGGGCTGCCAACAGAAGTTACTTCAAACCAGCCGTGATGGAGCCTTTTCATAATTAAAACAAATTTTTCTTTTCAATGGGCTTTCCGAACTGTATTAATTTACGCTCCCGTTCAGATCGTTGATACTGAATAATTTAGAGACTTAATTTAGGAAGAGTTAAGTTTCTGCTGCTTTAATGGCAACAGATTTTTAGTCTTTTCTCCTATAATTTTACAGCACTTTTAATAATTTTTAGTATATTCATTGAGTTTCTGAAACGTTAAAAGGTTTTTTTCCTCTCTTCTGTGCCGTTCTTGATAAGAAATTAGCTAGTAAAAATAAAATTAAGAGATTTCTCTGGAAACCAATTCTCAAAGCACATTAACTAGCGATTATATGCCTGATAACGCTAATATAATGTGAAAACTAAAGCTCAGATCTATGTATTGAACAATTTTTTTTGATAAGAAGTTAATTTAATACACGTTATTAAACATTTAAAAACAAACAAACTTTTAAAGAAGATTGTTATAAATAAAATAGTTATAATAATAATTAGAATTTTTTTTAGCTTAGAAAATTGTAATTAATTTATTTCCTAAAAAAATAGTGTGTGTGATAAGTTAGAATTTTTATATAACAAATATTTAGCATTTTCCTTCTTACATGATGCTTATTAAAATTGTAATAAACAATTTTAATTGATATTGATATAGTTCACTATTTTAATTTCATGCATAAAATTTTAAGAACAGTTTTAAGATCAGAAAAGGAAAAACAAAGTTTTTCTTAAAGCAGCATATAATCCTTCTCCGATTTTTTTTGTAGGAAGTAGCTTAATTCAAAGTATTTTTCGTTGTTATGAAATCCAAAGCAAGTAATTTAAGACATTAAAAAAAAATTAAGAGTCTACTACAAAATCTAGAAAATGTTGTTTCAAAATGAATTATTTTTTAAGTAAATCTTAATTAAACTTTAAATTCAAGCTGGGGAGTACATAAACTACTTTCATGGTAGGAATTATTTCTTTAAAAAAATGTAGACGAAAGCACCAAGACGTTTTCTCAGTGCTAAAAATTAAATATCTGTTATTCTATGGGAAGAGTTTGAGCCTCCAAGACCCACGCTTATGCATGCTATTGAATTCAAGCAAGTATGTTTATTTATGGTTTCACTACATTCAGTGACGCACACTAAGTTATTGAACAAATAAGTAGCATTAATTAATAAAATAAATTATTAATGACAAATAAATAATTAAATTTTAAGTACTATATACATAGGGTTAAAATCAATCGAAAAAAAAATAAATCAAGGATGATGGGGGATCAGGACCCGTGCCCCCCTATGTGCGCCCCTGGAAAAGTTATAATGCAGATTAATTTAAATGCTACTTTGAAAAATAGATTTTTTTTTGTAATTAACTTTATTTTACTCTGAAAGGAATAAGAAAAAGAAATAAACGGAATCTTGTCTTATTTTTTTCACTTATTTTTTGCTTCAAGAAAAATAAATACTTAAGAATGTGTAGAGTTCCTATATATTCCTCATTCATAACCGTAAAAAAAACGTTATCAGTGTAAAGTCGATATAAAGAGAATATTTTCTTTTTATACGAACATGTGGTTAATGCATTAATCGTAAATAATAGGAGAAAGATCTATGGGAAAATTATATGATTTATAGTTCTCATGATCAATACAATCTACAAAATATCCTACAGTGTCGCTTTATTATTACTTTTAAGGTTATCGGCATTCGGTTATGGGATAGAAATGGAGCCTAAAAGCTACGGTTGGGGATATCCAACTATGGCCAAATCATAATTTGTCTCCCTTAGAAATGCTGCTTTTTATTGAAGTAGTAAATAGTCCCCAAATTGGAGTTACAGCATATGTGATTCATTCCGGGACTCCATTTAATAATTAGACTTTTATTAACTATTGTATTTATTCGAATTTAAGCTACACTCCCAATTCTCTACACGTATTTGAGAAAAAAAATATAGAATTATGTAAAAAAGGTTCATCAATAACCGATATTTAAGAAACTTTTAAAAAATCAATGAGAAATAATAAGTTAATCATTTATTTATTTTACCACCAGTATTAAAAATTTTCGAATACATATATGGACCCATAAGTACTCTAAACGTCAATATCATATATCGAAAATGATTCGTCACTCCCATTGTTACGACTGACTTCACAATTGTTGACGGCATCGCCATTTTCGTACACGGTGTCGTCTTCCGTGCCATCCAATGCATTTGTTATGCAACATTTTTTTTAAAGAATGCATTATAGAAAAATGTTAAACTATTATTAAAGACTGCTGATCATTTGCAAGCAAAATTTATATCACTTTGCTTACGCCATTGATGTATATTTGTTTCATCCGTGTCAAATTTTTAGTGGCCACTGCTTTGTTTCCGTTTTTTTTTCTGCATATAAAATTGCCTCCCTTTTTATACTTGGGTCATAGTGAACTCGTCTTGGTACTATTACGGATATCTTTGATGTTTAGATGATTAAAATAAAGCTTATAGAAAAAAAAATCCTAAATGCGAGTAGATAACGATGTTTAGGATACACTAAATACTGGAGATAAACTGCGGAATAAGATAAGTCATCGATGCAAGGGGCCAGAATGGACAGTTACATTTTTCCTTCTGAAATAGGTGGAAAATCAATATCCCCCATACAACAAATGTGTTGCCTTTGAATCTAAGCCGCACCTGATTTTCAGTTTCATTAACATTGGAAAGACAGTGCGACTTAAATTCGAGTAAATACGGTATTTCATCCTAGCATTAAATGTATGTAATTCGATAAGAAGTGATGCTCACCGAAAAAACAATTTAGTTTATGTAATCAAGGCGAAAAGAGTTTTTTAAATTTTAAATCAAAATAAAATTACTATACGAATTCATATCTAGAAATTTTCTTCTATATCATTTAAAAGATTGTTACGATAGATCAATCTGTACTTTGTGCTTGGTCATGTAGCTGAGCATTGGGTAAATTCTTCAAGATATGTAATTTTTATGGGTATTTAAACAGACATTTTTTGTACTAGTATATTCATATGAACACAGGAACTTTACTTCACCCCCATTAGGAAAAATTAATAAAATTCCTTACAACCGCTAGAATTTAGATTTTACTGTTAATAACTGTCTCAAGTAAAGGAAAGTTATATAAGTAGAAATCTAAGGGGGGGAAAAGGTAAGGGTTATACACACAAATTAAAATTTTTATTCTTTTTTCTGAGTTTATTACCTTAATTATTGAATATGTGCTCATATACATAATTAGTTATCTTTCCTTTAAATAAGATAAGAATGCAAAGTACTCTCTTAAAATACGAGGGTTGGAACTTTAATAATGGCAACAATTTATTTACATGAAACGTGAAAGTGATTCATGTCACCATGTTTTACAGAGCTTCAATACAGTCGCCAGCATTGCGTGTAACCCGTTTCCAACAATGAGGAAGTTGCAGAGCACCTGTAGCAACGCCTGTTTTGTTGATAGTTAGAATGGATCGGTCTACTGCTGCAAGAATCTCTGGAACACGTTTGAAGCGGATGCCATGAAGTTGTTAATTCATCTTAGGAATTAAGTCACAAGGACTTAGATCTGGGGGTCGATCACTATCCATCAGTGTGGCAACAGCATGCACTTCTGCTTTGTTGACACTAGGACGACCTGGCTGATGCATGTCTGCCACATTTTGGCGTCCTTCATGAATGCTTTCAACCATCTTGCTACAGTTCTGTAAGGCAATGCTGATTCCCCAAAAGCCTCTTGAAGCCCTAGACGACATTGTCGTGCTGTACGACCTCTGGCACATTCAATTTTTATCCAACTTCGCTGTTCTTGTTTTGAAATCATCCTGACAACACTTAACTTAGACCGCAAATTATTACAAGGATCAATTCTTCCAGTCACTCCAAATGCGCATGACGTAAGATGGACGAGTCTTTTTGCTGAGAGGTAAGGTAGGTATGTAGCTCACGTGAAGTATACACGACATTCTTTGGATTTGTTGTGTAGCGTTTTTACATCAGTGTAGCCACTATCAAAAAGTTCCAACCCTCGTATAAGATTTAATTTACATGGAGAGTGGGGATCTCTTAATTTAAACTAAACTCAATGGCGCGATAGCCCATGGCGGGCCAAGGCCTACTGTTTCCATCTCAGTTTTTGTGACCTTAGCACTGAGGTGTATGAGCAGATGTGTTCCGGTCAGGTGGTCAGTCTGATGCGTCTCTTCCTTTCACCACGGTTAAAAATTGAGGTTCAGTGGCTGTGGTTAAGGAATCCTTTGCTAACAGATGGAGAGGGAAAGCGATTAATATAGAAACACTTTTTAGACGTGTATTCAGCTTGGAAAATAGCCTCTTCTCTCTATATTTATTGCTCATTATCCCAAATATTCTAATCAATCAATATGTTTAATTATTACTGCCACAGAAAAGTTTAAGGTTTGTATAAAAATCAGTCATTAAATATTTGTAAATGGTCATTTATTTTTAAGAAAATATCATCATTTTTTTTGTTTTTTTGAGAAACAATTCAAGTTTATTACACACACACATTTAGAGTGAAGTTTTTAAATAATATTTACAAAACGAATTCAGCATTAAAGATCATTTTTTTCATCAATTTTAAGTAAGAAAATAAAATTTAAAAAAAATTATTCCCTATCATGGTAAAATCTATATTAGGGTGAACCAAAAAAGTTTTTTTTAGAATTTAAGAACTTACGTATGAAGAATAAAGACTTTCTGGTATACATATGAATAGAAAGATAAAATTAAAATTAATTTTTATGTTAAGTACTGCCATAAAGGGAATAAATTTTAGGTATCTGAGCTTTTTTATGGTAAAAAGTTAAAATAATTTTGTTAAAAGAAGCAGAAACTTTAGTACTTTTTAACATTTCTAATGACGATAGGACACCTACTTAATACTTTCGAGAAAAAAGTACGAGGTACATTGAACAGCTTCTTTAGCTCTAAATTTTCTTAAAAACCTACTGTCAAAATCACAATGCTCGATAAAGCTGAAGATGGAAAAAAACTTGAATCGGACTGGCTCGACGGTGTGAACAGAGAGAGAGCTGGCATTATGAAATCTTGCATGCGCACGTTGTATTATTCAATATTCAATACTCACATATAAATTATCATCGCTTTGGGCTATTTATATTAAAGAATTTATTATTTATTCTAAAATCCTGTAACTATAATTAAATCTTTTCCATTTTTTTCGAAGATCAACCCTCTGTGTGTGTCAATATTAATTTTTGAAATTATTTTTTAAAATTATTTTTCTTTATATTATTATTACTTTATATTATCTTATTTAATATTATTTAAAATTATTTTTCTTTAGATTGTTATTACTTTATATTATCTTATTTAATATTATTTATATTTAAAATTATTTTTTAAAATTATTTAATTGTATCATGAAACATCTTTTCCGTATAGGTAGTTTCAGATTAAGATGACTCGGCACCCAAAAAATGGCCTAAATATCATTTACTTATTTTTATTTAGTTATATTCCTTGCATTATTATCTTTCGATTGATGTACCACTTTTGTATGCATGAAAGTTAGAAGTTAGAAAAAACTTCAATTGAAGAATGTAAACAAATTAGGGAATTCAACCACGCCTCATTTTTAGGTTAAAAAAAATGCTAAAAAAAACCTTTTAATAAAAAAAATCTATTTTAAAAAGTGAAATAATAACTAAAAAAAGGAGTTACAACTAAAGTAGGATATTTCTGAAGTATTTCATTAATGTAATTTTTTATTTCTTTGAAATGTCTGCATAAAAAAAATTAATTAAGGCATTTTGTATTTATATTTTTATAATTTTTCATTTCTTATTAATCATATGTTTTCTATAAAAATACAATATTTCTGTATTATATGTAGCAAAAAACTTTAAAATTTCTGCTATGGCAGAAAAACATTTTTTAAACATTTTTCCTTGAGTTTTCTTATGCAATTAATACTCTCTAAAAAGAGATAGTTTGTAAAATATATGGTTTGAAATAATATGAATATGCTATTATTCTTAAGAAAAATATGTAGCTAATATTTTAAAGTGGTATTTTATGTTTATTTAAGCTTATAATACTTATTTTTTTAGAATTATAAACGTTAAAGTGGTTTTTCTCACTTTGCGCATTTTCGCATTCAAAATGCTTCTCCTTCCACAATTATTTACCAATCACTTCCATTTTTTTCCTGTGTTTTATATGTAATGCATGTAGAAAATTAAGGATCCATTTTTCTGTAAAATTAATACTTTTTTAAAAAAAAATTTAAGTGTAGGAGATTTTAGCTTTTTTGTTGAATTTTAGCATACGTATCAACATTTTATTTTTTTCTCTCTCTAAAACTAATTAAGTTATTGTAAAATCGATCCTTAAAGTTGTTTAAAATATTCTTAGGAATATTACAAAAAAAAAAAGTTCTGGTAAAAAAAAAATTAATTAAATACAAAAGAAGTATTATTTTAAAGTGTTTCGTATCTTTTAAAAAGATTTCAAATTTTTCAAATTGTTTGAATAATCTGTTCAAAATTTCCTCTTGTATCATTTTCTTGAATAGAAACATTATATGAAATGTTAAAATACAATTTTTAAATACATAAATAAAAAAAATTGTTCAAAAGGTGTCAAGTCCCCTTATTAATAACTTGTGTCCCCACATAACCACAATCCACCCTAATTTATATTATGAATAAGTCAGGGTATTTTTTAACAGTGACATCTCTGAATAATAATAATACATTACATCAGCGTTTCTTAAACTATGGGACGCCCCCTCCCCCTAGGAGGGCATGATAACCCTACAAGAGAAGCGCGAGTATATCAAAAAGTTGAACACAAAGGATTATTTTAAAAAAATTATTAATTTACTGAAAGAAGCAAAACAAAATATGCAGAGTCTGCCATAATAAAAATAAAATACACATTTACACTAATATAATACACTTATATATATCAGTACTGCACAATGTATTTCATAATGAATTTAACAGTACTAAGTTAAGAACAAGTTCAATAATTACCAGTGACCCTATGTGTGGCATGCCATAAAATTATATACAAGATTTAATATTTATCTGGTTAATTTGTACGGTTTATATTTAAAGTCGTATTATATATATATTACATTTTATGTGTGTTCTAACTCTGTTTCCTACTCTATACATACGTTTTTTTAATTCTTGTACAATATACTTTTCCATCATTTTTTATAATTAAATTTCTAGAAATCTGGTTTGTATCTTCTAGCTTTGTTTGTAGTATAATTTTGTATTATTAATTTATTATACTATGTATTTTTTAAATTTTATGATACTATATATATAGATAGTTTTATGTGAAAGTATATTATTATTGAATTCAATTTATTGTTATTGTGTGAAGGGGGCGCGATGAAAATTATAGTTGAAAATTGGGTCGTAAGTATAGAAAGTTTGAGAAGCACTGCATTACATCTATAAAAAGATTTTTATATAAATTTTGATTAACAATATCAAAAGGATGATTTTACACTCTTTCATTTTTTACAATTGGTCTGTTCCAGAAAAATTTGCCTATATTTATTCAATTTGCCCCTAATAATCTTATCATAATTGTTTTGTGAAAATATTTTTTGTTCTGGATTCCAGTCCATTGTTCCGGACTGAAGAAGTGTACCTTGCCCTAAAACTCCGTACGATTCCATTTAAACTTGTTGCGCAAGCACGGCCACGATGATGATTGAACCATCAAAGTCTTCTAAACATTGCTTGTCACTCGGAAGAGCTAATGAAAGGCTTTTAACTATTTCTTAATTAAGAAATAGCAAAATGAACATTCGTTTTTGCCATCCCCCCAAATAGAATCCGTTTCGCGAGTAGGTTTACTTTCCAAGAGCGGAGGCGTGTCAACAGACATCAAAATGCACCCAGATTCGAGATGGTTTAATGGATTGGGCGGACTAATTGGTCTAGAATCCACTCCAACGACAGAGCCCACTTTATAAAACCCTTCCTACTGAAATTCATGACAATCTATTTTTCTGTAAACGCACTCATTGGAGCCGTTTGAACAAAATACGTTGCTTCGGTCGATAGCGGCGTTTAAATGGTCGAACGTTTCTTTATTTTTCATCTCTTTTTTTTCCCTCTACGTTCTTATTTTGAGCTTCGAAATTCGATTACCGAGAAACGACTTTTAATAGACCGTTTGGAGGTGTTTCAAGGGAGAAGGGGAGAAAAGGGAGATAAACGGCGAGGGAGAAAAATCATCGGAGGAGGATTGAGCGTCAGCTCCCCGGAGGGATTTGATTCCGTCGAAAGTGAAGAATAATCCTTTTTGGGGTGCAATAAGCTCGTACTTTTCGCCTCGTTTCGTTTTCTTTTGTTTTCTCTCGGAATTTTTCTCTTCCAGTCGGAGGTTTGAATTCCGCAGTTTCATTTCCCGTTAGTCAAAATAAATAAATGGGTCTCTTAGACTGGAGGCCGAGGTTTCGCCTCCTTAAAGTGGGCTTAAGTGCCCAGTAAGAAATAATGCTAGTGATTCAAGTAAGCATTCCTCAATTTTCGCTCTTGATTGAGAAAAGTATTTTGATGTTTCCAGAACACTTCGATTCATTCGATAGAGTTGTTTTAGTCAATTTTCCAGTATGGTTCCTTTAATTTATTTATTTTTTAAGTCAAGTTACTCGTTCATTTTTTCTTATGTTGCGTTTTCTCAGCTGAATTATTCTACCATGTAAGCTTTAAAGTTAATCTGGCTCTTGAATTTTTTTCAAAACAACATGAAGATTTCATTGATTATTATTCATTAGAAATTTAAAAGTAAATTATTTTCAATTCTTTGCTTATAACTTATTTTTTACAGATATTTTTCACGTGTCTTTTCAGCTTTTTAAATTTTTTTTTATTTTTATTATTTTTTTTTTAAAGAAAAACAAATACTTACAGCCAACTCTCTTTTTAAACGATTTTGAAATAACACAGTTCACCAATATATTTTTTAACACAATTTTTTTTCTAGCACGAATTATCTAATTTTTTTAAAAATCTTACACATAATCCTGACACAGAATGTGCATTAAAATTTTAACGTTATTTTAAGTTTTGTGTAACAGGATATCAAGAATTAATAAACAACCTGAGAAACAAAACAAAAAAAATGCTGCTAATAAAAGATTTTGTAACCAAAAAAAACATAGACTGTAAATAAAAACACATTCTTCATTTTAACCAAAGCCGCCAGTTCTGCTAAGCATATCTACTGATGATAGCATTTTGATCTCTTTCGTAATAAACGTGTACTCTTGTTATCAAGTAGCGATGAATAGTTGTTAATTAGTAGTTTTATTCCTAACTTCAATTTGAATTTTTATGTGTTGCATGTACTTGAAGACTAAATTTCCACTGTAGATTAATTTTTAAATTTTTTTGTAATAAAATTAAATGTTTTGCTTTATAAATAGGTGATATTGATATCATTATTATTTTTCTTGCATGCTCATCTTACACGATTTTTGAAAATTGTTGAACATATTCTGCAATTTTACTATATGTTGCTTGCAAGATTTTCTTATGCACTGTTTTCTAAGGAACGTTTCTACCTTGTAAAAAAGAGTTAGGTGTACTAAAAACATCTTCGTGTAACTTTTGAACCTTTTTAGATTTTGTTTCATTTATCTAATATATCTTAAATTCCGTATTTATTCGATTCTAACCCACCACCGATTCCAAGCCGCACCCCAAATTCTCAACACATTTTTGTGAAAAAATAAAAAATACAATATTTATTTACAAAATTGAAAAAAATTAAAATTAGTACTAATAAGAGGTGAATTATAAATTTGTTTTACTAATATTAAAAACTTTTACGCGCATACATATACCTGTAATTGATCTAAGCTATCAGGCTCAATTTTCTTCATTCAGCGAATTTTTCTGCCTTCGATTCTAAGCAGCACTCGATTTTCAACAGCATTAACATTGGGAAAAGGTGCGCTAGATTCGAATAAGTATATATTTTATATAATTTGCTTTTGTTAATTCCTTACAATTATACCTTTTTTCAGTTTTATAACGGCTATATTTACCATTTAATGTAATTAGATTCAACTTTATTTCAATCTTAGACAACAGTCTATAAGAAAAGGCATTTAATAAAGTTCTTTTACCTAAATTTTTTTAAAATTTAAAATTTATTATTGCAAAAAAGAAAAATAATTAATATGTATGGAGGACTCGTAAACATTGATAACATTTCTAAGCTTCACTGGGAAACAAAATGTTTTTTACATCACTTGTGTCTGTCTGGAACACAACTTAAGTGATATAGGTGTGGGGTTATTTTTCTTACAGTTATGTAGTTTATAAATGTACAATGATTTACTGTTATTTGTGCAATTTATTAATATGTAGTTATTTATTACAAAAGATATTTGAATAATTTGAATTTTTACAACTTCTATAATTAAGTAAAAATTCTTTAAATGTTCATTTATTTGCATCCTTGTATTTGATACTAATTTATTTCCTCGGCAGTAATTAAGATATGCTGCTAATCTCACTGTTCCAATTATTATATATACATATATTTTTTTTAAAAAAAACCTCAAAATAATATTCTCCATTTTCGCGTTGACAATCATATAAGTTCCATGTACATTTCAGTTTTCTTCGTAAAAACAGAGAGCGGTAAATGCATCTAAAAACTAAAAAAAAAAAGGCAGTTTTAAAATATAGGTGCACGTTATGTACCGGAATGTACAGTACTTAAATAATAATTTAAAAATTTTCAGTTAATTTCAATAAGTTAATTGAACGAGGATTTTTTTTTTAAAAAAAAAATGTTGCGAAACTTTTTATTACAGTTGCTCATTTTCAGAACTTGCGTGCAGATATTTTTGTATTGTATGCATAATTTTTCATTCAGTTCTTAAAAACTTTTTTACACTATCAATTTATTTAATTTGTTTATCAATGCAAGGAGAGGAAAGGAAATTTAATTCATTGAAATCAGAGATGAAAAGCGCAGTTTTTTTTTTAAAACTAACTTAAGATCTTTCAAACCTAATTTATTTTTGTTATAATCTTTAGATATTTTATATCTTATTTTTGAATATAGAAATAGAAAAAGGTATTTGTTAAGCATTAAGTGTTTAAAAACACACACAGAATCGGAAGAATATTGCATTTTTTATTCTCGAGTTCACCCCAACCAGGGTTTTATTACAAGAACTTATAAACATGGGTAAGTAAAAAAGAATTCCGTATTGTTATTAAAGCTGAAAATAAAGTTTAATTTAGCCGCTTTCTCAAGGACTCATTTCCAAAGAGATTTTCTACTCCTTTAAGAAATAGTTTATGTAAGTACTATGTATTTAGTGTTTTTGTTGTTGTTTTTTTGAGGAAAAAAAGATGGTGTTATATGTTTTAAGCGATTTTAAGATAAAATGAAAATACGTTCATGTGACAATTGCTATGCTATATCCAATGTCATAATTTTCGTAGCCATGAATTTATGGAATGATGTTATTTACACAATGTATAAAGATAAGACATTTCACACACACACAAAATCTGAAATTAGTTTTATTAGAAAGAATGAAATTTTTCTGCTTCCTTGTTAACTGGATTCAATATATAACTAAAAATTCATTTTTTTACAATAAAATCAAAAGGAATAAAACATTTCTTGGAGTAAGTAGAAAAAAATTAAACAGTTCTGGTAATAAATCAAATTTTAATTTTCTAAATCATTGCTATAAGTTGCATAAATACATTCACTATTCTAGTCTACTTTCTTTAACTGGGTCACATTAATATGTTAAGTTGGTTCTTATTTATAGTTTTGCATTTTGTAAGTGATTCAACTATGCTCTATCGATTACTTCACATGTGAAGCTGAAGTTTACTGTATTTTCCAGTTTGTTATGTAATAGAATTTTTGAACGGGTCGAAATGAAAGAGAGATGCTGTGAAATTGTGCACTTTTTTGTGTGTGAATTGTGTAATACTGTGAACTTTTTTATGGTGAAAATTGTCAACCATTCCTGTGACTAGCATGCATTTAACTTGGAGTACGATGAATTTAGAGTTATTTTCCAACTTCACAAATTTCACTTGCATTTTCTTCTTACTTCTGTAAAATTAATTATTAATTTTTCAGTTTACTTCATTGTAAGACTTATTTTGTTTTATCTCCGAAGTTTTTTTTAAAAAAAGAATTATTTCTATTTCCTCCCGTTTTTTGAGAGCATCTGACTTCATCAAACTTTCGAACTATTTAAGTTAGAGTTAAAAATAAGACGAGACTGTACATAATTAGTTAAATATTTTTCGAAGAAAATTATTTTGGTTATAATGGATTACTACCAAGTTTTGAACATTTTGCAAGATAATGAAATGATTCAATTGATTCAGAAGTTTTAACGGTAAGATGATGAATTTTTTTTTAGTAAATTACAATAATTAAAATCATTCTAATCAAGTTTTGAGTTCCTTTCAGGAGTAGGTTCTAAATTAATGCTAAGAGTAGGGAAGTGAGAAATATCATTCTTAAATAAACCAGAAAAGGTTGTTTGACGAAAAGTGATTGTGTTTAGCTTATAAAATATTTTTGCAAGCTAATTTAAAATATCTCTTTATTATTCGTTTTATACATATTCTGCATAATACATCCCCCCCCCCAAATAAAGCTTTATATGATAGTATATCAAAGGAATGCAAGAAGGCTTATTGAATTGCAATATTCGACATATTTTATCTACTTCTGATTATTTTATATTATGACATGATCCCATTTTATTTCTCTGCTCCAAAAAGGACTGTTGAATTAATGTCAATTGCTGTAGTAGTATTTTAAAATAATCAAAAATATTAATGAAGAAAATTAAAGTAAAAATTCATTTAAAATGTATATAGTTTAATCAAAATAAGAAAAGATAGGAAAAAAGTTATGAATGCAGCTAAATACTACTTGAGAGCTTATGTTACCAACGTTCATTAATGTTAATGTTGTAATATCGTCTTATAGCTACTGAAGAAATTTTTATGGCATATATTTAGTTCGACGAACCAAGATTTGAAGAGAAGCAAATCTTGAACAAAGGATAATTCAAAATCCTTAATCAACAGATTTTGCTAAAAAATATATATGCCTTACGAACAATTCTCTGTACCATTATATTATTTATTTTTCCTTCCTTTTATTTCCTGAAGAAGAAAACGCACCCTGTGAATATATCTAATAATACACCCAATAGCTCCCAATAAGTACAAAAGAGCAATAGAGAGTCTCTGACTGACCATACCATTTGAAATCCAATCCGCTCCAGAACAAAGTCAGGGATAAAATAATGCCAGAAAAAAAGCCAAGGCGAAAATCTACGCCGGAGAGAGAATTTTTGTATCCTCATTCGGCGCTTTGTGCTTCCGGGGATGTTTAGTCAGGGTGGGAAGACCCCGGACAAAAAGTAAAAGCAGAGCCGGGGAGGGGAAAAAAAGCGTCAGGCGGTTTATCTGCTGGGCCTTCCACTGCGAAAGAATGATTCTTCTGGAGTCGGAGTCATAAAACTCCATTAGAGATGGGAAATTGCCGTGTAAACCCTTATCTCGGGGTGGATGAATTGTATAATGGGTTCCAGAGGCTTCTTATCGGGTCCTCTTCAAATGAAGCTGTAACGGCCGGACCACGGACTTGCAATGAGCCCACAGGGCTGTCATCCGCTCGCCCACTATCGCACCAGAATAGCCTTAATGTTTTCATCCCGTTAAAAAATGGACCCGCGAAATCGAAAGAAACAGACCGATATTGAATTGTAAATAATAAACTCGTGGGAGTGTCTAGAATGTAGTTTAATCGATGAGGAGTAGGGTAAAAGGGGATAATTGAAACCGATTATATATACGATATAGTAAACTCTATTTATGTAGAGCAAGATTGAAATTTGTAAATTTTGAATGAAATGTTCAATATAAAAAAAGGCTAATCTAAAGAATTCATCGAATTGATTTTAAATTCTAAATTATCGTATTTATTCGAATCTAAGCCGCACTTTTCCCACCAATGTGAATGCTACGGAAAATCAGGTGTGATTTAGAATTGGCGGAAAAAATACGTTGTGTGGATGGGGGGAATTCATACTGATGATTAGAACAATTACTGATTCTGAATGCATTTAAGACTTTTAATACTGCTAAAATAAATTAATTATTCACTAATTATTAGTTCTCATTTTAAGTTTTCTTAAATTTCGTAAATATCGGATAACCATGAATCATTTTACACCATATTTAATTTTTCACAAAAACATGTTGATAATTTAGAGTGCGGCTTAGAATCGATGGTGGCTTAGATTCAAATAAATACTGTATAATTTGGGGAAGCATCTATAGTGTAGTTAAATTAGTTGAAATTTATATGAAGCTGTTTTTATATGATTATGTTGAAAAGTAATTTCATTTCAAGCAAAAAATAAAGTAAAATTCAAATTTTTAAAGGAATTTTTCAATAAAAAAATTGCTGTATAAGTACCATTTGTCAAAGAATAAATAACAAAAAATAAAAGCATGGGTTGTCTTTATTGAACTAATGATGAAAAGAGTTTTTTTGTGCGTAAGAAGGAGCATATATACAATACTAATCCATTAATTAATAAAATTTTGGAATAGAGTTAATTTGAGTTAAACTAACGGTTAATTGATTTAAATGTTGAAAGAAATTTTTTGAGATTCTGAAGAAGGGGAAGATTGTATCAAGTTCAGTTAAAAATTTAAAATGATTAAATTTTTAAAGGAATTTTATTATAAAAATACAATTAATATGATTTAAATAAAGAATCAATTCATTTCAAATTAGCTAAAATTTAATTTTTAACTCTTATAAAATTTTTATTAATTTAAAAAATTAATTTTTTATGTAAAAAAGTAAATTTAAAAGAAAGATAAAAAAAATCAGGCAATTAAAGAACAGCTATTATTGAATTCGAGATTTAGATTTATTTTAATTTAGTCGATAGAATACTAATTCGTATCGATTGCATTTGTAGTTTTCGAACTGAACCTTACTTAAATAGAAAAAAGAAAGTGTATTCGTTTCAAATGGTAGAAAATTAAGTTTCTAGAAATTATTATCTCAATAAAAATTTAAATCACGGAATACAGAAAGCAATCTTTCAGAAATAGAATTCTTTTAAAGTTAATTTATGGAATCTATATTTTGAAATACTTGAGAAAAAGTAACAGGATTATATCGAAAAATCACGAATCAAATGAGTAGAGAAATATTGATAAGTTCGAATCAGAGAGAGAGAGAGAGAGAGAGAAAGTTTCAAGTCATCACCAAAAACAACGTTTGTTTAACAATTTGTGGATGCTATTAAATAATTCAAATTAAAGAGAACTATTTTAGTAAATATCTGTTGAAATACGTTCTACAATAAGGTTAGCTCTTAAATCAGAATGCATTTATAATTGAATAAATCGTTAAAATCCATAAGTAAAAAATTAACTTAAAACATATTTTTAACATCTTTTATAGCAGTAATGATACATTTGAGTTACGCAACAATATATTGAAACCACCCAAAAAATATATTCGATTATAATTAAAATCATTTCATTTAATTCATTTTAGATATGACTGTTTTTAATATATCTTTCTTTCGAAAAAGACTGACTTACTTTTCTTTACATTTGAAATTAAATGTCTGATCAATAAGTAAAAACTGTAAGAAGGAAACAATTGAAGTTTTCAATAATTGAGCAAGCACATGTCTAATTGAGACATATTGACTCCAGTATACAGAGTGTTCCAAAAATAGCTCCCAAACCTTGTACAGTTAGATTCCTCATTGAGAATATATAAAAAATGCCCGAAGAACTATACCTGTACGAGCAATAATTTACGAGATAAATACGAAAAACGATATATGAAGTAGCAAGGAAAAAACATTGTATTGGACACATCAACTGAAGCATTTGCAGATATTTAAAAAGGTAGATGTTCAAAGTTTCCGCAGAGTATATTGAGGCAGGCTTGAGAGCGCTGTGGAATGGATAAGTACACACGTTGCTGCAGCTTTGTGTCCACTGAAGTACAAGCAGCGTGCAAACGAGTAACTAAGTCCATTTGGGAAGTCACTGCATCTCGATACACCAATTCCTTGAGATTTCCCCACAGGAGAAAAGTTCAATGGTGGGAGATCTGGTGGTCGTGGTGGCCATGTCCGGTCCAGCGGCCGGAGTATGTCACATCTAACCAATCACTTACAAAAGCACAGAAATGAGCTTACATGAAACATCATTCATACACCATCAATTTTACTGTATTTTTCTCGTAAACTAAGGATTGTACAGGTGCAGTATCTTTCGCATTTTTTATGTACTTCCAGTGAGAATCTGGCTGAGCAGAGTTTGGGTGCTATTTTTGGGACAAACTGTATAAATGTCAAAATTTTCTGAAAGCTTACTCCGAAATAAATTCTGATTATATCCTTCGCAAGACAATAGAACTGCTGATAATGAATGTTGCTGAACGTTAAATGAAACGGTCTTAGTCAACATTGAAGTGGTATAAAAATTAAAAAATTGTGAAGAACCAATTCAGATGTTCTTCTGGTCTTTTGATCGCAGCTTACATGTGTTAGATCTGCTATCAAAACAACCCTCGTACATTACAAAAACGTTCAAACTTTATTTAACAATTTCTGTTGAATTCCAGTAATTTGATACCTTCAATGTGAAGGTAAAATAAAGTATTATAATTATTATTTTTGCGTCTTTAATTTTTAATGATTAATAAAAAAAAACATGTGATCTATCTTTATATTGTAAAATTATGTCTTATGGGATGTGTTACTCCCCCACCCCTTTAAAACTGTCTTTATTACAAAGCTACTGTTTTCGTAAGGAAACTGTTGTGTCCGCAAATAATTTATCTATTTTTCGTACTTATGTATTAAAAAAAATCAGATTAACATACTACTAAGTTTGTGCTAATTTAATCCAATCAAGTCAAACCAAATCATTCTACCGTATTTATTTGAATCTAAACCTTCATCGATTTTAAGCTACAACCTAAGTTCTAAACATGTTTTTGTGGAAAAAAAATAGTACAAAAGGGTCTATCAATATCTGTATTTACGAAATTAAAAAAATTTAATGAGAACGAATAAGAGGTGAATAATTTATTATACTAGTATTAAAAACTTTTAAATATATATATATCAGTGGTCTGCTTCCACGGAACCTTGGGGTTCCATTAGACATAAGTAGAGGACCCACGAATCGAATTAAAAATCGAAAAGAAAATTATAAATATGTATGCTAAAAATGAATTCAAGTTCTCTATGAAGTTTGTATGACAACAAATTTCTAAAAAGCTCATCCCAGTCATTAAAACTGAAAATTTTATTTATATGAAATAACTTTATATATTTTGTAATACTTTTTTAACATTTATTGTACTAAAATTAAAAAATATTAGATAAAATGTTTTTTCTTATATCCATTGCCAATCATAATGTGACTTTATTTTGTGTTTATTATCCTGGGTTCTAAAAATAATTTTATGCTTACAGTATTTTGCAAAACTAAGCAATCTTTAATGGAAAACGCACCATTTTTTATTTCCTATAATGAAGGGAAGGAACAATTGATCGATATATCAACAGAGATTTGATGTTAAAATCTAAATTTAAGCATGAACGTCTCTTAAATTTTGGGTTGAAAATTCATGTAAAATACACAGGATTTCTCACACAGTTATAAATATTTTCATGCCATTCAGAACACTGTATTTAAGTGAAAAATATTTCTCAAAGTGAATGGCTATAGAAATTTAATTTACAAGTAACCTATAAAACGCAGCAGCAGATAATTTCAATAGATCTAGACTTCGACAGTTCGTGTAAAAAAGGGCAAGCACATATCTCAGTTACTAATGATAATGTGTGTGTGTGTATGAGGTTCTCTAATATATATATATATATACGAGGGCTGTTCAAAAAGTATCGAGACTGAATTTATTATGCAAAAACATACATACATAAACACGTTTTGAGTCAATCTCCTTCGAAATATGCTCCATTGGCAGTAACACACTTGGCCCAACGATGTTTCCAGTCCTCGAAACATTTCTGGAACTCAGACTTTGGATGTCTGAAGCTGCTGTGTCGAATTCTGTTTTATGTTTCAATGTCCTGAAACCGGTGTCCTTTTAAGGTGTTCTTGATCTTGGGAAAGAGGAAAAATCAGCACCACAGCCTTCACTTGTGCAATCTTGTCCTCATTGCGAGAGGTGGATGGGCGTCCAGAATGGGATCACTGTTCACTGATTGACGACCCTCCTTGAATCGCCGGAACCACTCGAAAACCCGAGCACGATTCATTGCTTCATCTCCAAATGTTGTTTTCATCATCTCGTAGGTTTTGGTGCCCATTTTACGGAGCTTAAAGCAAAACTTGATACAGATTCGCTAATCCGTGTTTTCACACATTTTCTTTTTTCGACGAACGCACGCAAACACTCCACGTGAAAGAAGTCAGTGTGACTGAACGGCGCGCTGTACAGACCTGCCGAATTTTGTGAGACAAGGTGAAATATGCGCGTGCATGATGCGCACGGTCCCTCCGCTGGGGGTTTTCTCGAATAAATAGAATAAATTCAGTATCGATACTTTCTGAACAGCCTTCGTATATATTAGAGAATAAACTATACTAACATAATATAAAAAATTTTAATTACAAATATACTTTTTTTAAAACTATCTTTAGATAAAATACATGTAACATTTGATCTACTTTAAAAATATTATTTTAAAATATATTCTTCTAAGAGAGAGAGGAATGGGGTTCCCCGACACCTTTTAGTTCTAAGGGTTCCGTGAATCGAAAAAGTTTGAAGATCAATGATATACATGAATCTCTAACTCAGTGATTCCCAGAATAGTCTATCGACCCTCCAAGGGTCTACGACGACCTGCAAGGGGTCCACAACTACGAAAAAATAATTTGAGGGTTCATGAGGTGTAAATAGAGACTCTCATTAAACTAAATCATGACATTAATTTTAAAAGAAAATTTAAACAAATGAAAACCACATTTTACCTATTTAACAGATTTATTAATTTCATTTACTGAGATTAATTTGCAGTTACTAGGTGACAGCATACATTTTGTTAAAACAAGGGCCATCATTTCAGCGTTTCTTGGCAGAATTAAGCTAAAAAAAAAAAAAAAGGAGTATAATACTCTGAACGTCTAGTTTCTCAACTGGCCCCACAGACAATCTGTCAGAAAAAGGACATTTCAACCCGTATTCAACATTTAAATGCCCTTTATTCAGATTTGAAAACCAGGTTTGAGTTATCACAGAAGAGTAGTTATTATAGCAAGCAACTAATTAATTTAGTCACATTGGGGGGAAAAAATGTTACAAATGTTACAAGACAAAATTACAAGAGGAACTGATCGAAATAAGCAGTAACGGATCTTGAAAGTAAATAAAAAAAAAAAAAAAAAAAAAAAAAAAAAAAAAAAAAAAAAAAAAAAAAAAAAAAAAAAAAAAAAAAAAAAAAAAAAAAAAAAAAAAAAAAATAAAGTTTAGAAACGGATGTTAGAGTAATTTTGGCTTTAAAAAGATATACCTGTTATTTATTCCGAATTATGGAATGTTGTGAGAAAGTGTTTAATTACTCAGTTCAGTTCAGTACAGTGTTACCACTGTACATCTGGAGTCCTGGCTAGCACCTTATGCTCCGAAATGATTATTTGCATTATTTTCTTCAAATAGGATGCAAGGATGGGTCTTGATTATTCTGTGTAACTGTAAGCTTTGTTAACTTATGCTTCAAAAGTGGTTGGTGAAACTAGAGTATTTTGAATCTATTACATGGTATTTTAGAATCTATTGGTTGTTTTTAAAAATTCTTCGACTTTTTGAATATGCTCTATTGTATCACAATTCGCTATTGATGAATAAGACCATTCACTATTAGAGATAAAAATTTTCAATATTTTACGTTGCGACTGATATTTGTTGCAGGTTAAAATAAAATGTTCACTAGTTTCTGGTACATGGCAATCTGAACACAATGGGGAATTTGTTTGTTTAAAAAGAAAATAAATATCATTTAATGGTAATTTCTTTGCCCGCAGCTTATTAATTAAAACTTCTGTATTTCTATTTTTTGCTGCCTGTCTATTCCATTTTTTAAGATGAGAAATATAACTATAATTTTTATGTCTCTTGCTCTTTTTCCATATTTCTTCGTTTTCGCTTTTGTGTTGATTTTTGAAAAACGTATGTAGATCTTCCCAAGTAATCCAAAGAATAATATTCCATGGATCTGGAGAGGCTTTAGCTCTAATTTATCTACTTCTTCATTAATTTCTATTCCCTTGTGAGCTGGTACCCAAATGAATGTAATTGATTGAGCTATTTGGAGACTCTCGTGGAACGTTGAATTTAAATTTAATATTATCGTACTGGATTTTCTATTAATAATATATATAAGGATAAACTTTTCAGAACTGATAAGCTGTCCGTCCAGGATATGACATAAGTTTTCTGTTTCTGAAACCCAGTTTTTTAACGCAGTCCATATGGCGATAGCTTCCGCTGTAAAAATGGAAATCATTTCTTTCAGTATGTAATTTTGTCTAACTTTTTTCTTGGGGATTAAAATTCCTATTGATGTTTGATTAGTATTTTTAGAACCATCTGTTGCAATTATAATACTGTTATTAAAGTTTGACTGGATATAATCATTAAACATATTTTGCACTATGATATCTGGAAGATCTCTGTTTTGAAAAGGCAGTTCATGAGTATAGATGTTAATTTTGTGATTTTCATAGATTGGAGGAGGAGGGGTCCACTGAAGAATATCTACTTTAGAAATACATAGTTCTTGGAGCAGGTTGATTGACTTTTGAAAAATACTGATTTCTTTTTCTCTATATCTATAAAAATTATTATTTATATCCCAAAATAACCTTGCATTTGGTGACCAGTCTTTTAATGCTATTTGTTTAATAATAAATTTTTGACAAAGGAAATTATGTCGATTATTGATACTGCCATTCATAGATTCCGCTCTTAATACGTCTATCGGAGTGTTTCTTGGGAGACCTAGGGCTAAACGTAATGCAGCATTGTAAATTGGTTCTAGTTTTTGTCTATTGCTATTGCTTGAAAAGGAAAAAGTTGACTTCCCTAGTCAAAAATAGAACGGATTGTGGCATTAATAATATTTAAAAGAGTATCAGTTCTTGTTCCTATTTTAGGGGACGATAATGCTTTGATTGCATTTAAATATTTAAAACCTTTCTGTCGGAGGTAAATAATATGATTTTTCCAAGTGATATTGGGGTTGAAGATTATCCCTAGGATTTTAAGACACTACTTCGGGAATAGGTTTATCACTTATTTTAAGTATAGGAGGTATTGTACTTCTTTTTCTGGAAAAGTTGATTAAACTGTTTTTTTCTAGAGAGGTGGACAAATTCCATTTTTTACACCAGGCTGAAATATTGTTTAAAGATGCTTGTAATTCGTCTATTGTTTTGTTCCAATTTGTGCCGCTATTATATAAGAATATGTCGTCTGCATAGACCAGAAGATGGCTGTCATGTTGGATTTCAAAAATGTCTGCCATATAAATCATAAAAAGGAAAGGGCTCAAGATGCAACCTTGAGGTACTCCGTAATTGTTTTTGCTGATTTTCGAAAAATTGTTATGCCATTTAATTTGAATTGTTCTTTGATGTAAGAAATTTTGAACCCGACGTAGCAAATTACCTGAATATTCAACTTTTTTGAATTTAGAAACTAGACCACTTGGCCCCACTGAGTCATATGCTGATTTAATCTAATGCAACTAGAATAAAGTATTCCTTACGTTCTCTAGCCAGTATAATATGTTGTAGTTGAAGAATCGTATTATATATAATACTGCTTCTGTGGGGGTAAAAGCCATGATGATTTACGTGAAAAATTTTATTTTGAAAGCTGAAATCTAACATTCTGTGTAGGATCATTTTTTCTATTAATTTGGCAATTATTGAGGTAAGTGAAATTGGGCGATATGACGCTATTTCCTTGAGATTTTTGTGAGGTTTTATGAATGGTAAAATAATTGCGTGAGTCCAATCTTTTGGAATTTGACTAGAAGACCAACTGTCATTAAAGGATTTTAGGAGATTTATTGCTTTGATGGGGAGGTGGTTGATTGTTTGGAGAGAAATTTTATCATGCCCTGGACTGCTGTTGTTTTAATGAGATATTGCTATTTTTAATTCTTTTAAAGAGAACGGTTTATTAATCTTGGCTATTGTCCGGAATAAAAATATTTTGGATACTATTATTGTTTTGTTTTGCGTAATATTTTAAAAAACAATTTGCTTGGGATTGTTCGCTTGTTAGTATGATTCCATTATTCTCAATGATGTTAAATGAAGAATAGTTCGAAATTGTTCTATTTTTGATTATCCGGATTATTTTAAAAAGAATTTTAGAAGAGATTTTTTCACATGTCTTGTGCCAAAAGTTTTCTTTACAGGTTTTGATAGTTCGCTTAAGTTTTGCACTTATTTCTTTATATTTTATCCAGTCTTCTTCTTTGAAGTATTTTCTTGCTTTCTTAAGGAGTTTTTTTTTTTTTTTTTGCTCTTAAATACCCGCATGCTGCTGTCCACCATGGAGCTCTTGAATTGATCTGTTTTATTTCTGATTCCTGAGATAAGATTTGGGCTTTTCTAATTTCTTCTATAATATTTATATTTTCATTTAAATTTAGCTTTTGTTGAATAAGATTAATAAATTTGTTCCAATTTGTTTTTTGTCTAAAATTATTTGTTGTTGAGCTGTTTGTTTTTTGTAATTAACAATAATAGGAAAATGGTCACTTCTAAAATTATCGGTACTTAATTTAAATTTATAGATGATAATGAAAGATCTATAGATGTAAAAATTCCCGATGAATGGAGATAAGTTGGGCTTTTATCGTTTAATAAAATTAAGTCATTTTTTCGATAATCCAATCAAAATCTTCTTCCCAGACGTATTTGAATTTTTTGAACCCCATATTTCATGAGATGCGTTGAAATCTCCCAATATTAAGCTATGATTATCTATATATGATATGCTATTTTTGATAAGCTGTCGTTTTTAAAGTTACCCGGTGGGATGTAAATATTAAAAATTGTGATAGGAACTGTATCTATCTGAACTTTTACTATTAGAATTTCTAAGTCTTCGCTAATTTCTGAGAATATTTTTATTGCGCTAACATCTTTGTTTAAAATTATCATTAATCCTCCTCCTCTTCTGATTTCTCGATCGATTCGGAATATATTCTTATTGGGAATTGTGAAATTATCATTAGGGTGTAGCCAAATTTCTTGGATTATTAAAATGCTTGCTTTTTGAAAAATTGGCGTGAATAGAATATCTGATCTTTTGTTTTTAATTCCACGTGTGTTCCATTGGATTATATTCATGATTTAAATGGGAAAAATGTGCAATACTACGAATTAGTTTAAATGTTCAAAAAGAAAACCGATTATTATATATATATATTTTTTTTTAGAGGATGCAAGAAATTTTGTACATTTATCTAAATTTTATTTTGTTCTACTATACTTTCTAAATTATTTTCTCTCTTTTCTGATATGTTTTTTAGACTTTTTGCTTTTCCATTTATTTTTCTATTAATTCGAAAGTCGTTATCTTGTGAAACTGTTATATTGGATGCAATTTTTTTTTTAACGGAAGATTCTATTGTGTTCATCAAGGATGAAAATTTTTAATTTATTTGAGTTACCATCGCGTTTAGTTCTGCCGTAAAACGTTGTACAATTTGTTCTAATTTCTTTTCAAATATGTTATTTTCTTCCAATTTTAATTTTAATTCTTGGAATTTTTTTTTCTAGAGTTTCTATTTTCTCAGTTTGCTTATTATAAGTTACGGCCGAGAATGAGGTCTTCTCGAGCTCATGGTCAGTGTTTCATGATTTCGAGCCTTATGCCACCTTGTGGCCACGGTACCTTAGTGGTCAAGGTAACGGATTTGTGGCTGGCGTGTCATGAGTTCCAGCTAGTACCGCTGAAAACCCACCGTGTAAGGGGGCGATGGTCGTTAACTCTGTCAAGGCTCAAACGTCCACCTATTAGTGTGGTATGGATGTTAGGAGAGGGTGCCAGCTCAGTTGTCATCCTCGTCACTTGAACATGATTCAAAATTTCGAGGTCCGTCGCCAAAAGCCCTCGAGAAGCTGAATAGTGCTACGTTAAAATTCCCTCACACAATCACGCCACTGAAAACCCGCCGTCTAAAGAGGTTGATATGCGATAAATCTGTCGAGCCCCAAAATCCTCGCTTTGGCATGGTCTCTTAGTTCGTAGTGGGGGTGCTTGTTTAGGTATCGTTCTCGTCACTTGACCGAGGTTAAAAATTACGAGGTTTGTCGCCAATTGCCCTCGTGTTGCTTTATAGTACGACGTTAATAAACATATTCATTCACTCATTATAAGGTTTTTAGGAAGACAAACTCGCACAATATTGAGTGTAAGAACTGAGACAGTTCTTTTTACAACTTAATTATTCCACAGACATCTCGACTCTAGAAAGGATTAACCAATGTTTCCCAAAGTGGTCTATATGGACCCCCAGGGGTCAATGATGACCTGCAAGGGATCCATGGCAGCGAAAAAATAATTTGGGGGTCTATGAAGTATTAACGGGGGTCTACGATGATGGCTCTCATTTAACCAGATCATGACTTTGATTTTAAAAGAAAATTTAATCAACAATCAATTACTTATTTAACAGATATGTTTTCTAAATTTATTGAGGTTAATTTGCAGTTCCTAGGCAACAGCATAAATTTTATTAAAACGACCATCATTTTGGTATTTTTTGCCAGAATTAAGCTAAAGGAGTAAAAGATTAACGTTGAAAATTTTCCCAGTTTCTCACTTTGTCGCAGACAATTTGCCAGGCAAATGACATTTTAACCTACGTTTAACATTTAAAAGCCCTTTATTCAGATTTTGAAACTAGATGTGAGAATACTTTGATTATAGTGATACCACAGTAGACAAGGAATTGATACAGTCACATCGAATAAGGAATGTCAAATTACGAAAGGAATTGACAGGAATAGACACTAACGGAGATACTGAAGTAAAGTTTAGAAACTGATATCAGAATTTTTGGCTTGAAAAAAATATTCCTATTGTTTATCCCTAATAATGGAATATCTTGAGAAAGTTTTAATTGCTTTTCCTAGTGAGGAGTTTCAGCAAGGTTATCAAACTCCAGAAAAAGAAAAAAAGGCTGGACACTACTAACCGATGAGATTTACGGTTAAATCTGACAAGATTGATGCTAAATGTGGAAAATTTGTTATTGAAACACTAGATTCATCCCTCCCATTAAAAGCATTTGTTTGTTGCTCAGTTATTTTATGTAACAAAAATTTTATATATTTGTTACATTTAATTTAATTAATTAAGACGTGTGTGTGCTTCTTAAGTTTTAAACACTATACTCTTCATTTACAGTTAGAAATTTAAATCTTTTAAAGTAAGTAGCACTATACCAGCTGTCAAAAAGACATTTAAATTGATAAATTTGAAAAAAATCAGTATTAGGTAAGTAGGGGGTCTACGCCAAACCAAAAAACATGTCAAGGGGTCTATGAGACAAAAAAGTTTGGGAACCTGTGGGATAAACTAAAGTGAGCCCCATCTTAAGATAAACAGAGAAATCTAAAAGGAAAAGATAACTCAAGCGTGTTGCAACAGAATAATACAAGAAGCTAGAAATTGTTCTAAAGCTAAATCGAAGTGTACTCCTAGGTAATAAAGTTAAATACGCTTCAAGCTACGCATTGGTGAGAGGTAATTGATTTTCCTTTGAAGGTAATACACAATTTACAACATCATAATCTTCCTTCTCGGTAACGATCAAAAATGGCGATACATACTAATATAGCAAATACAGTTCATTTAAGCTCTTTGCAGGTCTTAAGGCATGGGCTAACTGGGCCTGAGTCCAGGTCACAATGGGGGCCTCGTCTCGTTCTCGACTCAGCCATAATAAGATCATAATTCGAATTATTTCAACTGTCAAATGTTTTTTCCGGTTGTATTCTTCCAAAAGAACTGGGAATTTTGGACAACATGTCAACTTGCTACATGTAATGATCGTCGTGTATGATGGCCTACCACAATACACTATGAATGCATTAAAATTACTTTCTGACAGAAAAGAATAAAAAATACGTATAAGCTCTTAAAACAAGCAATTAACTGCAAATAAAAACTGTGGATTTGTGTAACTTTGGATATTGCATCTTACAATCCACATTCATATCGCATAAGGCAAATTCCTTTTTTACAAAGCACATTCATCACTTCGAAAATCGAAATTCAATATCTTCAAAATCAATTGTTTTCTCCTTCAAATATGAAGTTTTTCTGCAAATAAATTTATTTGAATTATTACTTGTCCACTTCAGAAATATATACTGAAGAAAATAGTACTTTTAAAATGTTTCAAAACTTAGTTATCTAATTATAAACTTTTTTTTGTCAAAAAATTAAGAATTTAATTAAATTTTTAGAATTGATGAATTTTTTGTTGGAGTCCATAAAAGCTAAAGGAAAAGATTCACCGGTAACTTTAACAATTATTTTTGTATAAGTTTCTTTTTTACCCCCTTCAAATTTTTCTTGTCATAAATTTATGAATTTTAAATAAATATAAATTAAATGTCAGTATATTGAACCCCCATCCCCCTTTTTTTCTAAGAAGCAAAAAGTAAAATTTCTGTTATATTTTTAACTATTTATTAACAATTTCAAACCAGCTGTATTTACTGAAAATTAGTTGTTTTGTAACAAATAAATCGTTCGATAAAATGATTTCAAAAGAACGAAATTACCATGGAAAAAATTGAATTTGGTTTGAAAAAAAAAGATAGGTTTTCCTTTTTAAAAAGTTTGAATTTGATCTGTAAAATGATGAATTTGATTTTTTTAAAGGAAAAGGCAAATTTGACTATTAAATTTTGTAATTTCACTGATAGTTGAAAGAAATTCACAGGAGACAAAAATCGATTGCTGTCATCTCGAACGTTTTCGAAAAGTGAGTGAATGTGGGGGGGGGGGGAATCAAGTATTTTTGGGGGGGGGGGTCTCAAAATATGCTACTGGCGAGTAAAAGCTGTAACCATATTTCTTACAGTATGTGAATAAAAAGGCTATATAGGCTATGTGTACTATTTTATTGCTATTTTTAAGGTATCCGACTACCCTAAAATTGTGAATTTTGCCAAAAATTGACAATTATTTCTATGATTTTATTTTATAGACCTTCTTACTAGCTTAATAAGAATGCCAAATTTATTATTTTCCGTTCACTTGAACAAAAACTATAAGTGTTTTAGTAAAAGCAGATGCCATTACTTTAAGCAAGGTGTCATACTTTAAAATGCGTTTTACTCGAAAGGTGTTTTTTTTTTAAATGCTCAAACGGGGACAGCGATTCCTAAAAAAGTTTTGAAAATAATTAACTGTGAAATTTGTGCATGTTCTGTATAATAGTAGAAGTGTTTTATCCTTCAGATGTATCAATCACTGTTTTATTACAAAATTTACAGTCCCTTATGTGAATATAATCACTGTTATTTTAGCAATTTCATATAAAACTAAGATAAAGTGCTCTTGTTATTGTAAAAATTAAAATGTCTCTTATCCTGAAGGTCATTTCAAAAATGAATAGCAAAAAGCAACACATCAAAATTGAAAAACTGAAAATTTTTTCATAAACTTTCTGTACCAGAATGAGTTCCGTTTGCGTAATTTTTTGTAAATTTTTACAAATTTTTCCCATTTTAGTAAGAGTAATTTCTTTTTCTCTTCTTAATTTTACCATATTTTTCTTAAAATGTACGAAACAAATCTAAAAACCACGAAATAATCCCCATAACTCTATTTTTTAAAAAAAATTGTCGCAAATAGTCGGATACCTTAAATGCTCATTTATCTCAAAAAATTTCTGTTAATAACTATATTCTTTTGAAGAACTGAACTCTGCTCAGTGTTAAGGGTTTTTTAATATTCGAAAATTGATTCCGTGTGTTTACCCTGTCAGGCAAAGGATTTCAACTATATCAGGGATGTGTAAATAGCCCTGCCCGTAAAACATTTTTTTGTCCCCTCCAATAGTCAGTCAAAAAATCAAATAGACAGTTAATATTCTTTATAATTGAGTCAACATATTTGCACGCACAGTTTTTCATGTATGAAAATCAACAAGGGTAAATATAGTTGGCTAACATTAACTTGCAGGCTCTCTCTTTCTCTCTCTGCGATGAGAATTTCAATAATTTCTCTCCTGATTTAAAAAAAATGAAGAAAAGTGTTTTATATTCTCAATAAACTGATTCTAAATGGTATGGTATATGGTACAATTTTTATGCCTTTTTTGAGATACAAAGTTAACTATAATTAATCCAATCATTTTTTAAAAAATATTGTTCTCGGGTGTCCGCCGCTTGCAAAATGTGGCCCTCGAGCCAAAAAAATCCCCCCCCCCTAACTATAAGAAAGGGATTCAAAAGGTTAAAATTCAATCTAAATTGCTGATATTTGGTTTCCTTTAAACATAGTTTTATCTTGCTTATAATTTACTTCGAAAATAATTTTTGTGTTTCAAAATAAACTTATAGCAAAACTTTTTTAAATTTCTTACATGTCAATCACAATTTTCATTATTTTAATTGAATTAATTCAATGTATATAAATTTCTTTATTATGGAATTATTTGAAAGACATTGAGATTGCTATGAAATAAGTAGAATAAATAAAAAAAAGAATCTGAAGGTATTACTCAGCTAATATTCATAGTATTATTCTTATTAAAGTATAAGAATGGTGTGTTAAAGAAAACGCAGTCTCTATTTGTCATTAATGCGAATGAAGTTTATATATCATGACATTGAATAGAGCAATCTGTATATACCTATATCATGGCAGATTGTACTCTTTTCAAGAATGTATAATAGATTTTTAGAAATGAAAATTTTACTTATATATATCGAGGCAAGATTGGTTGAACCACGAAAAACGGTTAATGCATTATCATAATATTCATCTAATTTCCTTCTTACAGAAAAGTTGTAGTGTCGCCATCTATTGATTACTTTTTAAACGTAAAGCTAATATATACTGTAAAAAAATTAAGAAAATTCGTTGCAGTTTTAGTAAGTATTCCTTATTAAAATAAGTATTAATGTTTGAAAGAAAGATAATTTGAAACCTTAAGAGAGTTTTGAAGCCACCTAAGGAAATATGCTTACGGCCTAATCAGCTTTCATCAGAATTAGAAAGTCATTTTGAGTTTATTTTTTTTATAAGTCAGGCCATTATAATTTATTATAAAACACAATAAAGACTAAAAAATAACATATTTTGAAAAAAAGAGAAATTCTAATTTGTTAATGCTACTTTTTTTTCTCAATTTATTCATTTTCTTGAAAAAGAGAATTTTTATAAAGTTAGGCTTAATACAAAAGAAAATAAAAGTATTTAAAATTTTTTTTGTATATTTACTAAGGTTTTTTAAAGTTTTTTTTAGTTGGAAAACGTTTTTAAACCAGTTTTTATATATATTATCACAATTGCATTTGCTCATCCAAAATTCTAATTTTCACATATACAATAGAAGTGGAGCTTGCTCATTAAGATTTTTTTAAAATTTGAAATTAAAAAAATTCTATACCATTATTTTAACACTGGCAGTGAGCCCGATTGAATCTAAACGTGGACCGTAGTTTGTCAATCAATGCCTTGGACCGGAAGTTCTTAAATTGTGGTCCGCGGACCCTTGGGGTTCCTCAGCGCTTTTCTAAGGTTTTCGCACAGGTCTTTCGTTAATGTAAGGATTTATCTCTTTTTCGGACTCTGAAAGGGCTCGTGGAAAAATTAAAAGGTGTGCCATTCTAGACAAGATCACTAAATTGCCGCCAATGAAAATACTCAACTAGAACATATATTTCGATCAAGAATATTAGTTCAAGGAGGGGTGTTCAAAATCTTGGGGGTCCGCGATATCAGTCTAATACATAAAGGGGGCTGAAGTGATCGAAAGTTTACGAATGACTTCCTTAGATCCTTTGTCTGTGGCTTACTTGCTACAGTTACTGTATATGGTTAAATTCTTACAAAAAATTATTTATCCCAAATCATTGAACGGTCCTTATCTGCTTTATAATGAAATTCTAGTACAATTCTTTTTAGAAAAAATAATTTTATTATGACTGATACATTGCAAAAGAGCAATTAATTTTTCTATCTGTTGTGTTGCTGTAGTTTGTATGCGATTTCAATCACATATGTAACGCTGATTTTCTTACTTTTTTATTTCTGTTTCTTGATTCCCTTAATAATCGTAGGAATTTTTTTCCCCTGCCTGTATGAAAAAATATCTTCAAATGCGAATTATGCAATGATGGGTTTTAAGAATTTATTTTCAATCTATTGAAACCAGAAGCATAAGAGTGTAATTGTATGTGAGCTGGCTATACATTCATAATACTCTACTGTCTAACACCCATAAAACTCGGGCTGATTTCCAAAATAGAAGAGCGCCATCTGGTGGTAATGAAAAGGAAGAAAGCTACAACTTGACGTAACGCTAAAAATTGCTAATCTCGTTACTGAAGATTATGAATTAATTACTGTGTGATTCGGTATTTTTGACAGAGGAGCTAACTAATAATTAAAATTTACTTTTTAAACACTGGCGTAGCTGGACCTGAGAGGAACCTGTATCAAAAGACCTTGGGGGCTGTTTATTGGGGCTTCTTAACATTTAACAAAATTTTGCTTATGCATTTTGGAGCCCCTGAAGCTTGGGGTCCCCGTATCAGCTACGTTCTTGCTTTTAAAAGATGAGGAAGGAGTTATATTTTGCATCTAATAGAAAAATTTGTACACTAATCTCTCGTTTTTATAATATCTGAAGTCTAAAGAAATTATGCTGAGCCAGATCTTTGAATAATTGAAAAAATTATCTTTAAAACTGCAATTTTTAATCTGAATTTAAAAATCAGCATTTTCTTATAATTGTAAATAAAATCATAAATTGATATTTATTTTCTTTTTCGTGAACTGAGTAATTGTTTCTCGTTGAAAATATTTTAATTTAACTACAAAATTTGAACAAGAATTTTATTTTTACTATCTAAAAATTTATGCTTGCTGATGATTTGTTTGTTATAAGGAAAATCTAAAAATATCTTCACATATTTAAACTGTCCACAATATCAATGGGATAAATATTAAGTGTAGCTGAGCATCTTCCAAATGCTTATTTATTTATTGAACAATTTCTGGCAATCTATTTCTGAACGACATAAGTTTCACTGTCAACAATCAATACATCCTGCAGTTTTGAACCTCGGTCATATGACGAGATCTTACTTTATGTACATAACACTTTGGAAACACAGATGGGGGCAAAATATGCTATTTTAATCTTTCTCTAAATATAGATGTTCTACTTGATAAACAGTCTCAAAATAAACTGAAACTGGATGAGCAGGGGATAAAAGCCTTTGTTGTTCCACATATCACCCACATAAAGTGGATGTAAGTGTGTAAATGGATAAGTGACCTTTCCTTCTTCCAACCTAATGTTAATCTATGGGAAATCTTTGAAATTAATCTAGATTTTCTCACCCTTACTGGAAAACAAAATAATAATACAATTTTTTTTTTTTTTTGATTTGTATGAATAAGAGATTGGACCTCTGAAGTTCAGGATTTTCAAACTTGTTATTAATTAAATTTATGTTGAAAAACTAGTAATATTTTCCAGCTTTCTTAGAAAATACTTGTCATAATTGCTTATTTATCGCAAGTGTTTTTCTTAAGACACTTATCATTGATACAAAACGCATTTTTTTTCTATCATCAATTACATTAATCAAACATCATATTACTTTTATGTCTCATACACTTCTTTTCTATTAATGAGAATTCAAGTATAAATTACTTTATTTTTGTGCTGATTTCAATGCATTACGAAAAATCCCATTGCCTTGAATTCCTGGAGACTTTTTTTATACTATTTTATTAGTTTAAGTAGCACCACAAAAATCATTATTTCATTTATATTTTGTAAACTATCAAATTTTTGGCACAATATTATGTTCTTTTGTATACTTAATAAATTTTCTTCTGAGTGGCTGAAATAAAAATTATACATACAAAGGGCTATACAAAGTTACGAAAGTTAAATACAACTACAACGAGAAATGTGATTTGTTGTGACAAGCCATTCAAAACCTCTACCTGTGCAGAGTTCATGAAGCTCTGGCCCAACAAGATTGGCACCAACATTTGATTTCTAAATTTAAAACTGTTCATTACCTTTCTTTTCTTGAAAGACTTTCATATTAGACATTTTTTTTTCTTTATATTTTCACTGAATGATTCTAAAATTTACTTATGAGTAATGATGTATTTTATTTTATTTTAGTGTTTTCTTCAGTACCAAGTTAAATATTACAGCAACAGTATTTAGAAGTAAGACTATTTTGCTTGTAATATCCTGTTGAAGATTGTTGGATTTGCCATACCCTATATTGAGAGCTAACTTAATTTGTTTTACGTCTGTGGGGGGTAATGTATAATTTTTTTTTTTATGTTTCAATTATTATTTTAAAAAATTGTTCTCTTGTTCAGTATTTTTATATTTTTTCTTACATGATATTGTGTTAAACTATTCTTTTATTTACTATGTAGCTATGTATATGTATACTCTTAATTTATTACTTCATATGTCGTGACCTGGAGGTCGCAGGTGTAGGAGGGAAGAAGCAGACATGATCTTAAAAATAGATACGTTTATTTTATATTTAACACTTTATGAATGATATACAACTTTATTACTTAACCTTGGGAGCAATCTTAAATCCTAATTCTTAATCTAATTTATGAGATTACTCAAAAAGACTTAGCTGAAGTCAGAGTTTCTTATACCCGTTCTTCTAGAATCACGATAGCTCGGTACAGCTCCTACTGCTATTTTCTTCTACAACTCTCGGCTAATTCTAAGACGAACATTCATTTCTAGCCGCACGACTGCTTAGTCGCGCTCCTCTTTCTACTATTCCTAGATTTTACGATTAACTTCACACACCACAATGTAAGGGTTTAAATAGCATTTATATTTGCATAAAATGAAGTCATCTCTATGGAAAATGGTTTTTAAATTAAAATCACGGTTAAAAAATAGTTTCCTCAAGAGGATCATTTGAAGAACCATTAATACAATCCATTACACATATTTTGTATCATTTTAACATTATATGTCATTAGGCAAGTTCACCTTTCCGGTCATGGTGGCCGATGTAGAATTGGATATGCACATTGTCACATCCCCTCTCATCGAGTGGCTCAATCCATGGACAAAATAGTCCACCAACAATTCCCGATGAGGCGTTACGAGGGAAAATGCTAAGGTAGACCTAAAAAGATGCTTAATACCAAAAGTGCGAGAAAGACGTTCTCCTTTTGTTTTAATTGTGTTCATTCATTCCTTTAAGTTTAATAAATCATTGCGTTATATCATTGGATATGGTTGTAGTATTTTCCCCTTATATACAATCGAACCCCCATGTTGCGAACCTCTATTTTGCGAACTTTACCCTGGAACAAAGAATATAATGTATATTGAAAAAAAGACATATATTTGTAACGAATTTTCCACATAACGAACTTTTTTTTGAGATTCAGCGACTTCCTTAAATAAAGGTCCGACTGTATCGACAAGTTCTACCATAAATCCCATTATAGGGGTGCTGCAGTCATTAGTGTACTTTTCTTCTTCCGCTTAATGCAAAATCATCATTGCTTTGAGCTGAGAAATTGACAAGGTATTTTAGAAAAGATACTAAAATAAAAACTATAAAATTTTGAAACTGAAATATATAAATCATCTTCTATCCATATAGCGCAAAAAAGTCTTAAGAACTTTCATAAGAAGTTTGAAAAATCAGTTGAATTTCGATGTTTTTTCATTGATTAACATTATACCGAAAGTAGGATTGGAAGTCATTCGGTTTCGGTCCAGTGTTGTTGTTTACAATGTAGAACTTCTCCATATACTTATAAAATAGTCATTGCACCATTACCTAAAGAAGTAAGCTCACTAGAGACGAAGCCAGTGCACACGCGTGGTCGATGTTGGAATATGTAAAACGTTTATACATTGTCTTTCCATGAGTGGAATGTGTGCTGGATTAGAACCTATGACGCTCGGATCCGAAGCCCAGTAACATGACCACTAGACAAAAGTGATCACTCTTATCCGGAGGCTGTTACTGGCTTATTTAGATACAGCCACAGTTTTTCCCCACCAGTGAGTCGGGGGATATGCGAACGAACGAGACATTTGTTGTTATGGTGAGCGTGAGAGTTGTTGCTATTGCATCAAGGGAGTCTGACGACTTTGCTAGCAGATTTATCAGATTTTGATCAAAATCACATTAGTATAGCTTTGTGCCTGGGAGTATCAATTTCAGAAACAGCGCATTTGGTGGGCTGTTTACGTCCAGCCGCTGTATCGAAACTGGCCTATGGATGATGAAATGATAAGTCATCGACCAGCAGTTTGTCGGCTTTAACATGAGAGTGGAGAATGCGGTATTACTCACCATGGTTCAGAGATTGCACAGTTGCTGATATCACCAGCAGTTGCAACACTGGAGACTCAGACGATGTGTCTCAATACACCCTGACGTTAACGGCATGTCATCGCAAAACATCTTCTTCTATGGCTCATGGAACTTCGGCATTGGACCATAGAAGAATGCAATGACGTCATCCGGTCCAACAAACCACGCTTTCTGGTCAACCACATTGATTGATGATGTAATTATGCCCTTTTCTAACAGAAACCCTGGCAATCGGGTTCTCAGTTTGCTGGATTTCAGGCTGTAGCAGCGGTATTATAATGTCGGCGATGCTTTCATGGGATACATTAGGATAGATCATTATCATAGAACAATCTCTGATGTCTGTGGGCAATTTCAACATCATATAAAACCAAGGTCTACCGAAAATAGCCCTTTTGTAACTTCAGAGTACAATGTAAATCAAAATGAAATCAGACCACTGAAGTTACAGCCAAAGCCCTTGTGATTCGTCTATCATTAGGATTGGATGTACCAGTATAGAAGCTGATTTAAAGTGAATTGATAATGTTTTTGTTTGGTATGCTTTTAATTTACGATGTAAATGGATTTGAAGGAAGGGAATGCTATTCATTTTATCTATAACATTGAGAATTTTTACAGAAATGAAACAAGTCCTTGTTGTTCAATAATTAATACGATTATCCAAAATTTTTCTATGAAAGTAAGATCTCAAGCTTTGTTCATTTAAAGTTTCTTTTTTGCTTATGCATGTTATTCAGAAAATGGAAAATTGATATTCCTTTAAAATGTAGCAAATTTGAAATTACAAATGTATAAAAGACTAATCACCAAATGTTTTGGCTATACATTTTTCCCTAAAGAAAGGAGCACTATTATTTCTCATACAAAAGTAGTCAGAATTTTGCGCTATTTATCGAAAAAGCTTCATTACACCATAAAGTCTTTATGCTTACTCTACCGCATCGGAATTTCTATAAATTATGTTTTAGAAAATATTTGGGTTTGTTGTTCTGTTAGCACAGGCGTAGATGGGCGGGGCAAGAGGGATCTTGTGATCCCGGCTCAGCATCTGAAGGGTTGGGTGTCAAACTGATGTCAAATAATGGCAAACGAATTTCATATTAAAATTTTTAAAATTTTACTATCTTTTGAAACTAATCATGTATTAGTTTTATATAAGCATTTCTCTTTTTTTCAATTATATCTTCAAAGTATCATTGTTGCCTAATTTATTTTACTGTTTTTTATACCTTATAATTTGTCATGAATAGCATGTTTTCCTAACTTGATGCAAAAAATTTTCTGAGAAAGCGTAATGGGACTCTCTAATGGCTCATTGTTTATTAGGAGGGTGTACAAAAACTGATTTATCCTCCAGGCTTGTAAAATCTAGCTATGTCTCTGTCTGTTAGTACTATTGTACATTAAGCTCATAGTACATTCAGTCAGTTTATCTATTATGTTTTAGTAATCTTATAATTATCTAATTTTTACCTTCATTTTTTAGCATTTGATGAGAAATTTTTATTCACTGGGAAACCTATGATTAAATGGATTCTGTTGTCATCATATTGTAATATAGAATGAGGTGATGTCATTTTCAAAAGTTCTTCTGTCACTAAGAATTTATTCATGTTTCAATCTACATTAGAAAATTTTTAATTCAACAAAATAAATCAGAGCAAAATGTGTGAAAATGAGTAATTTTTCAATCGTTTGTTAGAATTCTTTCTGATTTTAAGTTTGAAATGATTGTTAACCAGAATATCTCAATAAATATTATTTATACTCATTTAGATTTACTCTTAAGGGGATGCAGTATGTTTCAGTTGTCTAAAATCAATAATAAATAAATAAAATAAATTTTTTTTGCCTAAATTATTCTTTATATATTTTTTTGTAATCTCTCTTAACTTGAAAGTTCTGTGTTAAAAACTCTTGAGTTATAATAACTTTTATGTTTGTTTTTATTCACATACCAATGGCAAATCATTTTAAATTGAATTATCACAAAGAAATAAAAATCACTACAGTTTTTTTTTCCTTTTTAAATATTAAGGTTTTTTTTCTATTATGCCTAATGCCACACCAAAATCCCCCCCCCCCTAACTACTTCTATTAATACATGTAACAAAAGTTGCTATATATTTTTGAATCAAAGTAATATTTTTCTTAATAATTAGTTGAATTTAGAATTTATACCTTTTTCAAGGAATTTTCAGTAAGCATTCCAAAAAAAGATATTTTACAATTATCAATCATGTTATCACAAAACTAATACCAACTTTTGCTATGCATAGTTCAACATACTTGTATATCAAATTTCATATGTGTATGCCAATTATTGTAGTCGGAGTACATGTCATGAATTCTTAAATTTTTCTTTAAAAAAATTAAATGGTTAGCTTTTTGTGTTATTTTGAGAACACACAAAAACTGTTTTACAATATACATATACACAAGGGACAACCACAAAATTTGTGAAAACCTTTAAATCAACTCTGCTTTTCTAGAAAAGTTGAACTGATTTATAATGCATATTTAAAAATTGGGTTCACATTAAATGAAATTCTGTAGGGAATTTTATGTTATGTCTTGATAATAATATTTGATGAATCACTATGATAATATAGGGAATCATAAATTATAGGTAGCTTTAATGAATTTTTTAGAAGCTTTTTCATAGGTCATTAAGTAATTATGGCTATTGATTTGAATATATATGCATGAGTATGTATGTATCCTTATTTAAAGTAGAGCTGCCTAGCAGCAGTTGATTTTTTTCTAGAACTGATAGAGGTAGATAGATGCCAATTTTGAAAAGTTATTTTTCTATATTCTTTTTCCAATCTATCATTCCATTTCCCATAAAGTATATCAAGCTTTTAAATATTTGATATCTTTATTCTTTATAAAATTTATCCAGATGATGTTTAAGAGCCATACATTTTTTTTTTCAGTCTGGATAATAATAAATTCAAATTTAGAATTCTGGAAATTTCTAAAGAATGAACTTAATTCAAAGGACTTATCATGGTTTTATATCACATTATGTATGATAAAAAGATTTAGAATATTATGTTAAGATTTCTCGAAAAATAAAATAAAATTGTTGTTTGGGAACACTTTTTATATAAGAATAAATGTATTATAATGTTTTGTTTATACTTATACAACTGCCTGATTAGAAAATTTTATGTAAAAGTTTTTGGAAAATCATTAAAAAAAAAAAAAGAAAGAAAGAAAATTGTATTTGTGGTGTAAGTGAATTGAAAATTCTTTTTTCTGCCATATTGGAATCTTTTTTTAGTGGTCATTTAGACAATGAGATAAATGTAAAGAAACCAAAATTAATTAATTTAAAATCCCTGTATTGAAAAAAATAATTATTAAAAATAAAGTAATATTCTGCAACAAGTGAAAAAGTTTAAATCAATAAATTAGGCATGTAAAAAAGGAGTTAAGCCTTTTTTTTTTTGTTTTGTTGACCTTTTTGAAAGAACTTATTTTAAAAAGAATGTGGATAAGAACACATTAATACAAATATAGAAATAATTGTAAAGATGTTATAGTATGAATTTCAAGCAGATTTTAAAATTTCAACCTGTAAAATATATTATAGTTATTTTACACAAATACACATAAACCTATTCAACGATTATCATTAAACTTCTTTTTTAGGTATATAGATAAAAGCATTTATTTCTTAATTTTTGTATGGTTCATATTTAAGGCATTTGCTTTTGTTTCCTCTTTTCTAAATTTTAACTCGTCTCTATTTATGGGTGAATATATAAACTTTCTATCAGTGATTGATCACCAAAGATTAATGAATTGTTTGCCTGAGATTAACTGTCAAAGATTTTACAAGTTATTTAATCAAAAGCAAAACAAAGGTTCTATTGCATAAAAGTCTTTTAAGATCAGCATTAACTTATGTATGTGAAACTTGATTCCATGTCTTGAACAGATGATAACATAAGTATCTACAAAAGGAAGATTTTAAGATTTATTTTTGGAGGAATTCAAGAAAATGGCATGTGGTGAAGAAGATCAAATTTAGAGTATTGCTCATATAAAGAATGTGACATTGTTAACTTCATCAAAGTGAATTGAATTAAATGGGCAGGCCACGTGGTCAGAATGGACGAAGATCGTACCATTAAAAAAGTCTTCTATGCCCAACTAATTAGCACACAGAGAATCTAAGATAGATTGAGGGCCTAGAAAAAGATCTCCTAGTTTTGAAAACTAAAAATTGGAGGACACTAGCTGGAAGAAGGCTTCTTGAGAAGGCCAAGGTGCACCCTGGGCTGTCAAGTCACTGAGGAAGGAAGGATTTTGCAAGTTATGGCAACCTTAGGACAATTGCTAAGCATTTTCTAGTGTAGATAAATATTTGCTGGAATTCAGCAAAATTCGCCAATGGTTTGGTATTGATATGTAAATACCCATTTATATTAAATACTCATTTGCTAATTATTTGAAATCAGTTAACTTGAACAATTTTTTTCATGATAAAGGCATTTTAAGGCATACAACTGTATGTCTGCAACAACTTTTGTATTGAAATGGTTTTATAAGAGGATATTTACATTGTAGTTATGATATTTGTGGTACATGCAGATAAAATTATTTTTAACGTAGATGACTACTAGTCTCACTATTTGGAAACAAATGAAATATATTAATTCTATTTATTTGAGATGTGAGAATAAAACCTTACAAAGCCTATTTTTATATCATATATGATACAAATAATATCATGAATAGTTACTTAAATGTATTAAATTTTTGTTTTGTAATTGATGTCAAATATATATTTTTTGCATTTTTCTCAATATGAAAATTATTGCGTGGTTTTAAAAAATAGGTTTCCTTTGTACTTTTGAAGTAATTTCACTAATAAAATTGATAAACTGAAAATAAAATTCTGGATTTTATAGTAATTATTTATATATATATTGAAAATTGTGTAAAGCTGTTTAATTTGTATTTCAGCTTTTGTTTTTCTTAGAAAATTGAAAAAAATTCTGATATTTGACTTTTTACCAGGTTTGACAAATTACTTTTTCATTTTTGCTACTTTAACTTAGTTTCTTTTATTTTGTTAACAATGTTAATAGCTTTCTTTATGCATGAAAGTATAGCAAAAAACTCTTGTATGCTGATCACCTTATCCCAAAATGTTATTTAAAAATTTTTTTAAACTATTTTTTCTCTTATTTTCTTAACAAAAAAGATTTGCAATTTAATGTCTAATAAACAGTTTATTAATAATTTATTTTTATTTTGGTGCTTAATGAAATTTTTATCATTATTGCATTTTGTATAGTAGAAAATATTGAAAATATCTACAGGTTTATCCATGTTAATGATATATAACATGGGAAAATGAATAAAATTAAATTTTATTAGTGTATGAAGGCAATCTTTCATTTTATTAATGTTTTCATTGAAGCAAAAATATTAATGTGTTTTAACGTACCTTTTTCCTATTAACAAAGGATGTATGTTATATTGGTTATAAAGCTTAAGAAATTTAAAACATTTCTAATAAGAAGGTATTAGTATAATCATATAAATTTCTTTCTCTAAATGTAAGCAAAAATGAATTTGTTGTTTTTATATTATCCATAGTGTTAGTTTGATATTTTGTTAAAAAAGAAGTGGGTTGTACCTATTTTTGAAATTTATATAGTATATTTTTTTTCTTTTAATATTTTTTGTGTTTCTATTGAAGTTTTTTGTTTGAGTTACAAGCTTTTTGACTGTCAAGTAGTTAATACAAGTTCTAATTTCTCTTAAAATCACTATACAAAAAAATTGGGAATGACAGTACATAGAATTGAACTGGGGTCTTAGTCCTCTCATGTCAGTTTAGTGATATTTGGTAAGTGAGGTATCATCTGAGATGTTATTTCCATCATCAATATGTAATTTGAGATTTTGAAGTCTTGTTAATAGCTGCTTTGCTCTTATGTTGACTCACCCTTTCATCCCTTCAGGAGGTTGATAAATGAGTACCAAGCTTGCTTGGGAACTAAACACTGGGGGTTTCGCATCAGACTGACCACCTGTTCGGGATATATGCTCATGCACCTCAGTGTCTAAGGTCATGTATACTGAGATGGGTACAGTAGGCCTTGGCTCTCATGGGCTGTTGTGCTACTGAGTTTAGTAGTATCATAATCAATTAATTGGATAAAAAAACAAGTGAAACAATATAGACAAATTTATCAGAAGGGTGAAAAATTGAAAAATTAATTCTTTTTATTTTACAGAAAATAAGAAATCAGACAAGGAAAAGTTTATTATAATATACAAATTTTTCCTTCATAAATTTATGATCAGTCTTTACATATTAAGAACTAAAGTATGAGATTGTGTTACAATCTTCCAGATTAAGTGAAATCATAAATTTAAAAAAATAATTTTCTGCATTCGAAATTATACCTTATTGATCCAGCTAGTAATTTTGATTTAAGGTTTCAAATGTGTGGCCAATATTAATTAAATTTTGCCCAACTTTCAATACCTTTCTTATAGTTAGTTTTAGGCATTTTGGATATTAATACCTCTGTGTTGTAAAGTTATCTTTTATAAATTGAAAGTAAACTAACTATAAAAAAACAATTGCTGAGGTGTGATCCCTCTTTTAAAATTTAAAACCATATACTTTCTGTAGACATTTATTTCAACTACAAAATTTTATTAGTTTTCTGAAAGACTATTTGCTGGTATATTAGAAATCTAAAGGGGACTATAAGACTATTTTAAATGTAGGAATAAAACAGTTTTTAGTGGCAGTTATTAAATATAGTTAAACATTTTCAATAAAAATTTGTAATTTGCACAATATATAAAGTAATTAATATAACTTGGCAAAATCTGATTCTAATGACAATAAAGGCCAATAACCAACCAAAAACAACATGCATTTAATAACATTAAAAATCTGAAGGTTCATTAGATTATATATTTGAGAAGTTAGCTTAAATACGAGAAACTTTCAACTACATGTTATACATATATAACTCAGCAATTCTCTATAGCATTGCTTAATCCTGTATTATTTCTATTTGTGCAGGAACACTTACATATGCATAAAATGAAATAAAATGTCTTTTTTACTAATTTAACATAATTTTTAAAACACATTAAGTAATTAAGTACTTACATTAATGATATTTTACCAAATTTTTTAAAGAATTTTGAAAATTCCATAGATTTATAAGAATAGCAACTACCTGTCCCCCCCCCCCATTCATTAAAGTGAAAATAGTGATTGAACAATTTCCTACTTTTGTTAAAGTGAAAATAGTAATTGAAAAATTTGACTTATCTTATTATTTGTCAAATATTTTTTAATTGAATGGTTTCTGTAAACTGATTGAATAAAGATAAATTTACTATCTTTTTCTCCAAATGTGATTTCTTCAGAGAAATGAGTTTATTATAGAAAAACTTTGAAATTATTTAATTTCAATTTTTCTGTTAAAAAGCCATAGAAATTAAATGTTTTTAAAGCAAACAGACATAACTTTGAATGAAATGTAAAATGTTTGGATTATTTTGAAGGTACTTAGAATTTTCTCATTTATTAAGTTAGAGATAACATACACTCCTGCAAAAGTTGTAAATTCTTTTGATAAATAGGTGAAATGTGATAGAGAATGACTCAGTAAAACATCTTAAGAATTCTCGTGTTGTGTGAGGAACTCAAGTACAAAAATAGTTGTACTTAAAACTAATAAAGATAAAATTTCAATGAACAGTGTGTATTTTTTTGTTGATGTGCTAAATATTTATCTTGGATTTTTTTTTTAAATTTTAGGTTTCACATCATGCCTGATGTTTGGTGAATAGATATGAAGACAGTGCGATTCCAACTGAAACGTTTTCTAATCTTTGCTTCTGTGATAGCTTTTTTTATTATCATGCTCATTTTGTGGAATAGTAACCAAGAATTACCTGACTGTTATATGTCAAGTGAATCTCTTAAAAAACTTGAAGAACTCTTAGAAGTAACACAAAAACCATTGCAGGATTTAAAATTAACTTACTTTTTGTGTTATAATAGCTTGTGGGGTGCTTTAAAAGTGAAAGGACCTTTACCGTGGCAAAGCAGTATAGAATTATGTGTGTTAAACAAAGAAGTTGCTGCCATTGATGAAGGATTTTTAATTCGAAGCTTTAAGCGACATAATTTAAATATTGTTTACAATTCTGCAGGTGGTTACTATAGAATTTCAAAGTTTAATGAACTATTTCCTACTGCTACTCTTACTGTATTTGAAGAAGATGCCATTACTAATCAACTGAGACGAGTTGGATTTATTCATAGAATGCTTCCTCCCAATGCTTGTGAAGAGCTGAACTGTTTTCCACCTGAATTAATAGCAACACCAATACCTACAGTAAAATTTGGAGAAATCACTGTACCTGCTCCTCGTGATGGAATTGAAATTCAGAAATATTTATTTCCATATTCTTGGTGGAAAGAAGTGACTCCTTTGAACTGTCGCATGACTACAGAATAATTTGTGCAATTTTTATTTTAGAATATTTGTTTTATAATCTGCACAAGAAAAATGTAATTTTACATGTGAAAGTCATTAATTTTAAATATAATTTGTTTTTGATTATATTATAAATTGTTGGTGTCTTAAGTGTTAGATCTTTCTTGCACTACAATTGTCTTAGAAGAGGAAAAAGACAATATTGTAGTATTAACATATCATTGTTCAAATATTAGTAAATGTACATTTATTGACTCATCAGATGTATTGTGATGTGATAGGTTTGCTATATTTGAGAATTTATTGTATCTTTTCAGAAATTTCCGTAAGTTTTTGTATATTTTGTTTATTATCTAGATAACTGTGTTTATTATTAATAGTATGATCTGCATGTTTAACCTAGTGACTTATAAGTATAAAAGACATAAACTGTTATTTGAATTTTATTGATTTAGGCTGAAGTGTTTTGTTAATTGACAAATACCTTATATGTATTATTTTCTGTTTTAGATCTAAATGTGTGATGTGTTTTTGTATATGAAATGTGTTGAATTTAGAATTTGTTGTGTGTGAAAATAAACACATTTAAAATTTCCTTTTTTTTGCTATTTATTTCTTTGTCATTCATGTGTTGGAATATCTAGTCACAACATATTGCATTTGTATTGGTTAATTTTTGCATATTTATTTCAATAATGTAAAATTAAACCTAAATGGTTAAAAATTGAGTGATTTTTAAATGCAGATTTTTTAAATTGTGAAAATTGTTACTGCAAAATCTGTTAACTAAAAATGAGCATAACTTAATGATCAGGGAAATAACCTAATTGGATTGTTTTTTTTTTAGTACTTAGTAATATTTTTTTCAAAAAAATTTTTATGAAATTTTTTTTTTGTGTCAGTTGCATAAAATTCTTTTGAGACTTTTCAGTGCTTAGGTTAATTTTGCTAAATTCCTTTAAAAACTTTCAGTTTTCATTTTGATTCTTTCAAAAGAAATTGTACAATTTCTGTATTAAATGATTTTTAGACAATTCATTTTCAACAGTTTTAATTTTTAAAAAAAAATATTCAAGTACATGTCTTTGAGAACTGTTGTTTAAGTTATCTACCTTGCATTGTTTTAACTTTTATTTTTTAGAATTTTTGTTTAGTTGAAGTCACAGTTTGGGATTTTTTATCAATTTTTTTTTAAATCTATAGTTTTATTCATTAAGTTCATTGGGATTGACAGATATATTCAATATTCTACAGATTATTTAGTGTCTTTTTTTGGAGATTAAGAAAGTGATTTTTATATTATTTTTCAACTATGTATGTAAAATTTTTTTATTGTAATGATTAATTTATATCCCTTTAACAATGTTTGTCTCTTAACAAAAAATGGTGTAAAAAATGAAAATACTTTACTATTAATTTTTGATTAGCTGTTATTGATAGATTACACAGATAACTCAAGATTCATTTATGAACATAAATCTTTTCAAGTTGGGAGTTTAGCTGAAGATTATAATCATGAGAGTAAAGTTTGAGATACAATTACAAAATTTGTTTTTATATATATTCATAGAAATTTCCGACAGAATAAATTTTTCAAATGATAATAAAATAACATTTCTTAGACATTAAAAAAAAGGGAAATAGGTATATGTAATTCATAGCTTATATTTATGTAAATAATTTATCTTAATGTTATGAATCATGTTAGATGTTTTTTCAATTCTATTAATAGTTAACTCCCTCCCTATTTATATATATATGTAAAAAATACATCTTGTTCAAATTTTCAGTTGAAAATAAAATACTTTCCACACACACACACAAGTTCAAATACATTTTTTTAAACTTGTAGTGGATGACACTTGATGTTGATACAGTTTTTTCAAATATTAATTCATTAGTTAAAATTTATTTTTTAATTTTAAATTTATTCTGCATTACTTCTGTCGTAGCTGCAACAGATGGTGCCAGTACATTTTTCTAACAAAGTAGGAATTGACTTAAAATTATTTTTTTATATTACTTGTTTCAAATATAATTCAAATATGCCTCATTTTTTGGAAGGGGAAAAGCTTGAAAAAAAAAAGAAGAGGCTGATATAATTGCATTATGAATTGCAAATTTCACAAAAATAAAACACAGGATAAAGCGTGAGATTTCTTTATTGCTTATTCTTGTACAATTTTGTTTTTAATTAACTTCAATAGGATGTGATCTTTTAAAAATATCTATTTTGTGGTTTGAAAACTACCTTAGGAAACACATATTTAAAATCATAATTGTGCTATTAGCTTGAGAAATAAAAGCGGATACTACTTATATGAGATTAACTGTGTGTGTGTGTGTGTTGTATTGAAATGGGATTATATTTATAATATAATTAATCAAGTAGAAGAACTGCAATTAAAAATGCAATTCTGAAATAAAGGGGGGGGGGAACAATCATTATGTAATTTTATTAATTATTTTTCTTATTTCGTGTTTGATTCTTTTTGTAAGTGAATTCATTCTATTTTAATCAGATTTCTTTGTATAATATATAAGGTATATATATGTAAGACCTTTGTGATATATTAGACTATTTTCAGATGTAACTACCCTAAGGTTTTCAAGCTCATGGGGAATTAATTGCTAAAACTGTTTTTGAAAATCTGTTAGATTTACACCTTTAATTTTTTTCTAAAATATAATGATGTATATATTGAGATATATATATATAGCTTATATATATATATATACAAGTATCAGGGGGGTCAAGCTTTTTTTAGCTCTTTTGGGCCACATTGAAGAGGGATGAATTTTTTTGCACTACACATAAAATACATATATACACTAGCATTTACAATAGCTGATAAGTAATATATGTATATATATATATAGAGAGAGAGAGATAAGATGTATATGTAAGGTCAAATCTTCAAGTAATAATATAATATTTAAATAACTTTAATTTCAATGATTCATTAATATAGAATTCTATATAAATTTTTGAAATTATTAAATTAATAGACAAGAATAGCAGTCTGAAATTAGTAAGGCATTTGATGTTATTTTTAAGAAAGGCTGATGGGGTCCATAAAAAATAGCTTCAGGTTCAGGGAATTCTCAAAATAATTTGTTTTCACTGTAGATATTTGGTTCCAATTTTATTCTTTTTGTGTACATCTTTGAAAATAGCTGCTCACAACTGTTAAGTACTTCTAAATAGTGACGATATAAATAAGGCATGAATGCGCTGTGAGTGTTACTTTTCATGTGGGGCTATGTCTTGTAAAAGTCCATTCAAGTGCTTGATCAAATTTTTCTTTCAATTGAATGTCAGATTGAAGCTCTGTCATCTATTTGAAAATTGTCAAAATTGTTTATCTCTGCTGAAAATAGGTAAGTAATAAGTTCGCGTACTTTTCGTTGTTCACTGAACCATGTTTAGCCAATAGTCAACAAGGTGAAACGCATAAAATTGCTTGCTTTAATTAGAGATCACCATAGCTATACAATTCCATTTCGAGCGTTTTTGTAATTTGCAACATTGTATTAATCAGTTTGTTTTCTTTTAAACACTTGGCCACAAAAAAATTTAAACAAGTGGCCACACAAGTACATCTAACTCTTTGAGCCAATTTTAATCGCCAAGTTTGAATACCAATTTTGATTCCGAGAAAAGTAAGTTATGTCCGCATATTCAATATCTATAAAAAGGAATTCCTGGAATTGACGATAGTCCAATCCTTCATTCAATTCTTGAAATTTTTACTCATAAAGTATATAAATTTCTTTGGTGAACTCTACAATGTTAATGCACCATGCATAAATTTTAAGAGACGATATATATTGCATAGACCACTACTAATTTTGTATAAATCTTTCATCTGTCATCGCTCGAGTACCATCAATTGTTATAACACTTGGGAAAATACAATTATTTTCTTGATCCTTTTCAACAATAGATTACTTTATATTCAGATTAAAAAGTGGCGATGCTTCCTTACTTGCTCTGACGTCACAAATCAGAGCGGAGGACTAGTCATAAGAAAAAATGCTGTTAGAGCCGTTTTAACTGCCAGAGGCAGCAGTTGTGTGTATTAATTTCAGACTCTGTAGACTCTAAAATTGCCAACAAATTTAATCATGTTTTCTTCTTACTATATTATATACATACATACAATAAGTTTCGTTTTTTGTTTTCTTTCCTGGTGTTCCAATTTTCATGGACAGCTGTATTTATTTCATAAGATTCTCTCTGTTAAGGTAAACCGCCTTACTTATATATTGACCTTTAATATTAATTGTTTAAAATATTGAATGAAAGAAAGTTTCTTTTTATGTACTGCAATGTCTATTTATTTCACAATCCGGAGATGTCACGATTGTGTTAATATTACTCAAAATGGTTTTAAGGATATTTTTATTTATTTATCCAACGCCCGTGCTATGCTTCTTGACCATTAGACATTGAGCCTCCTCCCGACGCCGCCGTCAGTCGGGTATTTACCGAAACTAGTGCATGCCAGATGGTCACCATCCATCCTGGCCTGGCCGCAGAGCGGGCAGGCCTTGTCAACAGCCATGCCAAGCTAGTGAAGGCGAACTCCTAAAAATTCATGCCCAGTGGTTAGTCCGGGCAACGGCCTCGGCTCTCACCAGGTGCCTCAGACCCTTAGTGGCCAGGGTTCTCCATGGATTCCCAAGGCTCTTGGTTTTTTGGGTCACGGCAATACATTTGTCAATGTATGTGGATATAATGCTGTCTTTGCTCTTCTGGGGAGGTCAAGGGGACTGAGGGGGTATCCAAAAATAAGCCAGTGACAGCTTCCGGATAGGAGTGACCACTTTTGTCTAGTGGTATGTTACGTGCTTTCGGAACCGAGGGTATCGAATTCTAATCCAGTACAATTTTTATTGTTTATAGCTACTTCCCTGGAATGTTTTGAGAATTTCTGATCTTTATATATATATATAGTAAGGGGAAATGATTTTATGATTTCTCGACCAATTCACTTTAATTCTGATTGTTGTTTTCTATAGCGGAATTTGGATGCTTTAGCTTCATAGTTTGATAAAAACATTTTACAACTGAATAATTTTAAGTGTGTTTGTATCAGTTATTTGCATAGGAATAATATGTTTAGATTTACTAATTATAATGAAAAATCGGTCATAGAAAGATTTATCATTTCTTACGAACTAAGAGTTTTGATTTTATTTTAAAATTTTCCTCTCTTATTCGATTAATATCTTACGTGACTTGGTATGTTTTTCATGAATTGCATGAGTTTCTTTTTTCTTCATACCTTAATTATCGTCTATTTTATATTGTTATATATATATATATATATAAGTTGATCTTAAAATACAATTATATTGTTTGGGATCTGCATTATGATGCTTTCTCTGATGCTATTGGAGAGAAAAAACAGATAAACAAAAGCTCAGAATAAATTGTTATTTTTCAAAACTTTTGGTTGTTATTCAGAAGAACTTTGAAGTTATTTTTTATGATATTTTACATTTGAGATTGGTAGAATAATTTTATTTTATTATGTATCTTTTAAAAATTAAATCATATATTTAGTTATCTTTTTGACTAACAGGGAATACTTTTCTGCTGAATATATTTACCAGGTAAAATGTTTCATACCATTATACAAATTTTGTGCTTTATGCTATAAATAAAATGATTTGGACCTCTTTTTTGCATCCCATTGGTTATTTAGCAGAATCTGCTTCTAGTTTAATCATTTAGCAAGATGCAATCCCTATTAATAATTTTTTTGAAATGTTTGTTTCATATTCTTACTTTATTTCTATGAATATCTTTCTGTTTTTTAAGCCATTGGTTTTATCATTTGTCGTATTTTTAAATGTAATTGTGATCTGGAAATTTTCCGGATTTTTTGTTTAATTCTGTTTATTAGTGTATAGGTTTCTTACTTGCAAATTGTGTGACACGTTAAATAAATAAATTAATTTATATGGTGCATGAACAAATTTTATTTAAAAAAAAACAGAAGGGCCAATGTGTTCTTAATAAATTTCTCAATAGATGTCGCCACCAAATTTCAGTTTCGTTTCTCTACAATTAATTCTTCGAAACAGTTTTTCTTGTGGCGACCTCTGAAAAGGAAATAAAGATTCAAAAATTTTACTTTATTTTTGAATTTTTTGAATGTATGTGTTTTTTTGAGTTACATAAATAGTTTCGCAATAAATAAAGGGAAGAACTTGTTTCTCTGTAGAAACACGAATTTTATTCAGTTATTATGGGTAAAGCAATACTTGCAACTAATGTTTCATCGAAACTGAGCATGCAAATTATGGCCTACTCACATTTTTAGAAAAACTGATTTCTCTTTTTATTCACAATTATCTGCCAAATATCCAGTCATTTGTTGTGAGCTCTATTTTGAAAGATGTCTTTATAAATATAAATGGAAGGGAGCATTTATAAATTATATTTAAAAGAATTTATATTAATTTTTTTTCTTTAAAAAAACAGCCTATTAGTAAAAGGCGATGTCAATTTTTATAGTAAGACGATAAACTTAATAAAGATTTTTTAAATTATAAATGTATGTCTGATTTTTTTTATTTTAATTTACGCCACACTCTGAGTAACACGAGAGTTAATGGCGGTGTGCTCCCCATTTTTGAGCCACGGTCAATTGACGAAAACGGCACTTGAGATAGCACATCTTTCTCAAAACTTCTTCCCTCACTACTCCAGTGGTAAGACTTAGAGCATCTACAGGAATCTAACATGCATCAACCTCTCTCCATGGTGGATTTTCAGTTACACTAAGCTTCTACAATGCCGGCCAGAAGTTCACGAACCATTACCACTTGGCTATCGTGGCCACAAATGCGTGACTGAGCATTGAAACTCTGTATCCATTCTTTTACATCAAAAGAAAGTAAATCTCTGAGGCTATGCTCAAAGTTATATAATTATTGTCATTTCCCCGTCAGCCCATAGTGAAAAGAAATACGACATGTGTGCAGCTAGAATCTTAAATTTAAATACTGCTGCTTTTCTAAAGCAAGTCTTTCTAACAATTTTTCAAATGACTAAGATATGTTTCATGTTTACGATTAGAGGGATATACATAATTTTTCAGATATCGTTCCATGTAATCGAACCTCTTTATCTGTTTCAGCGGTTTGCAAACTTTTTAAGTTAGCGTTTTTTTTGGGAAGGAGAAGGGAGGAAGAATTTTGAATTGAGAGTGTTTATTGTATTTGTGCATTACATCTGTATTTTAGTTCCTTACATGTTTTGAATATTTTTTTTGTATGTCCTTAAATTTATTCTTTTTATGTGTATTTGAAATCTTTTTAATTTTTAACTCCGGGTGGGATGTTTCGCAGGGAAGTGTCTTGGCGACGGAACACCCCCGCTTGTATGCATACTTAACTGTTTTCATATATCATTGTAACCTCACCTAGGGCCAAAGCTTGTTTTTGCAGCTACGCTAACGCTAAGTACGGGTGCAAACAATGTACTCCTAACGCTGTTTATATAATAAATATATTAAAAAAAAACTCAATACAGTCAGTTTCTAATTGCATTGGCGTAACAGAGAGCATTAGTCAGGTTTTGGGCCCCAAGCCGGATCTTACAAAGGGTATGTCGGACTTTAGGCCCCCTAGTGATGCGGGGGTGTACGTTACACAACTAGCTAATTAACTCATTTGAGCTCTTCAGTTAGCAAACTTCAGATGTTCCGTAGTGAAGTGTCTTGGCGACGAAACGGAAAGTATGCATTCGAAGCAGTTTCGTAAAGATAAATTTTTTTTACTGGGAAATTTGCTTATTCCTCAGAGATTATTCATGTACCTTAAAATGGTATGCTTATCACAGTCTGATAATTGCTAATTTAAACAATTGTACCTTTAATTATGATTGATAAAAAATTAGCGAATTAATTTAATAATGTTTTGAATGTATTTAAAGATTTGGAAGACAATTTTAAGGGATGAGGTGAAAATACCACTTTGAATTACCACTAAAGCAACACTGATTTATTTTAATATTAAGATAAATATAAAGAAATGATATAAAAATAATTAAATTATGTGTTCACTTTTTGTTACTAAATCAATCGGCAGATGGCGCTCTAAGTCGACAAAGAGATGTTTTACTCTGAAACACATCCAATAGTTTTCTAAATATCTATAAATAACGAATATAGAATGTCAAGGTATGCCTTTCTCAATTTACAGGTTTTCACTTATCATTGGAAATGTTTGTATGCTTGAATTCCACGTTTTTCTTCAACCTTATTTTTCTGAAACCAATTCATGCCTTACGGGGGGGGGGGGAGATTCATTTTTTTACAGTTTAGATTTATCTTTTTCATCACGAAATATCTGCTGGAATTTCACATTTTTCACATGCTTTTTCCAATTTTATGTCATTGTATCGCTATAAAGCAGAGGGGAAACTTTGTGAAAAAGGTTACGAACGTTGTGATAGCGATGCCCGAATCGAATCGCAAGTAAAATTCTGATTCCACCAAAAATCCGCCACATGGAGCAATGAGAACTACTGTATGTGAAACTTTATTGAGCCTCTTCTGATGTGGAAGTTGGAGAATGTGGTACCAGCTCAGGTGTCGTCCTCGTCACTTAACCATAATTCGATATTACATGATCTGTAGCCAATGTCACTCGCATATCTCTCGTTTATTGAAATCACCAATAAATATTAAAAAAAAAAAAAAAAAAAACTTTTGTTATGAATACACTCTTACAAATTCCGAAACATATTGTTAACATGTCCCCCCCGCCTTAAAATGTTCGTTATTTTAATTCCATTGTTCGCGGTATCCTATTATGATATATGTAAAAAATTAAGCTCTTATTCATGAAAAAATTTATCATCATATCATCACTGAGTTAAGCTGTAGGCGATTTTTTAACACTTCTGACCTAAAATAAACTGAATAACAAAGAAAGGGGAAAAATGCTTTTTTTACGGAAAAAAACCTGCTACTTTTTGATAGTTTGATTCTTAAATAAAAGCTTACCTATAATTTAAAGAAAAAAAAATACACTACGAACAAAGAAAGTGCAAAATATTTCAAATTATTCTTATTAAGTTATTTTACTTATGTATACTGGGGAGTGGAGGGGGGGACCCCCTGTCTCCTTAAATGCAGACCGACCCCCATTGTATAAATTATACAACTGCATATATTCATTGCTTGAATTGTAAAACTGTGATGTACATGTAATATGTAGTTCTATTTATTTGTTTTTTCCCCTCAAAATTTGTTCTTGGCGCACCTTTTTAACAAGCTTTTATAAGTTTCACTTGCATGTAACGGAATTTTAGAACTTGATTTTTACCCACTAAAAAAGATCGGATTCATTCAAAATTTCGCACACTTGTCAAGAACCGATGACAATACAATAATTTCATAATTTTGTTCCATCGTCCTTTTCAGGATCGTCAGGAATAAGGATAATCAGATTTGGCGACAATTCCACATACTTTTTCCAGATTTCGCGACTTGTTGCATATATAATTTTTAAATTTGGCGACTAGCTCCATATACCATTTTCAGATATGGCGACTAATTTCACACATCATTTCCAGATTTGGCGACTAATTTCAGATTTAGCGACTAAAAGAATAAGGTGTAACCCCAAAGGGAGTGTTTTGAATTTATAAATCTAATTATATGCATGTATAAAATACACTTGCGTTAATAGAAATAAAACAAACAAAAAAAGTATTCTGTATCTGAAAAAGTGGAGGGTGGATGTGTGTTAGCAATTTCAAACCATAATATAAACATTTTTCTGAAAATGAAAATGAAAAAAAAAAAGGCTCGTGCATGAGAAAAAAAAATAGTGAATGTTCTGACTGCTAAATATTTTTTATTTTTATGAAGCAATACGCTTAGAAGTGATGATACGAATTAACATTATAGCAATGCGTTAAAAAGGGGATAATTTGATTGACTCTTAATATTACCATGTTTTTTTCACTTTCTTTCTTGAATGTCTGTCCGGGTGGAATTTTGTAATTGATTTTAAACTGTATGACTTTCCGTTGAGTTAGAGACTTGAAATTTGGACCACAGCTCAGAAGTGGATCACAGTGCGTGAAAATGTGAAGAAAAAAACAACGAAAAGTTGAATTTTATACTTTTTGTGGTACTTTAAAATATTTTTTAATTTGAACTTTTTCTACTTAACACACTTTTAATTGTTTGACCTGATCTTTTGAGACGGAATCTAATATATAACGATACGGGACTCATCCGAGGCCCCGTAAACGGAGAGAATAAATATATATTTCAGACCCTTTAATAAAAAATTCATTGAAGAGCAAGACTAATTCCAGCAGCCACGTAATTCCGGCTCCAAATAAAACTCAAGGATAAATTCAACAATGAATAAATGATAGTTTAAAAAACTAAAAAACACGCTTTTATTGTAGTTCGAACTAAAAAATGAAAAATAAATGATAGTTTGAAAAAAACTAAAAAACACGCTTTTATACTGAATCGAACTAAAAAGTAAAGAAATAATTCTTAAAAAAGAATAAAATGATTAACGAGAAAATGAATGTCATTGGGGTAAAAGCGTGGGGTGTTCTATAAATGTATCAATTGTTATAATTTCTAACATATTCCGAAAAGCTGAATTAGTGTAAAAATGTAGTACAAAGCACCCCACATTTTTACCACAATGGCATTCATTCTCTCGTTAATCATTTTATTCTTTATTAAGAATTATTTCTTTACTTTTTAGTTCGATTCAGTATAAAAGCGTGTTTTTTAGTTTTTTTCAAACTATAATTTTTAGTAAATTCATCACTGAAGATGCATCGTCCAACGCTTCATTGATTAAGTCCTCAGATTTTGATAAATCTGCAGTTCTTGTGCAGCTTCCTGAAAAGTTGAGTATTTATAGTTAATAAATCTTCGTAGGACAACTCCTTCCTTCTCATGCAACGATTCCAATCTAGGCAGTCGTTGCTATATTTTTCTGCGAGAGCTTGCGATAATGTACTATCGCAACCGTGTTGGCAACATTATATGAAACGATGCACATGGTTGCCAATTCAACGCTAACGACACATACAAAATCGCGGAAGCCAACTTGGCGAGTTACCTGTAGTCCAGTCTCACACGAGAAACTTTTTTTTTTTATATATAGAGAGATATATTTTTTGCATTTAATATTAGTTACGTAAAACGGAAATCCTTTTAAGTACGATTTCTGATTGCGATTGTCAATTATAAAATTTACTCCAATGAAAACGATTGCTTATAAATTTATTCGTAATAAAATGAATTAAATGCTACTTTTTTAGTGCTTAGGAATAAAGGTAAATTTCAATATATGACGTAATGATCAATTACGTCAATTATTGGAATAATTGTTTTAGAATTCCTGAAAAATCTACTCGTATTTAAGTGTGCTGTTGCTAATTAAATAACTGAAATCACGTAAAAAAAGTAATTTAAAACAGTTATTGACTAATAACTAGTAGATTTAACTAATTCTGCCAAATTTGACGACAATTAAATAATCTATAATAAACTTAGCAAACAACTACTTTAACAATAACTAACGTACTACTTTGTTTGTTTTGTCTGTTTTTGTTCCTACCCCTTTGTGGTGTAGTGGTATTTCGTAACCCTGGTCATTGAAATAATAATAACAATAATAAAAAACTTAACAAACAAAATAAATTTTAATTGTGAGACAAGTATTATTTTTAACTGATTCAAGGGAATTACTCTGTTAAGTTAAAAGAAAAAAAGAAGTGCAATTTTCTGTTGGCGAATTCTCAGTACCAGTGAAAATGAAATAATAATAATAATAATAATAATAATAATAACTGAAATTACGTTTATCTGATCTTTACAAACGTTGTGAACACTTCATAAATACTTCCAATGTCCAAACATCTTCAGCTGTTAAATTTCCTTCTAACATGATAATTTTAAAGTTAGAGTTTATTTAAATCATGATTTTTTTGAAATCCAAACAAATAATTCTGCTATCAGTGATTAATTACATGATGTCCTTATATGTACATAAGTGTTTAAAAATTAATAGGAAAATTCAGAATAGAAAATACACTGGGAATAGAAAAAATACCATATAAATTCGAATCTAAGCCGCCACCAATACTCTTAGCCACATCACAAATTCTTAACACGTTTTTGTGAAAACATAAAAAATAAAGTATAATAGTTTACTGAGAGATCTGATATTTAAGAAAGAGAAAAAAAATTAAAGAACTAATAAGAAGGGAAAAATTAATTTAATGTATCAGTTTTAAGAACTTTTAACGACGAACACGAACCTAAAATGGCTCTGAGTTTCAGTATCATATTCAATTTCTCTTATCTAATGGATTTTTCCGCCTTCGATTCTAAGGCACACCCGACTTTTGATAGCATTAACACTGGAAAAAAACTGCGGCTTAAGTTCGAATAAATACGGCATTTCAGTATTTTTTTTTTGATAACGCAATTTTAGAGCTATACAATGGATCTTTTAATATTAAATCATAATAATTTAAGATTTTTTTTTATTTTCACTATCATCTTTTAAGCCTTTTTATTTGTAGTAATAGCATATTTTGGGGCCATTTTCCTTGTAAAAATCTTTTTTAAGCAGATCTTGTGAAGAGTATGATATTAAACTAAACTTCTTAAGCTATGATTGCAAATTTCAAATAATTGCTTGATATATTTCTTCAAAATTTGCTATTAAGTATAAAAACTTATACACGACATTTTTCTCGTCACCATGAAATGAAATATGAAACAGCATTTCTAAGCACTACAGAATAAAACACATTATTAAGCGGGAGAAATTAGGAAGACGAGATGCTAGTGACTTATCAATTTTTTGTCCCAAAGGTTAATAAAATCTGAAAAGATCACCAAAATCACGTATTGTAAGGAACTTGAAACATTTTTTCAGTATTGTATTTTTTAGTGACTTTTAACTGAAGATATTTTTTAAATTAATATTTTTAAATGAAAATAAATTTTTCCCCAAAGGTGTATTTCTGTTGTGAATACATAGTTTTCTATCTAATATTCAAGTCATAAATATACACAATTATCGAGACAGGATCTTGTTTTTCAAGCTATAATACCATATGAAGGAATACTGTCTCAGTAGAATTTTATGAGCAGCACAAACCACTGCCTTTTAAGGAGCTTGAATTTGAATATAAACCCCATCCAAGGCCGGATTAAGTCACTCGAGGGCCTTAAACATTTTCTTCTTACGAGCTTCTCCCTTTCCCATAAAAAATAGAGCTTTTCAAAACTGTAAAACAATAAGTAAAACAAAACTAAATAATGTACAAATGAACAAATATTAAATTTTCATAAATAAAAAATATTTATATATATAAGCTACATATAATTTTTGTATAAAAAACAACATTTGTTTTTTTTTGTTTACTATAAACAGCTGTCCATCAGAAAAGTAGACTATTTTATTAAAAATCTTTTCAACCTAGTAGCTTGATCAGCCATTAAAAAAACCCGAGTCTAGATATTTATCTATGCGGTAATACGTCCTGGTCCCATCGACGATGAAAGATGCTACTAACTATACCACCACACTACAACAAATCCTTTGTTTTTTATAATTGTATTTAATAATAATATAACGGAAGATTGTTGTTTGATAGTCCATTGCCAACAGCTCTCATACTGATCTTGAGGGACATTAATTTAAAACCAACCAAATAAAAAATATTTTCTTAAACATATAGCTTTCGAATTTGTGGTCTGCGCAACACAATAATGCTCGTTGAAAACACTTCAAGTGTTCCAAGAAAAAATCAAATATATAATTAAAAAATAACGTGAAAGAAAAATCACTAAACACAAAATAATTTTTGAGTTTTAAGCTCATATTGAAAATACTATCCGAATCTAGCAAACAAATAAAAATTATTACTTTTCATGTCATATCTTTGATAAGCAGGATTTTCAACTATGATTAATATTAGGTATGTACCAAGCTCATCTATAGCAATGAAGCTGACGTTTTTTTTAAGTGTTGTGTTTTTTAAAGTAATATGTTTGCGTCAATCAATTTCGGTGTTTTATTCTTTTATAAAGTAACATTTCGAAGCAGGAGGGAACAACTTCATGCTCATAATAGATACATGACACGATTTGCTTCCCCCTTTCAATTATTTTATGCGAACAAAGTTCTTTTTTTTCATTGTTCCTTGATTTAAAATAGTTGGCTAGTTCCACTTTGAAAGCTTATGTTGTATTCCTAATGTTTCGCGCAAAAAAGTTTCAGAGTTTAGTATTCCCTGATTTAAAAAGCATTGAGAACCAAGGATTTAAGGTTAGAAAATCCCTCCAAAATTCAATTAAATTACTTAAACTTCGATATGAGAAGTAATGGAAATTGAACATTGATGAAAAAAGACAGTATATAATAGAGAGCATTCAACATTCAAATATATTGTATTTCCTCGTACACATACTATTATCATGTGTTCTGAGTAGTATCTCATTTTATATGCAACTTTGATTCCAAGACATGCATACACATTGTGAAAGCTGATTTCAGCTTGCTTTAATGTTTCATTTCTGGTGGCATAAACGCATTCAAGCCAGCCATTTGCTGTAAATAATAAATGTTTTGATTTATCAAACCTAGTATCCCGATTTTTTTTGTTTTATTCATTTATTTTCGTTTTTTAAACAACAAATGCACACAAGGAAAAAATTGATGGAAGAGTTGTTCTAAATGAAATTTATAAAATTTATGTAAATAGGGATTTTTTTTTCTTGCAATAATCTATTATTTTTTTCTAATTCTTAAAGCCAAATTTTCATGTGCTGAGCTTAAAAAAAATATAGGAATAAAATTATTTGTCACTATGAATAATTTAAAAAAAAAATTGAATTGTATTAATTTTTTTTTGAAAAAGATTTTTTTTTAAAACACAAAACGCTTTTCTAAGTAATTTTTAAGTAAAACATAAACTAACCACAATAAATTTAATTACAAACTAATTCCATAACAGTTTTATTTTAAAATATCTGACTACTCTACAACTTTAAAAAAAAATGGAGATGTGGAGATTTTTTTGAAGTTTTTAGTATTATTTAGCATGCTTTAAGAAAAAAAAAAAGGCTAAAATTAAGAAGAGAAAAACAAATTGTTACTACCAGTAGCACACACAAGAATTTTTCAAGGAGGGGGGGGGGAGGGGAGCATGATTGGCGTATCATGCTCCAATACGCCGCCCAACATATTCTTTTGATTTTGTCGATTTTCGGTAACAAAGAACAGTAAAAAATTAATTATTAAATGAATAATTAGCATTAATAAATAAAATTAATTATTAATAACAATTTCTTAATTAAATTTTACGTATCATATACATAGTATTATAATCAATCGAAAAAAAATCAAGGGTTTTGGGGGAGGGGTGGAGCCGAGGACCCCTCCTTGTGTGCTCTACTGGCTACTACTCAAATGGGAAAATAATTGGTAAAAATTTACAAAAAATTACATAAACAAGGGCCATTCTGTACAAAAAGTTAATGAACAAATTCTCAATTTTTCAATTTTGATGTATTACTTTGCTGTTCCTTTTTGAAATGATTTTCAGGATGAGCGATATTTCATTTCTTACAAAAGCTAGAGCTCTTTGTCTTAATTATTACATGAAATTGCTTAAAATGACAGTGATTATATTAACATAAGGGACTGTAAATTTTGTAATAAAACAGTGATTGATAAATCTGAAGGTTAAAACACTTCTACTGTGTTATACAGAACATACACAAAAAATTTCAGCAAATTATTTTAAAAACTTTTTGAGAAATCGCTGTCCCCATTTGATCTTTTCGAAAAAACACATTTAGAGTAAAATGCAGTTTAAAGTTCGAAATCTGGTACAAAGTTAGGGCATCTTCTTTTACTAAAACATTTGTAGGTTTTGTTCTAGTGAATGGAAAATAAAAAACTTAGTATATTTTTATAAAGCTAATAAAATGGCCTATAAAATAAAATCATAAAAAAATGTCAATTTTGAAAAAAATCATGATTTTAGGGTAGTTTTGGATAACTTAATTGAGTAATAGAATCTAAAAGTTAACTGTAGGGTTAAATACATAATTTGCACAACTCTTGGAGCATAAAATTAAGCAAAATATTTCAAAAACATTTTTCGATATTTTTATTCATTTAGTGTCAAAAGCATTTCACGAATATATATGATTCAACTAAAATCCCCAAGTTTTTCTTGCATTACAGATAGGAAAGCAATGATTGATGAAGAATGTTCGCATTCTGATAAAGTGTTTCTTTCTTTATAGAATATTAGAGCAGGTATATCCGTTCTACGCACGGGAAAATTTAAAGAAACATAAGAAGCACCATTGGTTTGTGTTCGAAATTTGAAAGCTTAGGTTTCGTCTATTTTTTTCGTTACTTCAATTGTATTTTCCTAAATGAAATGCTGAAACCTTATCATTCCTTTGTTGGCCCAATCCAAAATTATAAATTTGGTGCTGAAATATATGTTAATTCCACAATTCACATCTCATGGGTAAATGAAAAAAAAGTCATCAATTATGATATTAAGCCTAATATGTTAAACATATGCAAGGGATGATCAGAAAAAAAGGTCACAAGCCTCAGCATTTGAAAACTACATATTGCGAGTGCGTAGTGAAAGTTCTCAGACGGTTCAGGACGATTGAAGTGGCCAGACGCTTAAAAAATTGGTCTCGTTTGGAAGTGCGAGCCATGATTCGACTTTTATGGGCAAAGAATGTGTCCGCATGTGACATTCACAGTCAAATCGTGAGAGTTTATGGTGAAGAAGCAATGAACACACAACATGTAGCGAAATAGTGTCGCTTTTTTCAACCAGGCAGACAGGATGCCCAAGACCCAAAATTGCAGGAGCGGCCGGCCAAATTCTTCAATGACAGAAATCAACACGGCATGAGTTGAAGAAATGATTCAAACTATTTTAAAATGATTCATTATTTCTTGTTTCTGAGGTTGTAGGAGTACTTATCCGGCAAACGGCTCTCTTCAGACGGTGCTGTGAAAACATCCGCCGAGACCTGGCTCAATGGACAGGGACCTGATTTCTACTTAGACGTTGATTCTGCTTTCTGATGAATGCCTAAATAGGCCTGGTGATTATTTCGAAAAGTGATAAGCATGCATGCCTTTTAATTCCCTTATGTCTATTGTTAATAAATATTTCTTTATTCGATTTGTAACTTTTTTTAAATCACCCCTCGCATAAGGGCCCTTCTTCCGTAACTCACAGAGAACAACAAAGGACAGGAATAAAAGCCCTTAATGACTGCCCCCCAAAAGGATTTTTCTTCGGCCCAGTCGCTTAAGGCATGCACGGAGTAGCATTGGGCCCGTAGGTTGGTGGTTCAGATATATGTCCTAAGGTTCTTTATACGAACAAGAAATTGTTTTAAATGTATATTTTGTTGTGCAAGAATAGCTCTTAACCATAACCCTGCATGATTAATAATTGACCAAAAATGTTAATTAAATAATGCAAAATTTCCATTAATAAAAGAATAGCTTAATTCCTCAAGTAGTAAGAAATTATAATATTAAGTGATGAAAAAAATTTCTGCATTGTCTGCTAAAAACAAAATATGAAACAAATTTTTTCCCCCAAATAAAATACTTAAATACTCATGAAAATTTAAACCATCCACTGTTACCTTTCATCTCTGATTTTCAACCGAAATCTGTGGATTCATCTGAAACAATTTTCTTTTCAAATTGTTCACCCCATCCTCTGAAAAGAAAGTGATATCACATTTAAAAAAAGTAATACATGTGTGTTAATAAGAGAAAGTCGCTGCTGAAAGATGTCTGATGTTCCAGTTCTTTGCACATTGAACTTGTGTTGCTTTAGAGAGTGACGTCAACAAACATTCATTCAATAACTTAGTTCTTCCCACAGGGGAGTTAAAAAAGTATTATAATCATGTTAGAGAGAGAGAAAACATAAAATATTTCTTCAAGTAAATTGATGCCATTTAGCTATGATAAAAAAAAAAAGATTTACAAAACTAACCAAAAATAAATTAAATTTTTTTTTGTTTTTTTGAAACATCAAAGAAGCTCCCCTGAAATTTTGGAGTGTTACGATCAACGATAAGATTTATATAAGGTACAAACAAGCGTTCGAATTTATATATATGTATGGTCCTTCTATTTAAGTTATTTTGTTTTATGTATCTATTTTAAGATATTTTTTTAAAATTTTTCACTTACCTTTAAAATTTTTAGGTCCTTCTTTACTCATCTTTTGATATTTAAGATTATTTTTTAATCAATTTAATAATTCGTGAATTAAAAAAATATACTTAGAAATATAAATTTTTTTTTATATTGAAAAAAAAAGAGACAATGAGTACAAGTCTCTTTAAGTATTACCCTTTGCGGATATTCAAAATTCTCCTCATGATCAGATATAATATTAAGATGAAGATAACTAACTTCATAAAAAGCATTGTATATTAATTGAAAGAGAACCGTTTAACACATTATATTGTTCACGGAATATTTGGTGGTATTGTAAATCTATTTTGAGAACTTATAGCTTATCTTTAGAAGTTATGTGGATCATTACAATCCCGAGTTAGCAGCTGATTTCGTGCTATATATACACAAATAAATTTGCCTTGTGTATACAGATATCAGTTGCATTACTGAAGGAGGATATAAAAGTCCATCCAACTGACCATAGGTGACCATGTCGTCTCTGGTGAATGGAATTTGCTTTGCTCCCACACCAACTTAAGTGCTATAACAGAGAGAAAAAAACAATTTTGCTTGTCGTAAATAACTCGTAAGGGCCACATTTGGAGGTTCTGATTAACTTTGTAATACTACTGAGAATTTGATGCGAGTTATTTGGTGTCATGTAAAAACTCTCCTTTCCGCCTCTAATTTTTATGTATTAACTTAATGTCTTCTTAATGTGTGTGTCTAAGAAAGGAAATTAAACAATAAAAAAGAGCCTTAATTAATTTTCAAACTTATGTAAAGGACTTTTTTTTAAAAAACGCTGATTTTTTTTTATACTAAGGATTCTAATCGGGCACTATTAAATTCATTGTAAAAAATAAATGTGCACTTCTCTTAAGGTGTCCGACAACCCTAAATATGTGATCTTTATCAAAAATTGACAAATTATTTATGATTTTATTTTATAGACCATCTTAGTAGATTTATGAAACTACTCAGTTTATTATTTTCCGTTCGAGAGAACAAAAACTACAAGTGTTATCGTGAAAGCAGATGTCATTACTTTAAGCAAGATGTCATACTTTAAAAGGCGTTTTACTCGACATGTGTTTTTTTTGAAAATGCTCAAACGGGGACAGCGATTGATCAAAAATTTTTGAAAATAATTAACTGAAATTTTTTGTGTATGTTCTGCATAATAGTAGAAGTGTTTTAATCTTCAGATTTATCAATCACTCTTTTATTACAAAATTTACAGTCCCTTATGTTAATATAATCCCTTTTTTTAAAGCAATATCATATAATAACTAAGATAAAGTGCTTAATCTAGTTTTTGCAAAAATTAAAATATCTCTTATCCTGAAGGTCATTTCAAAAATGAATGACATATCAACACATCTCTCAGAATTGAAAAATTAAATTTTTTTTCCTAAGCTTTTGGTACAGAATGGACATCGTTGGTGTTATTTTTTTGTCAATTTTTTCCCAATTTAGTAATAATAATTTCTTTTCATCGTCTTAATTTTAGCATATTTTTCTTAAAGTGTACTAAAAAAATCTAAAAACCACAAAAATATCCGCATATCTCTTTTTTTAAAAAAAAAAAGTTGTCGCAAGTAGTCGGATACCATAAGTCTTTACACTGGCCATGTACACCTTTTTTGCAATACTTTTACAAGGTACAGTTATCTCAGAAACTTAGCTTTATTCAAATAAAGTTCGCTTTATTCAATAGGTTAGATTAGGCCTAGATAATTGTTTTAGCTAGAAAGCCACGTTGTCGAAGCGGAGGATACCGTAGACCCGTACCTTTTTAAAAGGATAACATTCATTAGTTTATTTTTGAATCTTAGACAAGGTATAAATTGTACCATAGAAATGAATAAATAAAGTAATGAAAGTTTTATTAAATTTACTTATTGCGCTAATTTCATATCTATAGCTGCAAGCACATTTCGTTTTAAAGTCAGTTTATCTTATTACACTTTTCTAAAATATTTTTGAAATCAGGAGTGAGATTGTGCGTATTGAAATTCTCATCACAGTTAATGCCAAACAACTTGTATCTATTTTTACTCATGCTGATCTTCGGGTAAATAAAAAAAATAAAAAATTCGTTCACAAATATATGTCGACCCAAATACAGGGAACATTTCTATTTGTTTGATTTTCTGACTGTTTTGTCGGGGAAAAAAAATTAAAAAAAAAAAAAAACCTTGCCAGCCGCTATTTGCCCACCTCTGGGTTAGATGGTTCTTACATCTTTTTCAGCAGCCGAATCGGCTTCGGATCAAACCTACTGTATTTGTAAAGTATAAGAATTTTGTCTGGTATATGCATAATTTTCAATTTAGATTTGTTGTTATTTAAATATTTTTTAGTTTTTGAATATTTTATGTTGTATTTCGAGAACTATATTATATTGCGAATAATTTATTTCTTGAAATGTTTCGTAAAATATCTCTAAAGCTTGTAAATTTTCTGTTTCTAAATTATATAATTATTTAAATTCTACTTTTATAAGAATATTAATGTTTCTATTCTGCACCCAAGATTGCGGGTTCGACCCCGGCCTAAGTCCGTGGATTTTCATGATGCAGAAAATCGACAGCGGCCGTGTCGTATGATTATACGGCATGTTCCCTAGAGTGTCTGTTTGGTTTGGGTGCTCTCTGCAAAATTAAATCCCAGTACAGGTTTGCATCGTCAAAGCTCAGGTGCCTCCCTCTTGGGAGGAAACTGGGTGTCAAAACTACCTGCGGTGATTGGTACCCGCCTATATGGGGCCGCACTAAATAGAAATACTAGATTCCAGGGAATGTACAAGGTCTGCAATGATAAAACACCAATCCGCAGCCCATTAGAAATAAAAAAAAATCGCAATCTTTCGCGTAGAAGTCCAACCTGTCTCAGGCTCAGGCAACTTTCCTTTCTTCCCTTTGGGAAGGACACGCCAACAACAACGTTTCCATTCAGTTAAGTTACATAAATATATCAATTCATAGAATAAGAAGTGTACCCAAGAACAAACAACTGGAAACTACTATAAATGTGCTGTCTTATTTTTTTTGTGTGAATCAATGCTTTGGTTTTTTATTCTACACAAAAGTTTTTTAGATAAAAATATTAAACAAACAAATTATTGTTGGATATTGTCATTTATCTTAAAATAACCAGTTTTATCCTCTCCTATCTCGAGAACACTCACGTCACGCGTTTTCTAAATTTTTACCTATGACGTGCTGCGGCATCTGGATTGTGAAATGAGTGTGTGTATGAAATAATTGTTCTGTTGAGCAATTATGTTGCACCACACTACACTGAGCTCATTATTAACTAATTCAGTGAGGCTGAACACACACACACACACACACACACACACACACACACACACACACACACACACACACACACACCACACACACACACACACACACACACCACACACACACACACACACACACACACACACACACACACACACACACACACACACGCACGCACGCACGCACACACACACACACACTGTTTATCGAATTTATCGAATGTTTGACTTTTTTCGTAGTGTTTTTAATTACAGGAAAATTTTAAAACTTTCCTAAACATTATTAAACTTTATTTAAAAGTTTCCTATATTTGAACACAAATAATATTTTTTTCAGGATGACCTGTTAAGTTTTTCGAATCATCTTTTCAAGCATTTTGAAATCAATTAAAATAAATTATAAACGTTAAAATTTCTTCTTTTCTTTTGCATTTTTTTTAAAAAAAAGAAAAAAAAAAAAGATGTAGAGCAAAAATGCACATTTCGTAGTCGATAATAACTTTGTATGCACGCTTGAGAAAATGCAATAGAGTGATTGTAATTAATCTTGATCCTTAAATGAAATCTAGCGAAATTTAATGATTAAACGTTCAATGGTAGTAAAGTGTATAAAAATGTTGCAATACTGAGAAGGAAATTTTTTTAACTAAAGCAATTAATTGATAGACATTTTCAAAAGTTTTAATGATATATTACGAATTGTAGTCATATACAAACAGAAATAAAAATTATGACGTTGTCATGAAAATTATAATTTCCTTTATTACAGGCTTTCTTTTAAAAATCTGACTAGTTAAACTTGCTATCTCTCAAAGGCGTAAAAACTATCTTTTATTCAGGAATTAATTATTAATGAATTTAAGCAGGGAAATTTAAAATAAAGAATACAGAGAAAATGGGGAATTCTGCTGTTTTTTTAACTAGAAGACTGATTATTATAAGTCAAATTAATTAATGAAAAAGTAAAAAATTCTTTAAAGTAAATATTAATATTGGGAAAGGGGATACAGATATTAAATAGCAAATGCGTAATTTTATATATAACTATTACTGCCAAAATAAACCAACAAAAGCACAATTTAATAAATAAGGCTTGGTAGAAAATTGTATTTCTACGCGATTTACAAAAAAAAAATCATTTAAATATTTTCTCTTTTCGAGTCTGGAAGGGTTTAAATAATTCAAAAAGTGCATTCGTAAATTGAATTGAACTAAGAATACCTTAAACTTATTTCGAAAACATGCTGCGGAATAAATATCTTGAACTTGTCAAACCGTTTTACTGAAACCCGAGAAAATAGATTCTGTGGGGCATAAGAATTTTCCCTCCAACAGGATTTAGTCTGACAAGGATGAAGTGTGTTCCTCGCTTTACTTTGCGAAGTGATATTCCACCAGCAGTCTTTTCATAACTTTGTAGGCGGAAGTTCTTGCATGGTGGTAGTTCTTGGTTTATCGAAACTTTCTCTTTTTCGGCCATCTTTTAATACATAACTTATATGCAAGTAAGAAGTTATGTGTAGTTTTGGATTTAAAATAAGGATTTTCAAATAATATTCACGGAATTAGATGACATATTTAATATTAAATGTATGGTAAAAAGTATTAAATAAAGCGGTATGTGTCCAAAAGTACGGAAGTACAGAAGGTCGTCCACACTTTATGGAAACGATTTTGATAGTTAAATTTTATCAATAAATACCGCATTTTTTAATGGAAATTTGCTTTTATATGAAAGCCAGTTTTTTCTTGAAAATAACTCCAGCTCCAATTTTTTTTCCATCAAATTAAACTTTTTCTTAGTACTACTATGCAAATTTTACTCCATTCCTCTTGAACCATTTTTCAAAGTCCGTTCAGTGTTCTTGGATGCCATTTTCTTACGGCTCATTTTAATAAACCGAAAGAACGAAAGTTCATTGCAGAAGCGCGTAGGGTGGTTTTACACGTGTTTTACCTAATGATATACACTTTATTTTCTCCTATTTTGATTCTTTCTTTACTAAATAAGCGGCAGTTGACTTAGACGTGTGACTAGAGGCTTTGTTCATATGAAGCTTAAATTCATCAAAGTCCATTCCATATAAAGTTGGAATTTCTTCTTCAAAAATTGGTTCTAAATACTCTGCTTATAGTCGAGTGAATTAATTTTGGCTTTACTTGAGACTTTTTTGATTTTTAATTTGCCATTGTTAGAAAATCCTGCAACTATCATGAATCCCTTTGGGAACTTTACTGCACACTGATGAGTCATTTCGTACGGTCATTTCCGTCAGTTGAGCAATAGAAAATTGATCTTTTACTACAGTCATTTAAACATACCCCATCGAGGGTTACCCCAAATTTCCATTTTTCAGCAGCTAGGTGTTTTTTTACATAATTTTCAACAATTTGTGTTTTTCTTTCAGCTGTATGTTTTTAAAAAAGACAAACTTTATATAGGTTTAAACATCTGCTTAAACTTTAAATACTTATGAATAACTTTAATTACAGTTTCGGAAGACATTTCTAGTTGCGATGCAATGAATCTTTGTGTAAGTTGGCGGATTTTCTTTTAGGATCAGAGACTTCACTTTCTTGATAGTTGGCTGCGTTTCAACAGTCTTAGGATGAAGTTTCTTGGCCATGTTTTCATTTTTACTTTCTGCTCTAGACGCTTTTTCCATTTAAAATTTAATTTATTATAAATACCTTTAATTGAAATGCAATAACCGAGATTTTTATACCGGTTTTTAATTTGCTGATACGAATATTTTTAATTGGAAAGCGTAATTACGTAACCTTCGAGTCATATACCTATTTTAGGAACCTTTTTAAAAATAAATCTTTTATTTTGCATTCGAATCAAAAGAAAACCTTAGCAGACGATTATTCTGAATTTGCCAAAGTTTTATCTCAAAATGAAAACGAGAAAATGAATTACAAAATCGTTTTCATAAAGTGTGAATGACCTTCTAGTGTGAACGACCTTCTGTACTAGACGATTGCATCAGGAATGTGATTTAGCTTTCTTTACTGAAATATTGTATTGTTTGGTTTGAGTAAAGGTTATTCTAGAACTGCCGCACGGTTACTAGTCACGTAATTCTGAATCAAGATAGAAAAAGATGACCTCATATTGTATTTCAGTCTTCGAGCTTCTATATTATAACATCGTTTTGAGGTTCACTTAAGTTTATAACGGGTACTATTCGGGTTCTTCTACTAATCTTCTGGGGGAAAATACTCTTTAACTATGAGTTTAGTTTAAAAACCGCTTTCCGTAGAGATGACTTATGCATATGTAACTACTATTTTTTTTTATTTAGAACATTTATTAATCCCCGTGCACCACAAAGTATCACACGGGGGCTTACAGAAGTAAGCATGAAGCACACAACAGAAAGGAAGAAAGAATTTAAAACCACGAAGGATTACAATGCAAACATCTCAATGCCTTAACTGGGATTCAAACACAGGCCCTACGGTCCCGCAGTCAGCGTCACTAACCACTATACTGGATGGGCGGCTAATTAAGTGCTTCTCGTGGTGTATGTGAAGTTAATGGTTAAGCGTGAAATCTCCAAGTATTAGAAAAGGTGAACAGCGACTGGATGGCAGCGCGTCTTGAGTAAGTTGACGCAGAATCCACCAGGAATTACTGAAGTAAACAACATTGGAGCTGACCGAGCTATCGGGCTTCCAGAAAGATCACAACAAGGAGCCTCAAATCCAGATAAGTGAATTTAAACAATCTATTACATTTAGTTAGGGGTTAGGATTTCATATTACTCCCACAGTTAAGCTATAAAATTGCATATTTCATAAAGTGCTAAAAGATAGAATAAAAGTAGTTATTTTTATGATCATATCTGCTTTTCCTTGAACCCTCTCACACTTGCGACAAGGGGTTTCCAAATTTAAAAAAAATTAAAAAAGATGCTAGAACTCCGTTAAAATAAAGTTAATAGCAATTTATAGAGCAATGTTTTAAAAAGAAGTTTTTAAGAATTTAAATGTTGAATCTTTTACCTTAAAGTACATTATTACTCCAGAATTTTTACTTTTTTTAAAATTTGGTTTTTGTGATCAATCACCATTTTCATAATATTCATTAAAGAACCAAAACAAATAAATTGAAGTAATAACAATTAAGTCATCATTTTTAATTAATTCTTTTTCTTTGTTTTTCCTCATTTTCTCATTCACTTTTTTTCATTTTTGATTTGAGAATTGATTTTGTCTCAGAACAATCTGAAATAGTCCCGATATATTTTCTTATCCGATTCAGGTCAATAACGATTTCATCGTTACCCTCTCCAATATATCCTGAAAAAGCTATTATCATTAGCAAAACTGAACCGAGTAAAACTGAAAGTTACGCATTTTTTTCGACCTTTCACATTAGCTGTATAAAGATAAGACAAAAGAATGAGCCCAACCACCCTTGTATCAAATAGTTCTTAAATGTATTTTAAGAACTGAAACAAAAGCTTCCCTTCTATTACTTTTGTATATTGATAAAATAATTTAATATTTCATTCAGGAATCACTGGAGCATTCTCACACAGAATCAATTAAAAAAATATAACGCAGTTAAGTTAATGATATCTCTCGAAACTTATTTAATCAATACTGTTTCAAGTTTGAAGTGATATATAGCTCAGAGATGATATAGTTCACATAATTACACTAATCACATTATTTTAGTATTGTTGCAACTTTGCGTGGGTGAAAAACAGTCGACTAATCCAATTAATAGAATAATAAATTTATTAAGGGACAAGAAAGAACAGATGACTATGTGAAGACAAATCGACGTATTAACACAAAGAAATATCAAGATAAATTATTTAGTTATGGAAAACGCACTCGTTATAAGCAAGCTTTACAGTGCTCCAGAATAGTTCTACTAGCAGGAACTCAAGTAGATAAAATATCTGTCTTGTTGCCGACAAAGCACAAGCAGTTTCTGAACTCAACCGATTCACTCGACCTGTCTCAGAAGTCTTTTATATAGCCTCTCAGAAATTTTGACAATAATCGATTCCAGAGACTTCTAGATGGTTCCAGAGCGATATCCTTTTCCACCAAATTTGTCACTAAGGATTAAAGTCACCAATCTGGTAGATATACTCACATATCACTCTCTTAAGGTTCCTATATCTTATTCGAGCTCATGCTGGGAAGTGAACTTTTCCTGTACAACTCAATTTGCCTCAATTAGAGTATTACTGCGGGGAAAACAACATACATAGTATGTTTCAGTATATTATCGTTGATTTCATACTAACTGTTTAGTAAAAAGAAAAAAAATACCGTACGCTTATTAAAGTACTTGTTTTTATGATAATATTTACCAAACGCATATTTTTGTACGACTGCTATTTCAGAAAAAAATTTCCGATTGAGCGATTTAGTAAGCGCTTAATTGCATTTTCATACTGATTGAAGATCGTGATGAAATAACTAATTAAGACGATAATTCATCACTATGTAATGTATCATTAATTTTTCTTTGAAGAAACATTTACTTAAATTAATTCATTACTTAAATTTTATGCTAAGCTTTTGAGTATAGCTCTGTTTTTAAAACGAAGTTGAAAATTACGTAATTGGTTCCAAATTGGCGGAATACCTATCCTAAGTATAAGTTGAAATGTTTAATGATTTCGCTAAAAATAATCAATGATGATCTGAAAAATAAGTGTATCAAATGCAGAACGTTGATTATGGAATAATAAATATCAATTATAAATATTCAAAAGCGGAAACACTTCAAAATTAGTTTACATTAGTGAATGATAAAAAAAAAAAGGACTTTCAAATATTTGGTTCAATTTACTACTACTAACCTACGAGAAGATGTTTTAACTCTTATTTAATATCTTCACTAAAACTAAAAACTAAGGTTAAGATGAAGAATTCAAATCCCAAAGGAAGATATATTAACCTAAATCTTGTGCTGTTTTGAAACTTTTAAATTCCTAGAACTTTTAAATTTCTGAGATTAAATGCTTCAAAGCACAAGATCATCAATATTTCTAACAACATTACAATCCATTAGTGATTTTCTTAATAATTATGGATTTTTCAGATAAAAATATTGCGCTGAATAAATTCTAAGTTTCTTAAAAATTGATCTCCATTTTCCATATTTACATACAAGAAGCTGCAATAATTTGTATTATGATTATGATTTTTCAAATTGAAATCTGAGGTTTATAATTTCAGAGTAGTACTTTTCGTTTCTCTCTTTTTATTATTTCATTCCAATTGCTTAATGCTAATTGACATGGCAATTTCAATGTTTAAAAGTTTTTATTTTTCATTAACGGTGATAGCATCTATCGAAGTAAGAGAACTTTACTTTATATACCGGGTATCTGTACGGTATGACTACAAAAAACAAATAAAGATATTCATTTACGGTTCTTTTGTTCCATAAAGAAACAAAGTTTTTTTTTTACAAAGCTTTATTGTACGATTTCAATGTGCGCACCATTGGTTGCGCGCAGTATATCTAGTCTACTCGATATTTCCTGCCACACTCTATCAAGCATTGCAGGATCAATAATCTGAATGGCCACTGTAATTCTACTTTTCATTTCATCAGTCTCACTAATTGAAGAATTTCTCGTATCTCTACAAGAAGAAGTCCAAACGGATTATGTCTACAGATCTAGGAGGCCACGCAATTGGACTTCCTCTTTTCATCCATTTCGTACGGGGAAATTTTTCTCACTTCCAAACTCTAGTAAGGTGGTGCACCACTTACGCTGTACATCTGTTTCAGATTTAAATTCAATAAACTACGCTACAACTTGTGCTTGTTCTTGTGGTGAAGCTGTTTTGAAACGAGAATGTTGAAAAACAGAGACATTGCGTCATCTAATTTGCATTTTGAAAAACAAACTTTAATAATTTCTTCATAGGACATAAAAAGCCGCAAGTGAATATCTTTGTTTATTTTTAATTAATTTTTGAAAGTGTAGTCATACTTTTCGGACACCCTATATTTTAAACATATACTCTATTTTCATAATTGTTTATTATTTAGCTACCTGAACTTTTTAATAGTTATTTAATTTCCAAGGGGATGCAATGACCCATACTGAATTAACAGATTTAACCTGGGGCTTTTACATAATAGAACCATATTGACTGTAGTCATCAATAGTCTGGCCTCTTTGATGACTTAGGAAATTAAATGATTGGATGCCAGACTTAGACAACTTGACTTGAAGCATCTGTATATGCTCACATAGAACAAATCTTAGAGAATGGATAGAGAGAGTTATCGTTAATTCATTAAGTATCCAAAAGGTGGTCGAACCCTGGACTCATAAGAAAGTAATACATTAATTTTATTTATGATGATCTTATTTTTGTAGTTTTATATACTATGTAATAACCAGGGTTTGTGTGTGTGTGTGTGTGGATTGGGATGTACTAGTTATACATACATTTTTGTCAAGACTCACGTAACCAGTGATGGATTTTGGTTCGATGGCGCCCTAAGCCCAAGTTAATTTGACGCCCTTATATATCATTGTATAATAATAATGAATTCAAATTAAATTTAGGTATTGAATTTAGGCATGAAAAATATCTATACACAGTAAGACCTCGATTTAACAAAACCCTATTTAACGAATTTTTCTCTTTCCCCGATTAAAAAGAAGGCAAAAATCCCTATTTAACGAATAATAAACCTCAAATTAACGAATTATTTTAAGAGTTGAAATTTTTTTTATTAATTTGTTTTTTGAAAACTTGGATTTGTTCATATTATCCTTTTTGTCCGGAACAGAGAAAGGGGTTTTCTTGTAAGCATCAAATTTCGATGGGGAAGGATGCAGACGATTTATGAGTGTAAACTATCGTGTGAGGTTTGGATTGGACAGGAAACTCCCTTCTTATCTCCTCTTACTACACAACGCAAGGGATATTTTAATAATTATGTTAATACAATGATGGCGGACTGCCTATCTGTTCAACTGAAGCTCAGGTGAAACTGAAGTTCAACTTTCTGCATGGATGTCCAAATACTTGTTAGTAGGTAGAATGCATAAAAACAAAAGGAAAAAATAGAAATCATGAATTGTAAAGGAAAAAAATACACTTTCAACAAAGAATCATTCTGGACATTAATAAAAAAATGTTTCATATTAACTATAAAAAGAATTCTATATTCACAGGCTTCAAGAAAAAAGCCACTTTTTAAGGAATGCTTTATCTATTTATATGAAATTCAATTAGTTTTAAAAATTAATTTGGTTATCCTTTGTTACAAATGTAAAGTTCTGAAAGTTACTTTTTCCAATGATATCATTCCTTTGAAAAATATTTTACTTTAAAAAGAAATGACATTAGTTTTTAAAATTAATAATGATTTATAAATTAATAATTTGTGGAAGTTAAAAATAAAAAAAATCTCTTTAATTTTTTTAAACATTTCTCCCACAAATTAGCATCAAATTGTATAATTTCAGAATAATAATTTTCTATTGAATTAGAGTTTTTATTTAGCAAAATTACAAACAAAAAACTTGTTAGATTACTCACAACTAATTAGCATTGAATTTGATGATAATATCTGAGTTCTTTCCATGGCAATGATATAATTGGAATTCATTAAACAGAAGTCATGGTGATTATGTATTAATACTTGTACAGAATGACCCTTTGGATTAAAAATGCATTTTATTTCCATTCACATGTAGTCCTCACCTGATCTAATTAATCCATCCGGAGAAGCAGCAATATACTGCTCAAAAGGATGCAGAACCAGACAAGTTTGTTGGACTACATTTTGCGGATTACGTTGTTGCACAATATACCGGATGTAATCTTTATTTTCTATCCCATACTTTACAGCCGATATAAAGTCCAACAAATCATCCTTTTTTTTCAAAATTTGAGTGGCTGTGCCTTGAAACCAGCTACTCTAGAAACAATTTTGTGTCACTTGCAATAAGGAGTAACTTCCTTTCCAGGCACCATTCTCTGCAATTATGTCCCATAGTCCTTTCAAATGCCAATATTTCCTCCATATTCCTAAAATAGTTTTGATGGAAGAAAAGTATCTTATCAATTCCCAATGCAGGCAAATTTTCAGAACACTTACCACTGCATACAGCAGCTGGCAAAAGGATAGTTTCTTCTAAAATAATTGCATTTGCATTATTTTCCTCTTATTTATTTTTTTATCCTGTTAGTTTCCTCTTAACTTCCATAAAAGGGCAAAAATTGAGTTCATCAAAGTCAAAATTTGTATTAGCAATTGCGCGATTTGATGATTCACCCTTATGAATTTTACTTATTTCTTCTGGAACTGTTTTAGCTGTTTTTGGATGGTGTCAAGTTTGAAGTCGTTCAATAGAGGCATAAAACAATTCATTTCTTTCGTAATCCTCGATTGCATGAAGTAAGGCAAAAACATGCTTGCAATATTCAGGAGCGCTTCCTACAGGACAAGTACATCTTGCAGTGGTTATCTGAAATTAAAAAGAAAGCGCATTATATTTTAAACAAATAAATTCTAAAATTAAAAAATTTAACCATGCATAAGGGGTTTCATATTTACATATCTTTCCGCTGAACAATAAACTGGCAAATATTTTTTAGAACTTGTGCCAAAGTTTATTGAGAAAATGAATGCTTCATTTTCAAAACGATTAACCCCATAAACCAAGAAGTTGAGAAAAATGATAAAATATTAGGTATTATTTTTTTAAAAAATTCCTTTTATATTACAAATTTAAAAAATATGATATGTAGACCAGTGGCCTTCAAACTTTTTCAACCCACGGAACCCCTAGAATTTGAGGGTGCTTTCGTGGAACTCCTAGAACTAGAAAGTATTTTTCTGGAACCCCATTCCATACACATACTTTGAAGAATATATCTCAAAATAATATTTAAAGTAGATCAACATGTTATTGGCACTCTATGTAAAGGCAATTAAAGTATTGCATTTATTATTAGAAAATTCTAATGCAATTTTTTAAATATAATTTATTCATTAATAATATTAATTTATGATTCAAGTATCACCTATATATGCATTATATTTAGTAACTGGGATATATGCTTGCTTTTTTCCCCACAAACTGTTGAAGTCTAGGTCTATTGGAATTAATTGCAATCATATTACATATTCTGATTTTAATTTTTTTATACTTTGTTTTTGTAACCAATTATGTTGAGAAATATATTTTACTTAAACATAATGTTCTGAATAGCATTAAAATGTTTATAGCTGTGTGAGAAATCCCGTGAATTTTGCATGAATTTGGAACCTCTAAAATTTAGAAGCTGTTTTTGCATATATAAGATTTTGAAATCGAATCCGTTGATGTGTTGATAAGTTGTTCCTCTATCATTATAGGTCTTCATTTTCCCACCAATGCAAAAAGATACATTTTCCACTAGAAAACTATTGTGCTAACTAACGAGTATAAAATTATCTCGTGGAACCCGAGAAAGTAAACAAATAGAATGTCCATAATCTAGTAGGAAGTATATATATAAAGATAAAACATTTTAATATATTCTTTTATAAAAGTTTAAAATGTGTTGCAAAATAAAGTTATTATGTATAAAATTTTTAGTTTTAATGAATAGGATGAGCTTTTTTGATATTTGTGGAACCATATTAACTTCATAGATGACAGGAATCCATTTTGGGACACATTAATTTCTTCTCGATATTTTTTATTGCTACTCGTGGAACCTCTGGGTATGATTTGTGGAACCCCAGGGTTCCGTGGAACACAGTATGAAGACCACTGATGTAGACTGTATTACTGAAGATACATCTGTTATCAAATGACATACATACAGTATAAGGTAGAATATACTTGGATCACTGTATTACTATAATTTTTTCGTGATTAAAGGAGTTAATCGATTTGGCAAGTGAAAGAAAATTAGTAATTCAAATTTAGTATTCGATTTATTTTTTCTTACCAAAAAACTTCATTATATAAATATCTGTTTTATTAAAGATTTTAGCAAAAATGAATAACTATTCTGTTGCTACGTTACATAAATTTACAAGTATTATTACTTTATTTAAATTAATTTATATCATCAAGAAATAAAAGCTTTTTTAAAGCTGTATTTTATCTCCTGTCATGTCGACTTGTCTTTAAAGTTTTATAATACCCATGCTTTCTTTATGCGTTTGGAAATTTCAGTCCCATTTAGTAGGATTTAAAGGCTTCTTTTTCGTCCAATTTAATTTTTTGTTGAAAATTTTTCATCCCTATTATCAAATAACGAGTTCGAATAATTACAAAATCGTTTTCTTGAGCCGAGCTTCGTGCCAATAATTTGTATTGAAGAACCATCCGATTTTTTTATTTTCCTTATTCAAATAATTCTTAACATCTTCAATTTAAATATTATAATGGTTGTAACGCACGGTATAAACCCAAAACCGAAATGTAAGTGCCGCCACATTAGAACGGAAGTGTAACCGTACGAAATACTGCATTTCCGTCAGAAAGAGTTTGGATCCCCATGAGCAAGCGTCTCCTGTCTCGATGTCCAATCCTGGATTATGTAAATTTAACTAATTTTGTTATTTATTTCTCTAAATGTTTACCTTGTAATGTCTAAATGTCTGTTCTTTGAAACTGTGATATTTTATGTCATTAAATATATTAAATTACCCCGAGATTTTGTTAATTATTTTTGGTTTACCCAAGTAACGACATAAAGGACAGTTACACGGTTTAATTTTCTTTCTCACAAAAAGACTCGCAATACAATTTTAATTTATAAGTATCTGCTCCTAGGCAGTTCTGATACGACTGATTTATATTTTATTTTTCTCGTACTTATTCATGATGGAAATAACAGCTGATGCGGCGCTGTCTAATTTTACTTTAAACTAACATCTTTACAACTGCCCAGGTTCGCTTATTTAACTTGATCCGCATCATGATAGTGGCTAGTACTAATTAAATATTTGGAGACAACGCAACTAAAGACATTAATCGGATTAAATTTAAATTAAGTTTGTTTATTACAATTTAAAACACATTACGAAATTAAGATTAACAATATTAAAATTGAAGAATGAAAACTATACAACAAGTAAAAGAGTTTCACTTATCTGAAACGGAGGCGAGGTGACGGGAGGCTGGCATGGTCCCGGACGGTGCACGGAGTTTCCTAAAATTTGGGGATCAAAATTTCATTATTGTAAGTGAAAAATCTGCTGAAAATTGTCTCGGCGCCTGTTTTTAAGTGAGGGCAAATTACCCCGTTTTGCATCCGCGTGCCCTTCGGTCTCGCCTAGTCATTGGACAGAGACCAAGCGCAAAGTTACAAAAGTTAAGGTTTCTCCCCAAATTTATGAGTCCATTCAACTTGCATGACCGTTGAAAACTCAGTGACAGCCCGCGCTGGACCCCCGGCTCAGGAATCCGACAACATCCTGTAAACAAGGGGAATACACAAATTACATGTGTATTGGGGGCCATCTTCAAAACCGATCAGCTTCCAAGCTTCCCAGCCTCCAAGCCTCCAGCTCACGTCTAACGGGAACAATGAAATTAAACGAACAATTTTCAGGTTCACTGCAATGGCTAAAAAGATAGTTATTTAATGATGTTATACTTATTATTAGAGCATTTTTGTTTTGAGTATATGCAGTTAGGAGTCAATCAAGTGCTTTGATATTGAAATCTAATGATTAAAAAAAAAATGAAATTAATCGATTTGGCAAGGGAAGCATCCATACAGCTTGATTTAAATTACGTCTTATTACATTCCTTTATTTTAACAAATGCAATTTAAATTCTAAATATATCAATGAAGATTTTAAATAAATAAAAATGAACAGTTATATTTCATCTTAAAACCCATTATTAAGAACTGTATATGATTTAAAAATACTAGTCTATTTAAGAAAAAACCATTTTTAGCAAATTTGGGAGAATCTTAATGCTGCAGAATATCACTCATTATATTAAATTTAAATGGAATGTCATATTTTTTAAGGCGATATGGTACCCTAAAAATCACTAAACTGTCGAAAATATTTTTATTGGCTTATTTGATACCCCGAATCTTTATAAATTTGCCTGCAAAATTTCAAAGCTTTACCTGCGTTTTTCATTAAGTAATGGAGCAATGTTTGATGCTAAACAGTAACTACCACACCTACATTTCAGATTATCTGCTAGAAAAGAGCCTGATAAAAATGAATTAATTATTTTTCTAATGCGCATCAATGAGATTGACATTATATATGCAGTAATAAATCATTTTAAGAAAGAATTGTGCAATTCATGCAAAAATTCTAGTTTGTGAATTATTTACTGGGAAGATCAAATGGATTTGGTCAAGATTTAAAAGCTGTGCGTGCTTTTTATGATACTATGAATGAAATTAAAACTTCAAAACGGATTCTCCCAAAGCACAAATACTAAATCTCATTTTGATAACTCAGATAATTAAAAATCTAATTCGCAAGAGTAGAAAAACTCTCCCATTTTTATATATTTGTTTTTGGTGATATATATATATATCCCATGTGTGCGAGATTCAACACTTATATTATTAAAATATTTTAAGATATCTATATTTAAACAAATACACATACACAGATCTTAGATTTTGATGTATTTTACCTATAAATTGCTATTTGATTTTGCTTTTATTCGTGTAAAATATTTAACATGGGAAGGCTTTTAAAATCATGGAAATAAAAATTAAAGGCATAAACATCTTTTGTACAAGTTGTGCATTAGCTCTGAGCATGGAATTAGCTCTGAAGTGTGTGTATTTATTTTTTTTATAATTATTAAGATAAAGTTTTATGAATTATTGATCTTTCATTCGTTTTTTTCTATATATTCATTATGGCAGTGTACTGTTTAATTGTACTACATTTGTGCAATTTTTTATGGTAAGTAGTTTTAAATAAGCTAATTAACATTTCATAAAAGTTTCAGACTGTTCGATGAATATTATATCATGCTATTCATGGAATGAAAACTTCAAACTCATATTTCTCCATGTTGAATTTTTGTACATATACTGTTATTCAAAACCCTAAGGCTTTTTTGATGATTGAAGTATGGGTTTGAAATTTTTATATTCATCTTCTGAAATGTATGTTTTGTAAAACTGAGCATGGAATTAGCTCTAACATGTTTAGTACTTTTTCTAAAGAATTTCAAAATCAAAATTAATGTTTTTTGGGGAATTTTTGGAAGTTTAACTATAAAAAAAATAATAAAAAATTAAAGAGCAGCAGCAGAAAAATACCATGCACAGTTTTATGTGGTATATTATAAGGTACTTGGAAAAAATTTTTGAAAGAAAAGAGACATATTTAAAAAAGCCATAGGGATTTAAAAAATGTTTTAAAAAGTTCAAAAATTTAAAATTTTGCAAACATTTTGCTACAAATTTACAATTTTTGTATGGAATTATTATTAAATATTAACCTTTATAAAATACAATTAAAACCAAATATCAAATATTAAAAATAAAAAATTTGTGAAGATGGTACCATATCACCTTAAATGGTTTAGAATCATTGCTATATTATAGAGCAAATATTATCTCCTTACTTTTAATGTATTCCAATCAATATAAGATTAAATGATACATAGCACACAAATAATTATACAATCATATGTTATTTTGAAATACAAAGTCAATTCAATCAAACCATAAAACTATATACGATTAAAGCTTGATAATGCATATTCTCTAAAATAGAAAATAATGTTATTTACATCCATGTTGCTTTAAAAAATGACCAAGTTTTGAATTTATGATAGATAACAATATTACATTATATATTACTAAGCACACTAAATATTAATTTAGTCATTTACATTTTTCAGATGCTTACGAAAGCTACTTTTAACTTTACAATCTTCTTTTGGTTTAATGATAAAAAAATGTTATTATTAAAAACTTATTTTGTATTTAAAAGTAGTGAGTAATATCAAGATAAACGAACAAACAGTTATCTAATAAAAACAGTTTTACAGATTATTTTAATAGGAACAAAAAATAATTCATTGCTCACCTGAGAAGTTTAAATTTCGACAGACGGCTGGTAAGTTACTGGATTTTTCATTTCGACACGGACTTAGAAATTGATAACAAAATTTTCGTTACCAGTGTGGTCCGGCTCAGTGAACGATAGATTGTTAACAAATCCGTCATTAAATAATTTTTGACATGTTGACATTCTTGACAGCACGCTGTGATTTCCAGTAGCTATGGAAAAATTATCCCCGTAATCATACATATCAGAATTTTAAAAGTTTTTCAAATTCAGTGGTCGCAATTCTATACTGTAAGCTATTCTTGTGTGCAAATAAAAATGATAAACTAAAAAATAACTAAGAACTAAATATAAATATACTAAAAATAATCTAGAACTATTAATAAATATATAAACAATGCAAATAATCGATATCAATAGGCTTGGCACATTAACACTAAATATCACAAATATACTGAACTAAAACAAAAATTACACCAAAAAAAAAATTATTGAAATTACTTCTTACGTAATCATTAAACTAGAATAATGCAAAAATACAATAACAAATAATTGTTAAGAGAAAATGTTCGCATAAAAGATGTAAGCAGCTCAAGTATAGGTAACAGCAGACACTAAAGCGAAACAAGTAGAAGTGTTTGCATACTCGTCACGTGATTCCGACGTGATTCGTGAATTGACCCCATTGTTGATTTGTCGGGTGTGTGAGTGAATATTAACGTCGCACTGTTCAGCTACAATAGGGCTTTAAGCGAGGGACCTCGTAATTTTAAACCCTGGTCAAGTGACGGGGACGACACATGAGCTGGTACCTCCTCTCCTAACTACCACACCACACCAACGGGAGGACGTTTGAGCTCTTGACGGATTTAACGTGCATCGCTCCCTTACACGGCGGGTCTTAAGTGGGGCTGGGCTCAAACTCATGACACGCCCGCCATGATCCGATACCTTAACCTCTAGGCTACCGCAGCCCCGTTGATTTATCGGAGTCGATGAATAGCGATTCGGATCCAGAAATTGCAATGAGACTTATCAAAACTGTTACATTTTCTGTTGTTACTAATGCCACCTATCTGACGTAGTCAGATCAAGGCCCACGAAATTCATCATGTCAACGGGATCTACACCTGTCGATAGCCTAAGCTTTGAGCCCCCACGAAAGGTGACAGTACGATTTTTCTCACACAACACGATAGATGGCGACACCATTCGGAACCACTGATTTAACGAGCACGTTCTCCGTGTGTACTTGGAGGGTATTTGGTGGCATCGGGCATCGAACCCAGGCCTTCCGGTCTGGAGTCCGATGCTCTAACCACTAGGCTACCCACGGCCATTTCTAATGTAATTTCTAATATATTCATTTTCTATATAATGTAATTATTCATTCTTTGGAAATTGTGAAAACATACCTCATGCAACCGGATGTAAATGACGTAAAAAACTCCTTCGAGTGAGGAATTAAAAAAACTCACTGAGAGTATTTTTAGTTATTGAATAAAAAGCGTGCAATTTCTAGCTTTTTTGTGTAGTCAATTATTATAGAATTTCCAAAAGGTAAATGCACAAATATTTGCATTTTGTTTGGAACTCGATAAAACGAATAACCTCGATTTAACAAACAAAATGTTCGGTCCCGATGAATTCGTTAAATTGGGATTCGGTTGTATATATTTTTTTGGTATAACAACTAAATTAAATATGATGAATTAATATTTTGTGTTATAAGGAGGAGCAAACAAACGCAAAATTTAGATTTTTTTAAAGAAAAGTTTATGAAAAATTTAACGTCAATAGATAAATGCTAGACTTAACGAAATTTTTTTTAGTTATTTATTTATTTGTTAGATATTTTAAATTTTATTACTTACACGTTAATTACTTTAAAAATAATTTTACCCTTTTAATATTGATATCTTCAGGTGATCAAAGTTAGAAAAGAAGCATTGAAATTTGATCTTACAGTTATTAAAAACAAAATCGATTTCAAATTTTTGCCGTCCTAAACTTGGGCTTCGCGGGCCTAATCCTAATCCGCCACTGCACGTAACAGCAGTATATGTTTGTAAAATCCTTTTCTGTAATTTTTTTTAAAACTAAAGTTATTTTTTGATTTTGATAATTTTTTTGAGATTTTAAGATTTATTTTGATTATTTTATATTGATTATTGAAAAAATATTTCTTAAATTATGAGCGTTAATAAACTATAAATCAGTTTTCTTCCTTTCGATTGTTCTCATTAAGTAATTTTTTCAGGAATGCTTTGAGGGTTCGCGGTAGTCTAGAGGTTGCGGTCACAAACTCGTAGCTGGACAGTCAAGGCTCGAGTCCTATTGCCACTTTAGAACCACCGTATAGTGGGAGGCCGATGCGCGTTAAATCTGTCAAGGCCCAATGTCCTTCCGTTGGTGTGGTATGGTAGTTGGAAGAGGGGGCAGGTCGAAAAGGTGTCGTCCTCGTCAAATGACAAGGATCTTATTAAAAATTTCAGTTTCTTAAGCTATTGAAATTTTTCTAAAACAAATGTTTTTGTCTTAAATGGACATTTTTAGAACTTGCATTATTTCAACTAACAAGAAGAGGGCAAGGTCTTGGGGTCACGGATTGAGATCAAATTTTGTTGGAGGGTAGGTTTAGTTTCCCTGTTGATGAAGATATAGGGTTATAGGGGCCAATACTCAATAACTTCTTAGATATTTACAATTGAAGATGCAATTCAATCGTTAAATTCAGTTTTGTACAAACGATTACACGTAATGGGTTTATCACAGCAGCAACGGTTTGGTGTTCCTCGTCGTTAAGAGCGGGGTTCGAGTAAGTGGTGGGTGAATAACCTTTTATTTATTTATGTCTATTTTTGCGTATAAAGATACATTTTAGAGTTTAAATAAATTTGAAATGAAAGGTCTTTGATGACTAGAAATCTTAGAAGAGTTTTATTTGTCAATATCATTCGTATAAATACAGAATAATATTTATTACAAAACAATAAAAGCATTTCTCAAGAAGATCAGGACCCCCCTCCCCCATTGTCAGTACAATGGTGAAACTTGTCAATAAAAGCAAATGAAACCTTATTTCGAAAAGCCTTTCGCGCATCGAATTAAGGAAGTATTATTGCATAAACATCTGCTGCTTTGTGTTTCGAGTGAATTGCATCGTCAATTGCAAATATCTAAAAAATAATTGAGTAATGGCCCCTATAACTATACATTTTCACAGCAGGGAAACAAAAATCTACCATCTTACAAAATTTGAACTAAATCCGTGACCCCAAAACCTTGCACTCTTCTTGTAAGACTAACAGGCAAATTTTATGAAATTCCTTTTAAAACACTTAGGCTTTGAAGTTTAATCCCATTTTTATTAATTAGTCCCAGAATTCGAGCAAACTAGTCACTTACAGAGATAGTTTATGAACGTAACTAGTGGTCGGCAAAACTTCGAAGAGAAGAGGCAACTTGTAAGTGAAACAAAACTAAAATGTCGAAGAGCCATTTTTACAAAGAGCCACATACGCGTAAGCAGGAGAAGGAGACCCCTTGGTAGCAATCACGAATAAGACTGTCGCGCTCCAATTAATATTTTTCATAATTTTTAAATGGGGCTAGTTTGATATCATGGGTCTACGCGCCAGTCGTTTATGTTTGCCAAGATGGGCAATATATATATATAACATTATAATATGGTTATTTATTACAATATTTTTACAATAATTTACAATAATTTTACAATAATTTTATTTATTACAATATATTTTTATCATCTAGCAATGTGGTTACCATGGAGATAACGTATATTAGAGTTAATCTTTATTGGTGTGGTAACCCTATTATTTTCAGACAATTGTAATTCGATTTTTTTAAAGAATTTAACCATTTTCAATTGCATTTGTTCTTAAAGCGACCTCCTCAATCTTCTGTTGTATTTTGCGATATTTTCGAATATATGGATGTTTCTGATATCATTGTGGTGAGTAAAAGGATATTTTTTAAAAATAAGTGCTGTGCTTTTAATTATTGCTATAAATCGTACATTTTCACTTTATTTTTTAAAAATGCCTTTTTTCGAACCTTCCTTGTTCGATGAAATTCACTGAAGGAACTTGCAGTTTTTAGAATATTGCATGCGTTTTCCGCACTTTTTAATTGATATTCATTTTTAATTTTAATATATATTATGTGATTGTATACATACATATTATATATTATAATAATCTAATATAAAAAATACGATTATTATATATATATATATATATTATATATAATAATCATATAATATTCGCATTATTTATAATTATTATGTTATTTATTTATAAGTATTATGTTATTTATTTATAATTATTAAGTTATATGAGTATTCTTATATATATAATTTTTATTAATTACTATATGATTATTCTTTTTTTATGATTACTATTAAATTACATTATATGATTATTATTATAAATAATAATTATTACTATATCATATATGAAAAATATAAATAATAATTACTATAAAATTTAAGATTATTTTTATATACTGCATAATATTACTGTTAGTATAAATATATAATTTTTATTATAGTATAATATATTGATATTCACATTATTGATTGATCTTGGTTATTCTCGATCTCTTCCTGTATTCTTCATTTGAAATAGATTTCACCGTATTTCAAAAAAGTTCTTTGAAGTTATTTTCCTGACGATTTGTTACCTCTAGGCCGCCATCTTGGATTCCATTCCAACGACATGTGCTGCTTTGAGGGATTCCTTTATCGTGCCAAGCACCGCTCGGTGCGTAGACCCATGATATCAAACTAGTTCCAGGGTGCTCTCGGCAAAATTAAATCCTAACTACGGTTTCGCATCGCCAGAGCTTAGATCAAAATTACCTCCGGCAAATAGTATCCGCTTATATGGTGCCGCACTAAAAAGAGATATCAGCTCCCGGGCAATGTCCTAGGTCTGCAGTGGTAAAACACCAAACCGCAGTCCCATTAGAAATAAAAAAACACATCAAAAAGCTTCATGAAAAATATGTTTCAACTAATACTATACAGTAAGAATTTTGTTCTGAAATTTAATGCTTACGCTAATAATTAAAATTAACTTTGATTGTTCCTGCCTATAAAAGTCATTTCAACTTTCTTTCTACTGACCCTTAAGCATGTCATAAAATAAGGAACGTGTATTTGTCACTTCTTTTGATGTTAATGTGTATCTCTTGCTCATCATATGATCAAATAAGCAAACGGTGCTGGAAATCACTTACGGGAGTAGCTTTCTATGATGGCATTTCTACCAATAACTGATTTCTACTGTTTTAGAACTAATTTGGTGCTAGTTTGATATCACGGGGCAGGCGCCAAGTTGTTGTTTATGTTCGCCAAGATGGGCGATATATAACATTACAATATGGTTACCTTGATATTTTTATCGTCTGGCGATGTGGTTGCCATGGAGATAACGTATATTAGAAATAATTTTTATTGGTTCTGTTCCCGCGGTAATCCAAATATTTCAGACGATTTTATTTCGATTTTCTCTTACAATTTAACCATTTCCATTACAATTCCGAATCAAACTATATATTTCAGTCTTCTGTTTTATTTAATGCTATTTACGAATATGGATATTTCTAATATCATTGGTGAGAGAACTATGATATATTTTTTTAAAAGAATGAGTGTTATATTTTTAATTATTGCTATAAATTGTTTATTTTCAATTTATTTTACTTTTTAAAAGTGTTTTTTTAACGTTTCTTGTTCGAAGAAATTCTTTGAAGAAAGTTTTTGGAACATAGCAAGCTTTCAGTACTTTTTAGTTCCTATTCATTATCAATTTTAATATATATTATGTAATTATTTTATTAATAATATAAGAATACACAATTATTATAATGTGTAATAATCATTTAATATTCGTTATTTGTAATAATTGTTATTTTATAAATATTACATATGTGTTATTTATTTATAATTATTATTATGTTATGTATTTCTAAGTATTATGTTATTCATTTATTATTATTATGTTATTTATTTACAATTATTATTTTGTTTTTTATAATTATGTTAAATGAGTATTCTTATATCTGTACGATTCTTATTACATTACAATACGATAATTACTCTTTTTTATAAAATCTCTTAAATTATATTATACGATTATTACTATATAAAAAAATAAAAAATAATACCATATGAATAACTAAAAATTATAACTATTTAATATTTTATGAATATTATATATATAAAAAATTCTATAAAATTATATTACAAGATTCTTTTTTACTGCATAATATTACTATTAGTAAATATGATTTTTTATTATATTGATATTAATTATTTATTAATCTTGGTTAGTCTCAATCTATACCTAAATTCTTCATTTGAAATCGATTTTAATGTTTTTTCAAAACAGTTCTTTAAAATTATTTTCCTGACTATTTCTACCGCTAGGCCGCCATCTTGGATTTCATTCCAACGACATGCGCTCCTTGGCGGGATTCTTTATCACGCCAAACAGTGTTTGGCGCTGTGCCCCGTGATATCAAACTAGTTCCATAGGCTTAAAAGTCATGATTATTAAATCAATAACATTTTTCACCCTTTGGTTATAAAAAAATATTTTTTTTTTATGAAATTTTAGCAGAATTTTCAAAGTTAAGAAAAACGTGATAAATAAAAATGCATTTCACATAATGCAATTTTAGTTTCATTGATATACTTCTTGATTCATCTGAAGTATCACATACCAAAGGGTAAAAAATATTTTAAGAAATAAATTTTTTTAAGCTTTTAAATTTGGTTTTAACGATTTTCGTCAAAATTACCGTATGTTCTAAGCTAAAAATAGCTGTGAAATGTGATTAAATGTAACTATCTTAAAAATTGCAGTTTGTTACATTCTAAAGAGCTCATAACATATATGTATGTTATAAATTTCGTTGAATTTGATTGGATTGTTTTGGAGATATCTCATTTTTCGCGCACAAACTATCGTGAAAATTTCATTCTACAAAAACACACTATAAAAATATTCATATAAGTTAGATAAAGTAAATACTATAAAAACAACTTAAAAAAACTCTCTAAAACACACTAAAAATATTCATATAAGTTAGATAAAGTTTAAATGCTATAAAAACAGCATATAAAAATACTCTCTAGTTTTATATGTTATTCCTTTTTCCTCAATATTTAAATTTCTTTTTTTTTTACCAATGGTCATAGCATCGAACACCTAAAAACCACTCTTTTAACCTAGTCGGATACCTTAAGCCAGCTAAAGTTTTAATTGTAGATGCAAATAAGGTAAAGTTTTTCAATAGATGATTCTAAAAGATAAAAACAATTAGCATATATTTATTTATTTTTCATTGATACATACACTTGCCTCCGAAAGTCTGCGTAGAGGCAATCATCTTACGTGTTTATGCTATAATTACTATTAAAATCTCGCTTTAGAAAATCAATATAGCTGTCAGGGATTCTTCAAAATTTCCTTATTCAAACAGCAGCAACAAATTCCACCTGAACATGAAAATACAAGAATGATCACCAAATAATCACCAACCATCCGCGCCAAAAGTCTGCGTACACTTACAAAATAGAGCTTTTAAAGACCTTTCATTTAAAATAAGTGCACTAAATCATGTTTTTAAGTAATTATAAGCTTATTTTACGATTTATTCAGGTTTTGAGATTTAAAAACTTTTGTGGTTCAATGGCAGGAACATATTAGAGATCGATATATTATTGAAAGAAAAATTATCAGAAATCTTCAGAAGAGGGGAAAACTTTTAAAATAAACTGCTGAATTAGGAGACATTCACATTGATTCAAAAAGTGTTCATAAACTACAAATCAACTAAAATTTTAACGTCCATGCCAAGATCTGGCTACCCGTCTGCAGTGTCACCTCGAGAATCTTGCTCTGTAAGACCCTCTATAAAAATAAATCCAAGACTATAAGCTTCACAAATAGCTAAAAGTGTAGCTGAATTCTTACAAAAAAAATGTGACTTTAACCACAATTCGAAGGGATGACTATCATCTAAAAGGATGACTATCATGGCCGAGTTGCACTCAAGAAACCTTTCATCTGTCGAATGAAAAGAGCTAAGAGCTTTTAACCTTTGTCAAAAAACATCTAAATAGGACACATAATTATTCGAAAAATGTAATATATTCAATCGAAAGTACTCTTTTTTGTAATTTGGCATCAAAAAGAACAAAAATATGCTTGCAAAAATTCCTGGACAGATCTTAAGAAAGAGAATCCTTTTTCGACTATCAAACATGGCGAAGGAGGCATAATGTTTGGGCTGCATTGGAAGCCTTTCGGCTAGTAATCTAAAATTTATTAAATCAGCAATGTACAAAACTAATTACTTTAATTTATTTAAGTAGAACATTAGGGAAAGTGCAGAGAAATTTGCGATGAGCGATGATTTTTACTTTCAGTGGCACAAAGGTACCTAGCAAATGACTCCCATTATGAAGCAGTGACTGTTCTGACATGTCCCAAAACAATCCCGTAAGCCATCCTAGTCCCCAGACCTAAGTACAATATAGCATTTATGGGATTTAATCGAGTGAATAATCAGAGAGAAGGTAATAACATCCAAGGAAATGCTCAAATCTGTTATAATAGAAGAATGGAAGAAAATATCCAAGATGAGACAACTAAACTAGTTGAATTCCTGCCAAATATGATGAGAGAGTTATAGAAAGAACGGAATAGCTTAAAAAGTATTAACTTTTAGTTATAATCCATTATTTGTAAAGGTTTTTTTCCTCAGTGTACGCAGACTTTTGACGCCCACGATTTGTGTCGTTCTGAAGTTATAAAAATATTTGTATTATTTTATGTAATATTCAAGTGATTGTCGCTTATACTATTTGAATTAACGACGTTATATGATTTAATAATAAATAGTATTGATTCAGAAATACTTCATTTAATTAGCGATTTTTGCATGAATATGAAAGATGATCGCCTGTACGCAGACTTTCGGAGGCAAGTGCATAGCTAAAATTGTGAAGAGCCGCGATTTGCGGACCTTTGAACTAAACAATTCTTTTGCTTAAATAATTATATACAAAAAACAGAGGATATTGTTTAATTTCATTACATTTTAATCATGAACAGCTTCGAGTAATGGAAGTGAGCTCACTGGAAGAAGTAAATCTGTAAGAGTAAAATACAATCACAACAAACGAAGCAACCAAACAAAAGATTCACACAGTATATTTTTACTTTTTATTTATTCATTCTAACTGAATCCGTAAGTTTAAATTCCCTATGGAAATAAATCCAGATCTAGAATGTTAAAAAAAAAGTTGAGTTTTCAATTTCTCAAAAAAAAAAAAAAAAAAAAAAACCACTGGAGAACTATTTTATTAAAAAAAATATTTACTGATTTTTCATCGAAATGAGAAGTGGTCTTAAATACAACATGAAGAACTTTCCCTAAACTGTTCTTTGCAGGTAAGAAATCCTTTACTTAAATGAAAATAAGTTTTTTTCTGATTTACTTAAAAAATAATTTAAGAAGTCAACATTATAATTAAGTATTTCTACATCCCCCCTTCTTATATAATATCGAATTTTTCTTTCATCACAACCCGATTGTGGGTTTAGTATTTCTTTTATTTTAATATTTAGAAGTAGGACTTATATGTGGTATACATATTAATTAAAATTCGCGTTTAATTTCTAAAAAATAAATAAAGGAAAGGAACTGAAATGTAGGCAACTTGTCCAATAGTTCATGATAATAGAAATGTAAATGTAACTCTTCAACATAAAAATGAAAATGAATTCTGAAGCAAGTAATATATAAAACTCAAGAATTTGTAAGTGAAGTTAAGACTCAAGAGGATTTCGCAAAAACTTGGGAAAATACAGCAGAGGGTAGACCACTCCTTGTTATCTCATGGTCTTGATGTCAATGAGGGCAACGAATGACCTAACAACTTCTGAACCTCATGAAGACCTTTTAACCTTTCACTCATTTCTCACCTGACTGGCGAAATGAGTTAAGTTGATGGACATTAAATTACTTGTATATTTTAGAAAGAACGTTGTTTATCTTTAAAAAAAGTTTTGGAAGTAATTTGATGTACGACAAAATATTTGAGACATTTTTCAGAAACTGATAAAATAAAAGTTAATTGTGTGTGCGAGAGAGAGAGAGTTATAGATTTTCTCTCTAAAAATACTCTAAATATACATATTGTAATTTTTACTTTGTTATAATATCGTGTAAAAAACATTTTTTTCGCATTAAAATTGCGTTAGTTATAAAGTTTTAATAATTTTTCACGAGGGATAATTGCTGTTAAAAATCAAATGAAGAAAGTTTATTCATTTTAAGTTTTATTTTTCTTTTAAGAGAAATAATAATTTTTTCCCCAACAATGTTGATGGAACTTCGAATTTTTTGAAAATTGTTCTTTGAAAATTTTTATAAGATTAAAAATGTAATAATTGGGATTAAAATCTTTAGAAATGAAATTATTAATCCTATGTTAAGCAGTATGATATCATTATGCTTTTGACACACACACACACACACACACACACACACCACACACACACACACACACACACACACACACACACACACACACACACACACACACACACACACACACACACACACACACACACACACACACACAACACACACACACACACACACACACACACACACACACACACACACACACACACACACACACACACACACACACACACACACACACACACACACACACTTAAAAAGTGAGAAGAAAGAAAGATCAAAATAAAATTTTCACATCGTTTGCATATTTTCCCTCAATATTTTTCAAACAGAACTTTTTCATTGCATGGTAAATAAAATGTGCAGTTTCATCGATATATCCAATGAAGTTCAAATACTTTCAAAAGTTTGATCTGAAACTTTTCTTATTAGATGGCTTTGTAAACGCTTGCATTATGCGAAGCTCGAGTTCTTCTTTTTTAGAAAAAAAGCTTCGAGAAAAGTCTCTATTGCTAAGAAAATGAGGACGAAAAGAAAGAAAAAAGAAAACTGGCATTCTGTGCAACAAAATGGCTATCTTTTTTTAGCATATTCGTATAAAATGGAGCCTTTTCCGTTTAGTAAAGTATTTGAACGCTTTTTACAATCCAAAAATAAATTTGTTTCTTTGAATTTTGAACTTGTTCTATGTTTTAATTTTTTTTCTTTATTTTTAAATAATAGTGTCTATTTTTAAGCAGCTAAAAATGTTCTTAAAGATGTATTTTTCATTGCTGTAAGATTACTATTAAAAAATTTCTATATTTTGAAGTAATTACTTGGTTATATTTTATATGAATTTACTAACGTATTTCACAACATGTAGCTTTGGAAATTATTATGTCCGAAATACATGGATCGCATTGGGATATATTTTTAATAAAGTCATTAATCGCCTTATATAAAATGTTCCAAGGATTCACATTATTGTGAATTAATTTCACCGAATGATATCGTTATAAGATTTCACATTTGTGACAAATTTCATGTTCGTTTGTAATTTTGATTTGCATTATTTTAGCAGTCCAACTTAAGAATTTAATTTGGATTGGCGGAATATTTCACTTATTCCACTTTGTGGAAAATATATATTTCACTTAATTTTGAAGATGGAAATGAAAATAAATTAAATAATAGTTATCCTCTTCAAGATATTCTGATTTTAAAGTTAAAAAAATAAATGTAAATTTTTATATTGAAGCATAATAAAGCACTGGAAAATAATTAAAAGATTTATCATAAAACAGGTAATTTTAAATAATGTCTTGGTAGTGGTATAATTATAATAAAATAACCCGCACCCCTACACATCTTTGAAAAAAAAAATAAAAAAATTGTGTAGAAGGTTCATCAATATCCGATACTAGAGAAATTAAAAACAATTTTTTTAATAAGAAATAATAAGATAACAATTAAATTATTTTACCAATACTAAAAATTATCAAATACATACATGAACCTATAATTACTCTAACCGTTAGTATTATGTTTCGAAAATGATTTGTCACCCCCATTGTCACAGCTGACTTCGGACTTGGTACCATTTGTTATGCAGCATTTTTTTAAAAGAATAAATTATAGAAGAATGTAAGAGAATTATTAAAGACTGTTGAACATTTACAAGCAAAAATTATATCACTATGCTTACGCCATCGACGTATATTTGTTTCATACATGTCAAACTTTCAGTGGCCGTTGCTCGGTTTCCGTTTTCCCCCCTGCATATAAAATTGCCTCCCTTTTCATACTTGTGTCATAGTGAACTTTCGATGCCATTACCGATATGTTTGATGTTTAGATGATTAAATGAAAAAGAAAACAATTTTTTTTCTAAATACGAACACACAACGATATTTAGGATAGACTGAATACTGGAGATTACTGCGGAATGAGCTAAATCATCGATGCAAGTGTCCAGAATGGACGGTTACATTTTTGCTTTTGAAAGGGGTGGAAACTCAATTTCCCCCTTCCGACAAATGTTTTGCCTTCGATTTTAAGCAGCATTTACTCTGGAAAAATAGTGTGGTTTAAGATTCGAGTAAATACGATACTTATGAAATATACAAAAATTTTTTTGCTCTTGATTAGAGATTGGAATTTATCACTATAATAAATACAAATGGTGTTGAAATTTTCAGTGTGAAAGTCAGGGCTGGATACATATCTGCTTTAGATATACAGAAATTTTGGAAAAAAAATATTCAGACTGAAAATGTTTATCTGTTACCTTGGAAACAAATTAATTTAACCATAATTTTTATAAAAGGGGAAGTAGAGTATATATGCTGACCACAACGAACTTTTTGAATGTTATTTCAAAACTTAGGTTTTAAATTTGAATTCTACAAGATCGTGCCCCCAAATAGCCTATGTTTTCCAAATTATTTTCTAAGTAAGAAATATTTTATTGATTGAGGAGGAGAATTTAAACTAATAGTAAATGAAAAAACACTCCAACTGCAAAATAAAAAAAATTCGAAATTAGGAAATAAAAAATATTGCAAATTAAAAAAAAAAGATGTTTCTCAGGTTTTGGAAAAAAATGACTGATAATCTACATATCGTTGTTAGTCATTATTATTAAACATATGCATTAAGAACAGATGAGTACAAAAATGCTGATGCCTTTTTAATTTGTAATGAATTTGTGATGAATAATATATCACATATATTCCATTTTCACTCTTGAATGGAATAATTTAAGGTTATAGGTAGTTTTTTTTAAGAGCTTTTTTCTTCAAGATATAATTACGTAATTGAATTGTATACGTAAGAGATATACCATAAAACCTTTCTTAGAAGTTTTTGAAAATTTGTTCTCGGGGGGCTAACACACGCATAGCTTCGTATTGTTTAAAAATAATTTCAATTGCTTTTAATAAGAAGGAAACTTATTATTAGTGTTAGCCCCATGAAACAGGGTAATTCATTATGCGTGTAAAATTAGCTAGCAGTGTAAATTATACTGATTTGCATTACAAGTTGATTTATTATGCTTGTAATTAAATCATTTAACACAACAAAATTAGGGAAAATAAATTCTATTTGCTATTCGAAATGGGTTTCCAAAATTTTTCTTCTTACTTAATAGAAGTTTCTATTTTATTACAAGCAATTCATTTTATGACTTTTTAAAAATTAGTTTAAGTAGTTTTTTTTATGAAATGTATGAGCAGTCTTTAATTAAAATTACTAGGAAGTGTTAGAAGAGCAATGATGGAGGCAAAAATAAATATAGTCGTATCTCCATGTATTGAAATTAATAGTTCTATTTAAAAAATTTGAATCATAGACGTTTTTTTCAGATTGAGATAGGAATGTTCAGTAAACACATATTCTGGATTAATGATCTATACATTATTGACGAAGTATGTGTAGTTTTTTGTATTAATATATATGATGGAGTTAACTGATCAGAAGCAAAAGTAATATATAAATACTATTTTATTTAAATGAATGGAATAGAAAACTCGTTTTTTTATATATATATATCTGTTAATAGATTTACATATTCCTATATTGTATTTTATTTAGATGGATATGATTTCCAGTTATTAGTAAGTTTTTTTTTGAAAGCATAGTAGCTAACTGGTGAGCTGTTTATTTAAAAAAACTAAGCATGGAATGCATTCAAGTTTTGTTTATGGAAGATTTGATTTCTGTATTACGTACTAATTTTATACAAATCAGTTTCTATGAAATTGGAATATATAGAGATTACTATACTAAAATTCGAAAAATAAAAGATTTCCACCCTCCCCAAATAATGAATAATTTGAAGATGTAAAAGATGTATTGGAATAATCTCTATGTATACAAAAAAAAGTTTTTCGTGATGCTGTTATAAATTTATTATGAACTATCGCAACAATGCCAACGTTCAAGATAACTCGTCAAGTTGGCAATCCCTATTTTGTATGTGTAGTAAGCACTGAATTGGCATCCATGTGCTTCGTTTCATATAATGTCGCCAATAAGGTTGCGATAGTGCATTACAGCAAGCTCTCGCAGAAAAATATCGCAATGATTGCCTGGACTGGAACCATTGCGTGAGAAAAAAGGAATTGTCTCCATACGATGATTATTTAACAATCAATGGAACTAAACACTCAACTTTTCAGGAAGCTAAAAGAGTTTCTGGTTTATCAAAACCTAAGGTACTTATCAATGAAGCATTGGACGATGTAGTTCCAGTGAGGAATTTAACTGAAGAGGAGTGCCAAGAAGGAATTTTACGAGAAAAAAAAAGAACAGGGCAACTTGTTTATAACCTTCTTAAAAGAAATCTTTACACCTTAGGCTTTAGGGCTTTATTTTTATGTACTAAGAAGCTAGCTAGTTAATCAAAAGCCTTAGTTAAAGATAAAATAGTCTATAAGATGTATAATACATGTAAATACATAAACCTATATAATACATGTAAATTTCAGTTTTCCACCTGTAATAAAACTGTAATAAGTACTATTACAGTTAAGTATTATAATTATTGTAATAACAAACTGTTATAATAATAAGAATATTGTTCTTAAAATGAATATAATTATTAACTACTTGAAACAAAAACTCATGGAAAATTAAAAAGATTAATCCAAGAATTTTTTTTTATAAAAAATTAACTTTGACAAATGACATCTTAAATTATCCGACTACGTTCGGAACCATGATTTTGAAAAAGTGCATAAAGGAATAATTTTTTTTTATATTTAATGTAACTTGAACAGGAATATGCATATACAACTGCTTTAAGAATATTATCAGGAAAAAATTATTTAAATGCATTTTTTTGGCAAAAAATAGAAGGAAGGATAACATAGTTTCAAAACATTCTCCTTTTGTGAAAAAAGCTTCTTTAATAATAATATTTTGCCTATATATAGCTAAGTTTTCTCTAGACAGCCTGAATTAGGATTTTTGAAATGTGTAATTTTGAAGTGGATTTATTCATATTTTATTACTTCAAAATATATAAATTAAAAAAATCACCGGTAATTACTTTAATTGAGAATAACTATGAAAGTAATGTGAACTTTTCAGAAATCGTAGTTAGTTTAGGCTCTGCAAAGAAATCTTATCAAATCTCTGTACAGAAAGCTTAGCTATAAAGGCAAAATATTATTAATATAAAAGTATTTTGAATAAAAGCAGAATGTTTTGAAAATACGTAATTCTTTCTTCATTTTATGCCAAAAAATTGCATTTAATATTTTTTTTATTGTAATAATAATATTAAAACAACAGTATATGCGTATTCTAATTCAAATGACTCTAAATATCAAAAACATTATTCTCTTATACTCTTTTTCAAAATCACGGTTCCAAACGTAGGTTACATTTAGGTTGCTGCCTACGTTTGGAACCCTGATTTTGCAAAAACGTATAAATTAATAATATTTTTGAGAGATATTTAGTGTTCTTTGAATTAGAATATACATATTAAATTGTTTTACGACTGTTACAATAAACAAATAATATAAAAAAATTATGTCATTTCCTGCTTAGGTCAACAAAGACAAATTTTATTTTAGTTACTTTTTATTAAATAATTACAATTAATATAAATACAATAGAACGTCATTTATCCGAACGTTTATTATCCGGTGCGTCAAATATCCGAACCACAGTCAGGATACGTTTTCGAACAGTGCAATGCCCACCATTTGTTTCCTGTGAGGCCAAAAGTGACGGGAAAACCCAAGGTGAGGGATATTTGGGGAATTTCAGTTGTGCGATTTGGTAAACGTCTATGCGGAATATTAGGTCAGTTTGTTTCCAAGTGAGAGGGTATATACGTGCTCTTTTGTTGAGTTTTGTTGATGAAGATACCTGGATGGCATGTGATGCAGAAGACTGTGGATTTCAAATGCTAAATGATGGCGAGATAGTGACTTCCATGCAAGAAGAATGCGACCCTGTCGACGATGAAACGGATGAAGATGAGGACAACAACAACGAAAGTAGCAAGGGTCCATCAAATGCTGATGCGTTTTTTTGCGTTAGAGACAGTTATGAAGTGGTACGAACAACAATCAGAGTTCTGTCCTACTCAACTACTGCTGATGAAGAGAATCAGAGACCTTGCAGTGAAAAAACGAAGGTGTACAATGGCACAGCGAAAAATAAGTGATTATTTTCCACAATCAAGGTTAAATTGCGACAGTTTGCACCTATTTGGCTTTTTCTTCAAGCACGTTTCCCGCATGTGATGATTTTCAATATTTGTATAGTGTCCAGTATCATATATTACATGGGTCACATTCGGTTTTCGGTCATCCGAACAATCGCGTATCCGAACGGTTTCCGGTCCCAATTAATTCGGATAAATGACGTTCTACAGTAAGTATATACACTCTATAACAAAAAAAAAACAACAACAACAACAATGACACACCAAAAAGGAGTGTTCCCGATTGTAATTAAATTTCGTATCCAAAGACATTTGTACCGAACATGCAAATGATTAAAATTAGGTTTCCAATGAATAAATAGAGGGAGTTACAGCGCATCAGAACTACGCACTCATCATTTGTCTATAAGAAGTGATTTTGGATCTGATGGTCAAAATTTCTGTTGCATTGCGATTTATAAGACACCTTTAAACGACTGAAAAAAATGCCTCGCCGTAGGATTCGAGCTCATTACAATCAACTGTCAGAGTTTGATAGAGGTCGCATCATTGGATAAAAAGAGGTAGGTTGGGCGAATCAGACAATCACTCGTCATATGGGTCGAAGCGATGCGGCGATTAGAAGATGCTGGAAAGAATGGGTGGACAATGGCAGATTTCAGCGTCCTGGGATGGTAGTGGTCGATCTAAGGCCACAGCAGATCGGGAGGACAGATTGATTGTCAGATCAGCTGTCACAGTGACTGATCTTTCGTTATCAACCATCAGATGCGCGACCTGCACACGAGTGTCCACCATGACCATCCACAGACGGCTGATAAAGCAAAATGTATGCTTGTACCGACCGCTATACTACCTGCCACTCACGCCTGCGCACTGTCGAGCCAGATTACAGTAGTGCTTCGCTCGATCAGGTTGGAATCATGCTGACTGGGGACATATAGTGTTTAGCGACGAACTTGTTTCCAACTGTGTCCTGACGATCATCGAAGACGTGTCTGGAGACGTCCAGGTAGCGTGCTGATTCCGCTTTCAGTATTGCTCGCCACATAGGCCCTTAATCAAGAGTTATGGTCTGGAGTGCCATTTCTTTTGACAGCCGGACCCTTTGGTTGTCATTAGAGGCACACTTACAGCACAGCTGTACGTCGACAACATTCTGAGCACTGTTTTATTACCGTTCCTTTTGCAGAACCCTGGCCTTGTTTTTCAGCAAGATAATGCCCGACCATATACGGCACGTGTTGCTATGGACTGCCTTACAGCTTGTCAAACACTTCCTTGGCCAACCAAATCGCCAGATCTCTCTCCGATTCCTCCCAGCATGTCCAGAATATGATGGGAAGGCAACTGCATCTACCAGGGAATTTTGATGACCTGATCTAACAGCTGGAGCAAGTTTGGCAAGAAATACCGCAGAAGACTATCAGGGTGCTTTATCACTCTATATCACGTCGTGTGGCAGCTTGCATCCAGGCTAGAAGTGGGTCAACGCTTTATTGAACTTGTTACTTTGTAACTATCTAACGATTCAAAATTACATGGGTTACATATATATATATATATGATTTTTTAAAGTAATATTTTTAACTTTTATATTATGCAATATGATACGATAATTTAAAATTTATTTTTGAATTATTTGCTTGTTGCATTATATACAACAATGATACAACAAGCCCATCAGTTGGTAGGAGCGACACCTGATCAGGTGTGATTTACCCATCTTACAAATACATAAAATTTAAAATAACTTATAAAATATAATTTAGATTTACATGATGCGATTATTATTTAAATTATTTTGAAAAATAACCACATAGTTATTTTAAATATTAATTATTTTAGTCTATAATATATTTAGATTTCACAAAAAATTAACAAAAAAAAAGCAAAAAAAAAGATTGTCTTTTGATCAACTTTTTTTGTGTTCATGAGCCTTTTATCCTTATATGAGCCTTATTTCCCTTCTTACATCTTATTTTTTATTATTTATTCCTATTGTTTGTTAGAAAACCTGTTTGCATGTGTTGCAATTTGAAAAATAGCAAAACAAATATATTTTTACCTTTATATGTAGCACTATAATATCGAAATTTGATTATACATATTTGGAAAATATTTGAATACTTCTATGTAACACAATAACGAAAAAATAAAAAAAATATAATAGAAATTTTCTTAGCATTCAATGTAAGATTTCCCAGAAAAGTTGCTGCACTGTTTACTAAAAAGAGAAATAAGATATTAAAATTCATTCAAAATAATCTCTACGAAGATCTTTTTCAACATTTTTTCCCCCAATACATTACAGGAAAAATTCAATGCATATCCTCATAAATATTCATATCAGCTATGCTTAGAAATACATTTTTCATGTTATTTTTTCATAAATTGATTCATTTCATTTTCTCAAATGTATCAATGTTATACGAAATCTATTTCAGCAATGATGACCGAAAATTGAAAAAAAGTGTCGGATGTACGCTTTTAAAAAGTTTTAACTGAAAATAAAAAATAATAATAATACAATCAGAAGCATTTCAAGAAAACTGCTTTCTAATATTTCCTTTTTAAATTTGTTTTTCTTTGAGAAAAAGGACAAAACTTCAATAATATGATTTTAATCTAAGAATTGAAGGTTTTCTTAAATATTTATTCCGCTCCTTATGATATGACAGTAATTGAATTGAATTTTATTCTTCAAGTTGAGTATTATCGAAGATATGAATTGTTTTAGAAGACTAATTTTTCCTCAAGTATACGAAGAATTTTACAAAGAATTTGATGAAAAGTTATATTATAAAATATTTTGCAAGCTTTAAATTCTCATAAATCTTCACTGAATTCGAAAAAAAAATAATACAGAATAAAAATTATCAATATGATATATACACAGTATCTAAGTGAAATTTTTTTTTTATTTCTAGGTACCTTTAATTTAATTTTCTTTATTTTAGTGTCCTATTCCATATATAAAATAAGAAAAATTGAATATGTTTTAAAAAAAAAATAACTAAGATATAAATAGCATGATATAATCAATATACTAAGGTATAATATAAATTTATTCTTTTAAATGTCAAATTCTATCCAATCTTTTACTATGCATAATAACTTTAACTCAAAATTTCTATGAATAGGGATTTACAAGTGCTGTTATTGCCGCTATTTTTTTATTCAATTTTAAACCTACCAAGAAATTTTTTTAATGTTTTTATAGGAAATTCTTTGTTCGATCCTTTGGATTAAACATGTCACTTTCTTTCCTTAGTCAATTTCTCAACCTCCATCCTCATTACACATTAGTCTAATGAAACATCTATTTTTTTAAAAATAAAGAAACGAGAGAAAAATTTAAAAAAAAAAATCATCTGCATTATATGCTTTAACTGTTACTTATTTTTTTTATACAAGATTTTTTAAAAAAAAGTTTCTTAAAGAGTTACTCAATGGTATTTACAATTATACGTTTTTTTCATTCTAAGGTTACCTTTCCGTAAATTAGTGGATCATTGTATTCATTAAAATGTTTGTAATGTTCCCAACTGAAAGCCTGAAGATGGGGGAGGATTGGAAGGAACAAATCCATATTTCACAATATTAATCACAACTCAAATTCAATCGATCCAGTCTAATAGATGCACCCAATTAATAACTATGCAAACAATTAACGAGATACGCGAGATATGAGAAGACTTTAATACACTGAAAACACTTATTCAAGGCAATAAATTTGGCTTCTTAGCTATTTAATCCAGATTCTATCTCCAGTGACAATTCGTCACCTTAAGTAATTCAATTATCAAATATAAAATATTCGCGAATCCCATTCAAGTTGATTAATCTCTGCTCCAATAGCAGTCTATCCTATCTCTCTATCTAACCGAAAAAACCTAGATTATATATAGTAGTCTTAATTAACATAATCACGTCTTCTTCTTCGAAGAGGAGTTTTATAATAAAATAATTTTTAAAGGCAGAAATTCTTTAAAAGGACTATTAGTAGAAGGAGCGTGGATAGAACCGTCACAAATTTTACGTTTAAGAATTTTATATGTTTAATTAATGCATTTATAAAACATAGTATAAATTTCTTTGTCAAAGTCAGCATTTATCTTTATTACCTCAGAAACATTACGATCTGTAAGGAATATTTCTTTGTTCATTTAATAAAATTTCCTTAGCAAATTATACTGATATAATATCTGTGTATTAAGTGATTTTCTATTAATTTTTAGATAAATATTAAAAATATATATTTGCAGAATTCTGTTAAATTAAATAGTTGGAGCATAATAGTTCTGTAAAGAATATTTCTTCGTCCATTTACTAGGGTGAGTCGGAAAATAAGTTTCTCTTGTCGATTGTGGTGAGAGCTGTGTATGAAAGTCAAAACATTGAATGATACATTAAAGATAAGACATAACTTTATTTTTCCACATAAGTACCAAGTACATTGAGACATTTGTCATACCGCTTAATAAGCTTCCAAAAGCCCTCAAGGAAAAACTAAGGGCTTTGCATACGGAAGAAGCGTTTAACGGCTATGGGTGAGCAACGAAACAGCAGATGAACACACAAGACACCGATACACCATTGGGTAGAGGTCGACCACGAACAAGCACATGGATTCGGAAAAAGTGACCTGAACTTCTTAGATCTGGCGTTCTGTTGTTGGATGACAATGCGAGACCACACTCGGTGACGGCAATGCAAAACCATATTGCAATTCTTGGTTGGGAGCGCCTATCCCATCCGCCATACAGTCCTGAACTCGCACCAAGTGACTTTTATCTGTTTCTGGCTTTGAAGAAGAATCTCGCCGCAAGACGCTTTAGAGAGTCAAACAAGCCATTAAGCGCTTCTTTCGTACGCAAAACCCTGAGTTTTTCCTAAAGGGCTTTTTGAAGCTCATCAAGTGGTATGGCAAATGACTCAATGTACTTGGTACTTAGGCGGGAAAATAAAGTTATGTCTTATCTTTAATGGGTCTCATTCTAGGTTTTGACTTTCATACACAACTCTGATTACGGTTGGCAGGCGAAACTTAATTTCCGTCTCACTCTCGTAATAACATTCTCTTATCAAATTATATTGAGGTAGTATCTATACGTATTAATTGCTTTTCTATTAATATTTCCAGATGAATATTAAAAAAATACATTTGCAGAATTTCGTTAAATCATGTAGTTTAAACATTAATGGTTTCAAGAAGCTTCTTTTCGAAACAAAGCAAAACATTGAAACAATTCCTTCGCTTTTTAGCTAAATTTTTTGTGTTAGATACAATTCGAAAGCAATAAAAATCAGAAGACAAGAAAACTTTTTGTTAAAAGTATTTTCGCGTTGCAGACAGCCATTAAACTATTTCAAACAGCGCAAGGATAAAAAAAATGTTTTTTTTTAAAACTATGTTAAATTTTTAAAATGCTGTTTAATCCATTTCCCTATTTTAACAATAAAACCGTCTGGAACTTTATTATTTCAAGTTGAGGATTTTTTTACGATCGCAATGATCATCCAATGCTAATGTGGAAATAACATATGGGAATTACTAGTATTTTCCAAATCACTGAATTTCAGCAAACATTTTTTTGAATTAAATATTTTAAACACAATGAATATTTATTGAAAGATTACTTCAAACGTTAAAAAACACGACACGAAACTTTACAAATTTTAGGTTTTTATTTCGAATTTAATTTATTATTCGTTTTTAAATTGCTAGTTTTTTTAGACGTTCGTCTTTATACATAGCATTCATGACCTTACTTTTATGCCTTTGATAATTTTAGTCTTTCATATTGTTTTGTTTTTGCAGGACTATAAAAATGGAGAATTCAAGGAATTTGAAGTTTTTTGAAAAAATGATTTCACTTTTTAAGCTACTGTAATAAATAACACTGAGATCATACATTACACTCTAAAAGCTCTCTTTTTTTTAGAATTACATACGTGAACGCATAATAATCATTTTTTCTTCTGATCATGTATTTTACCTGCCTTAAAAAACTTCCTGAATTTTAACAACCATTTAAAAATAAAACTTTAACCATTCGATTCCGAAGACTATTCTAATTTGAGATGAAAAAATAATGCGAAATGTAGTTTCTGATTATGTATATAGGGTGACTTTTGAAGAATGTATGTTTACACTAATGCTAATAAAATGCGAGTTGAAAATTTCAGTAACGGTATTTATTAGCTTAGAATTCATAGAATTGATGAATTGTAAAACAGTAATGGATCGTTTTATTGCAAAATTTAAAATCTAATATTTAATCTCATTGTGGATCTTTAATATTGACATTAAATCCACTCTTGATAACTTAAATTGATTAACTTTATTTAATGACAGGAAATTGTGCAATTTCCTTGTAGATATCAAATATTTATTCATATATTTGCCCAAAATCGAGCAGCTCATTACACAAATAATTCCTGAAATATTAAATATATTGCCTTATATTTAATATTTCAGGAAAATCAATATTATTTATTATATCTAATATTAATTTTCAATTCCTGAATTATTAAATATATGTAGTATACCCGTGACGATCAGTAATTGCTCTAATCATGTTATATTGTTATACCAAATTATTATGACCACCCCTTCAATACAATATTAGACCACCTTTTGCCCTTCATTCTAGATGTATTCTTCTTCTTCGCATGAACTCTGTGAGTTGTTAGTAGGAGGTATGAGGAGTGTGTTTGAGACCATGTCCGATGAATGGAAAATTCCAATGTCTTCAGATTGGATGGTACTGGATCCATCTATCAAATGTCCTTTTTGATCTCATCTCACAGATTCTAAATTCTATTGGTATCTGGTGATTGTGTAGGCCAACTACGCAAGGTAAAGTTTCTGCCATGCTCTTTGAACCATATGGGTGCACAATGCCAGCTGTATAACGGGGAGCGTTGTCGTGTTGAAAGTACTCATCTGTGGCAGGGTACTTTATTAATGTAAAAGGATGTACTTTATCTGCGTTAACCCTTAAATACCCTTGGACATTCAGACGTTTTCCCACATGAATCTAATGATTCATGTAATGCCAAGAAAGCATCCCAAAACTATAATATTGCCTCCACCAGCTTAAAGAATTAAGGCAACGCAATTGGGGTTCATACTCTCATTTTGTTTTTTCTATATTCGCACCCTGCCATCTACATGGTATAGTTGAAAACGGGATTCATCGAATCACATGACCCTTTTCCAGTCATGTACAGTTCAATCTTTGTGCTCCTTTACGAACTGGAGACGCCCATTCTTGTCCAAGCCCAACAGTGAAGGCTTTCGAACAGGTTGTTGGCTACTATAGCCTATACATTATAATGTACGGCGAATTGTTCGTTCAGAGCCCTTCACAGTTGTTCTTTGATTAAGATTCTTAACAATTTGACGTATGGTTGCTTTTCCGTTGAACTTGACAATTTTCGCTATTCTTTCCAAGCTAACTTTCAGTAGCATGTGGTAACTACAAGGCTGACGTTGGGACCCGGTTTTCTACTTGATAATTTAGTCAATGTAAACATTAACTGCTAACGTTATGCTGCTCTCGAACACTTAACAAGTGCAGTCTTTTTGCTGATACTGATTCTGACGCTACCAGCACCTTCAATCGTCTCGCATTCAAAATCAGTTAAAACACGTTTTTTCTACATTTCTTCACAAGCAATGCAGTGCAATTGATACTTCACTATTCCTGCATTCCCCATTAATAGCTATCTTGCCCTTTAGAGGCAATTACTTGAAGTAATAGCTGATCTCCGTATAAGTGTCATGTGGTCATAATAATTTGGACAACCAGTGTATGAAGTTTTCGGGGGGGGGGGACCAGGAATAAATAAACATACAAGAGGTGGAGCAATTTTTAATGGGGTTCTAATTTTTAAGCAAAATTGATAAACCCTTATCATGCCAGATACTTTGGAATCATTATGGGTAGCTAATTGAACTGATCTCATTATGTCATCTACGTACTTGAAAAAATTCTATACTTTAACCTGTTTATTTTAATTTGAAGGTTAGAAATAGTTGGAGAAATAAGAATGTATTAAAAATTGGTGTCAGATAGTTATAGAAAGTGTAATAATAAATGGTACTGGAATGTGGAGAGAGACAGTATAAATCAAACAAATTAAAAACATTCAAAAAATATACTTATAAAAATATCTCAGGGGTCTATATAAAATTGCACCAAAAACGCATTAAATATACTCGTGGGTATTTATCAGATATATTTAACAATTTCGAAAGTGCAATAATTAATTTTTTAATGTATACAAAATTAAAATTTTGGAAGAGACATAATGATAACTACTTGGTTACGCAATATCATTCTTCAAAACGAGATATTTGCATAATCTTAGATGTATTAATGCCCAGAATTCACATTTCCAATGAAATTTATGGACCCTCTAATTGATAAGTTTACACTGACGAATTCAGTATTGAATACAGTATAGGAATCTCGCTAAGAATTTCTTACAAGAGACTTATTGCAACCCGTTTTTTTCCTTTAAATTATTATCGTCATTTTTTCAATCAAAATTTCCACTAATAACTTTTTTTGTGAGGCATGTTTTTAATTACAGAAAAATTAATCTTTATACAAGTAACATGCCTTAAGAACTTTTAACCAATACAAGGAATAAATTACGTTACATGAATAAATTAAAAGAAATGTATCCGAAAATAGTAATTTTAATTTTTAGTGCGTGAAATTTTATCCATTTTTCATCACTATCTCGTCATATATATAATATTATGTATATACATAACCTTAACTCAGTGGTGCAACAGTCCATGAAGGCTAAGGCGCTACTGTGCCCATATCAGTATGCGTGACCTTGGGCCATGAGGTGCATGAGCAGATGTTCCGATCAGGTGGTCAGTCTGAAGCGAAACCCCAGTGTTAAGTTTGTAATGTGTGTCTGTTCCTGTTTCCCTCTAATCCCTTTGTCTACTCCCGGACCCGGCTAGATGTGTGGGAAGAACTGAATAATCAGTCGACATGATTCCCTCTAATTTTTTTACTGTCACAAAATATCAAGCAAGCACAATAATAATCCAATTAAGAATGTTGATCAGTATTCAGAGCGCGAAGGTGAGACCCGTTATCCTGGGGATAATATTACGGACCCTCAACTGATTCCACGATAACCTACACAAGCTCAATTTCAACTCCACCACGTTCTAATAAGTTATTCTTTAACTTCTATTTAAATAAGGTTCACGATACCTGTACTCTTGTGAAGTCGAAGTCCTGCTGTTGAGGCCTTGAACGCGCGCTAATTTTTTACTGGATTCGATCACATCCGAGTGATCCTCTCTTGGAATTCTTCAATCGATGCTTTTATAAACTTAGATTTGCACTCAATAAACTCCCGATCCTTCACTCACTAACTAACTCTCAAAACTCGCGAATACGGAATTTATATAATAAACTTAATTTGCATAATCACGTTTTCTTACCTTCGGTGAAAGTTGGTTGGTAAAAATGTTTCCCCAGAAGAGACCCCAAGGGGTTAGTAATAGACGCGTATAAATCCATGACAAGTTTTTAAGCAAGCTTGGTACTCATTTATCGACCCACTGAAGGTATATATTGACATTCATATATATATATATATATGATGAGACAGTAGAGAGAGGGTATCGATAGCGAGTTGCTTTTCTTCGAAATGACATCTCTTTATGGAAATGACAATAAAATTCCAACCCTTCACTCCTCGAAATGCCTGCTTCAAGAACAAAACTTTAATGATTGGTTACACACATACTAGATACACACATAGATAAAAATTAAACCAAACAGCTTACAGTTTCTGTCTTCAGTTAATATTTAATTCCATAAACACATGCAAAACATATTTACTGACCCAGAAGCCCTTATGTGTGTCCCTTTGGTGTTGTCGAAGATTCAATCTACCGTTTCCATTAAGGGGCAGCAGTAGCCAAATGTACATGAACGTGAACTCCTGACCGGTGTTGTTGAGTCACGAGTTTGAGGCCTGGTGCTACTGATGACTCACTGTGTAGAAGGGGTATATAATGGACGTAATCTATAGTGATTCAAAGCCCTTTGGGGTTATGCAGCCAATAGTAATATTAAAATTTTTGACACTACTCAAAATACTCTTATTAGAATGATAGTCGGCGCTACCAGATATATGCGCAACGCCGACATTCGTAAAGGTCTTGATATACCCTCTTTCAAGCAACACATACAAAATATCTCCATTAAATTCTTCGATTCTCTCAATAATTCAGAAAATATCAATATGCAAAATCTAGAGAGTTATACTGCTAATATTAAGAGGAAGCGACCCAGGAGAATTCTCCTGGACTCGTACAATCCTCCATAGTTTATTTTAATCTTTTCTAATTTCATATTTCAAAATTCTTTAACTTTTATATCGCTCATTCATTCCTATTTTATTATTTTAATCTTTTCTAATTTCATATTGCAAAATTCTTTAACTTTTATATCGCTCATTCATTCCTATTTTATTATTTTTATCTCTTGATTACAGTACTTGTGGCGGAGTGCTCATAACACCCGTCCCACTTTAGTTTATAACTGCAGCACGGCCGTGCGCGATCAATGCGAAGGAGGGTGTCCACCTTGCAGAAATCCGCTGGTTACCTTTTTCGAACATAATATTTTCCCTCCTACTGGACATTGCGTCACTACACACCACTACACACTCTTCCCCCTCCCCCCCTTGGGTAGCCATCGGAGCCATTATTTCCTTCACAACATCCTATAAAGGACACAATTAAAAGGAAGGGCATGGACACAATTATCAGTCTTATGAGGCCTCGTTTAGTAACTGCCTACACTGACGGTTCTTCAGACTCAGGGTGCAAGAAGGGTGGATCTGGTGTCTTTCTTAAATAGCCAGATAATACAAATTCAAAGCACAAGGTCTCCGCAGGGCAAATTGCTTCCAACTTCACGTGTGAGCTCATAGCAATTAGGACAGCCCTAGATATTTACCTTACATGGACAGATATCGCTGATTCCGACGGCATCATTGTTCTCTCCGATTGTAGATCTGCTCTTGAGGCCATCAAGAAAGGAAAAATGGGACTCACCCAAGAAATCACTTCTCTTTTACTTTCCATTGGTGCAGTGGGCAAATCATGCACCCTCTAGTGGATCCCGACCCATGTTGACATCGAAGGGAACGAGATGGCCGATTTCCTTGTCAATAAAGCCAGAACACTTGAACCTGTAACTTCTTCGACTACAATTTTTGATGCCAATGCAGTCGCAAAACAAAAGCTCTGCTCAAACCCACGAAAAAAATTCTCGCTGCCAGAATTAAATTATAGCCGAGAAATTACAACAGCAATAACCAGACTAAGGACAAAACATTTTAAGGGCATTAGGATTCTGCCTGATGGATCCAGATCATATGTAGAATGCAGGCACTGCCCAGGCAAGCAACTGGATCCCAAACACCTTTTTAGCTGTCCTTCCATTGTTGGTGCCCTTTTTAAAATAGACAATGACTACAGCATGGACATCCTATACTCGGATCGTGCCATGGATGTTGCCATGGCAGTGATTCAAGCCCTTGGCAATATTTGACTATGTCTTTATTTTGTTACATACACTTTTGCACTCTGTCATACACGACAACAAGAACAACAACAACATCCTATAGGAAGACGCTCTCTCTTCCGCCAGATTCCTGACCTGGAAACCAAGAACTTCACCTCAAAGCCCCGTTTACCGGCCAGCCGCCGCTCGTCCAGTGGCAAAGCACCTACTCTTCAGCATGCTAATCTTACTTCACAACGTCATCAAATGAACTTTTTCTAGCCAGATACGGGTCTGAGGGTTCCCTGAAACCCATGTACCCGAAAAAGCATTCGTAGATTCGTAGTGATTCAAAGCCTTCGCTTTGTGGTGGGGTGTTGGCTCAGGTGTCGGTCTCTTCATTTGAATGTGGTTCATAATTACGAAGTCCGTCGCCAGTAGTCCTCGATTAGCTTCAGAGTGCGACGTGAATTAAATCTGATTTGCTTAGAATACGGACAGTTTTAATAGTATTTTGTAAAGAATTATTTATCGTGATTACTTTTTTTAAAAAAAAAAAAGGTTGTGCAGGAGTTGATGTATTAGATTTGCGTACAATAGCCTTCGAGGCTTAGAGTTATAGAATTTTCTACTATAATCAGATGATTAAGACCATAACTGAAATGTGTTTGTGACACCTCAGTCTAAGTTTCCTCTTTATATCACACGACAATTTGAAGTTTCATTTATGCAAAATACGTTTTAGTTCTCTAAGGGAAAATGAGTCTCGTGGGAAAAGACGTTTTCTATTATTAGACCATGACCTGATTAACAAGTAACTTCAGCTGAAATCAGGAACATATTAATATAACACTAAACATTCTGTATAAAGAATATAACTTATAAAAGGTATTAATAAGGAATATAACCTGGTCCATATATATCACCTCAAATAAATTTACGAGTGACTCAAACATACTGTAGTAGTTTTTCGATGAAATTCAACCAACTACATACACATTAATGTGTCTTCTAAATCACTTCATGTTTTATTTACGAAGAGAAGCATAACTCTCGAGGATTTGGTCATAAAAACCATTTCAGTTTTCTTTCAATAAGGAATGAAGCCATATGTAATTTTTTTTTGAAATCCAATGCCTTATGCAGGGTACCAGTAACTATTACCAGAATAGCAGTTCATCATAATACATATGTAGAGAATCCTTCTAATTTTATTAGCTTGCTTTAAGAGGCATACAAATATTGCGATATCTGGAAAACGAGATTTATAATTTCCGCTTGCCTTTTTTTGTTATATTTAACTAATGTATTGTTTCGTTGTAGTTGATCTTCGCGTTCTTATTTAGTTACTGGAGCGGATGCAATAACTTTTGAAATCTTATAGTTCAGAGCTTTTGATATTAAATTTTATGAGTTCATGAACTCTTTTCATATAGTACGACCATTGCCAAGAATGTTAACTATTAAATTTAATGCCATTGCTTCGTGTAGGGAAAGTATAGATTTTTAAGGAAGCTGTGTTTCTTTATCATTGTATAGAATGTAAAATTTAATGTAAAATTTTTATGAAAACTGGTTACAGTTAAATGAAATAAAAAGAAACGTAAAATGTATTTATTACTGTTTTCTGTAGTTTTAATTAAAGTTAATCTAGAACAAGACAAACGCCTTTGGCGAAGGACCTCGTAATTTTAAACCACGCGATCAAGTAACGTGGACGACATTCGAACTGGAACACCCCTATCCAAACTTCCACACTACCCCAATGCCAACGGGAGGACTTTGAACCACAACACATTTAACGTGAATCAGTCGCTCTTCATGGTGGGTCATAAGCGGTACTAGGGCTCGAACACATGATAAGCCGACTATGAATCCATTACTAGGCTACCTATAAATAGGATTCATTTAATACGTTATGTAGAAGAATTATTTTAATCAATTAATAAATAGTTTTGTTTTGGGCTAAATAGGCTCTGAATTCGAGAGCACTCAAACGTACGCACGCATGCTAGTATTCATGACTAAGATATATATTCTATAATGGAGATCTCGGTAACTATGGAAATGCTCACAACAACCTTTTATCTCCAAGGATCGGTTAACGTTTTATATTTTAGGTGGTTTTGGTTCAATAATAATTTAATTGTATTTAAATATGTCTTCAGCTTCACCACAAAATGAATATAAAATGATTTAACACGGAATGTAAAGTAATGTCTATGGTAAGTAGTACAAACCCGAAAGAAATACACTACAGTAAATAAAATATTAATAATTTAATGTTCGTTGGGCGGACCGGTACCATTTGATCCTCGGACCAATACCGGACCATAGTCCAAGAGTTGGAGACCACTGACCTATGGCCCCCAGTGAAATTCTCAGTGGCGTTCTATATCACTCTATAGAGTTTTGAGAAAGTTGAATGGCTATGCTTCTCTTCTCTACGCATCACGCATAGGTTCTCTACGCATTAAAGGGTATTTTTTTTCTTACTCTCAATTCTTTTTCATGTAACGATTCTAAAAACTATCAAAGCTGCATTTTCAAGGAGGCCCATCTCTACTGGTCAGCGCTTCACCCAATAGCTCAACAGCAAAGGGTGGGCGTTGGCTGAGAGGAAGAAGACGATTCTGCTAAATATGCTTACTTGTAGTTTGTGTGACCTTATATATGTAAAAAACAACAACATCCTCGGTTCAAATGTGACTCATTCTTAGACTTAAATATTCAATTCAAATCGAAACGATTGTGTAATACTTGTAAAATAAAACATCTCTCATTGCTGCGTCGTAAAAAAATCTTCAGAGTTATTAAAAGCAAAATTTACGGAATTATGAAAAGATATGGAAGATAACTCTTTCGATAAATCAACTGCTGTTTTAAATTGCTGGATGCTATTGCGGGTGCAATTTAATAGTTTGAAAAAAGTGCATGTTCTATGCATTCTGCTTTTGTTACTACATATATATGTGAACAAATTTTTCTCATATGAATTATATTTTGAATTCCCACAGAAGTTGTTTAACAACTGAAAATTCAAAATCATAAGTCAAATTGAAAATCATAAACTATACCCCTGATAATACAATATTAAGTAGAGCTTTGAAAAGACAAGGTTGACATTAAAATTAAATTTTTTTTGTTTAACTATACTGTAGGAATACGTATATTTTATGTTGTTTATTTCTTATTTTTATAAATATATTCTTGAAAAATACATATTACATAATATATGTACAATTTTAGCTTTTTATTTATGTTGATGGAATATTTTTATTTCAATGTTGCTTACTTTTATGTTAATAAATATCTTTAAATGATAAATAATCAATATATAATAATACTCTAGTTTCTGTTTTTTATGTATTTCTGATCCCAAATTCTGTATAAATTGCCGTGAGGATAGAGCTGTTTCAAATATTTCCTGCTACGTGTTACCCTGAATCATATTGGTTTTGCACAACACAGCTATAAGGTTATCGACACCTGCTCTATAACATAAATCCTGATGTACCAAGAAGGAGTTTTTAGAATTGTACAAAATTGCGTATGCACATACTTTATAACAGAATATGCAAATGAATAACTTTTCGTAGCGGTTACCGACTCGCTGGAGTTTCAGCGCATTGCAAAGAAGCTTCCAGATGGTGTATACGTTAGAGGACATTCTAATGCTAAGAGGTAACTTCCATGCAAATGTGGTTATGTTGATCCAAGTGAACTGTGTCACATCCCAAAAAATCAGGAGTTACGGTATGCAGTGTCATTTCATTTAATAGCCAGCCTCCTTTCTTGTCATCCCTGATGACACACACACACACACACACACACACACACACACACACACACACCACACACACACACACACACACACCACACACACACACACACACACACACACACAACACACACACACACACACAACACACACACACACACACACACACACACACACACACACACACACACACACACACACACACACACACACACACACACACACACACACACACACACACACACACACCGCGATTATACGTTCCGTAGTCTGTAGTGTTGCTTTTTCTTCCATAGACTCCTGGGCTTGCATTTCAACAAGATAATAGCAGGTTAGCAGGTCATACATGGCACTCCTTTCTCCAACAAATCTTTGTGCTTTTTCTTATACTTCCCTGGCCAGTGCGATCGACAGTTCTCTACCCAATAGGGCCATACAGGGACCGATCTAACTTGAAATTTGAAACATAAATGTGTAGTAGTCATTCCCCAGCCGGACAATAGCTTGCGTCAAGGCGTAACGCATTATTGATTTTTTTTCTTGTAGCTGTATTTTTTGAATAAAACATTCAATTCCTACATTACTACTTGCTATTTCTTTTTAATACGAGTATTTGGCACCTAACGAGTTTTGTGTATTTCAGATTACTCTTCTTTGTGCCTCACATTTACGTTCGAGAGTGTAAATTGTAGATATGTCAGATTAAAAAAAAAGATACAAAATTTATAAGATTTCCACTCGAATGTATTTTCGAAAAATAAACCTTACCCTTCGTCCGATGAAATATAATACATCTAGAATGTAAGAGAAAGATTTTATATTAAAAGGAGAGCTAAAGTTGGAAATGCTTTAAAGTAAACAAAAAAAAATTACTCATTTTCTTTTCGGAGGAAATATGTATCTTTGAGGTATCTTTTTCTTTGTAGAGGAGGTTTCATTTAAAAAATATAACGTAGTAAAAAATTTATTTATATGAAGATCTCTCTTTCACTAGATACAAATGATATTAAAACATTTATATGTAATTACAGATTTTTTTAATAAAATAAATTATAACAGTAAAATTAAACTAATAATTTTTCCGTACATGTGATAAATATTCATTTTTTCAAAGATATTTATAATGCAGTAATATTAATAATTGAGTATAATCTATGTACTATAAATAAAATTTGCAATACAGTATCTGTGTTTTAATTATCTATATCTTTAACTAATGTTGGTTACATAGCGTAATCTTTGCATCATTAATCATTTAATTCCCCTAATTATGTGCTGAATGAAACAAACAATTAGTTGATAATATATATAATACAAAAATAATTAAGTGTTCTTTTCCTTCCATATTTCAAGTTTACTAATCTTTAAAAATAAGCTGCACATTCAATTAATTTTAAGAAAAATATATTCACGTATGTCAGTTGCAAGTATCTTTATTTCCTTCGAAATCGGATGTAGTAATTATTTAAAAAGAAAGTACTACTATTTATTTTCATTTGTTTTACCGAAAAGGGGCAGAGAAATGAAATTCTGTGACTCCCTGCTAAGCTAAATAGAAATTGTAGAAACATTACTTACTCTAAAATGATATTTGACCTCACAGAGCAAAGGTTACATAACAAATTGACTGCTTTTGTAAATCTTAATTTACAGGCGCATTCTATTCAGTATTTTTTTAAAGTTCATTTTCGTTAAAGTAAAATAAAACTAAAATTGCTTCTTATCCTCTCTTTTGACCTTTACTTTTTTTCTTAAAAGTTTTTTTTTTGGTCTTAAATCCATTAAATTTTTAAATAGGAACACAATTACATTTTAGTCGAAATCTCATTCAGTTGACATCTAACTGAATTGCTTTTAAGTCTTACGAGATCATAAGAAAAACATTCACTTCTCAAATATTAGGTTTTTGCATATGAAATGTCGGATTTTTTTTATATGCGAGCGTTTTTATCCCTGTTTTCGTCATGCTTTTGTTTTTGGCATAACCTCGTTTATATTCGTATCGTTCACTGCCAAAGTCACATTTTAACAAAGATTTTCTCAAAAGTGTTCCATTTTGTAATTTGTTTTGAATTTCTTAAGGATAGGAATTCTAGCGATATTCGTTTAATTTTTTTATATGAGTAAACTTGGTAATAATAATGCTGAAATATCTACATGCAATATATGCCAGGCATTTGGAAGAATACTGTTAACGATCGAAAAGGCAACGTAAGTTTGAAAAATTTTGGTCACTGATTTTTCTTTACAAAATAAACCACGTGGAAGATCCAAAACATCTGAGAAAAATAATACTCTGAAAGTATTGGTGAAAATGAAACCAATTATATCTATTATACTGCCAGTACATAGTAGAAATGTATGAAAAATCGAAAACTATACTCCCCTATCACTTGTTAATCAGCATGGTACAATACTTCTCCATGACAGCGCGTGGCTGCATACGTCGTACAAAACAATTGTGAAATTAAATGAATTAAAATACGAAATCTTGCAGCACCCAGATTATTCACAGGATTTCTCGCCAACCGACTTTTATTTTTTTAAAACATTTATAACCGTTTTTATGGTATTAACAGTATGAAAATGAAGACAATCTGAAAAATTCCATGTTACAGTTTATTAATTTAAAAATCAGAATTTGCTTAAGACAGGCATCTCTGCATTAAAATCTTTATGGGAAAGGCGTATTGAAGCAAATGGAGCATTTTGTGATTAAATAAACAGCTTTTGAAAAAAGATACGTAGTTTTAAATATTCACTTAAAAATTCGACATTTCATACGCACCAACCTAATAGTAAATTGTCTATTATTAATTACAGATATTTGTTTTTTCTTTACAGAATAATATATTCTTACAGTACAGATTTTTTACAGCATACTATTTAAAATTTTCGTATTTCGGATAGTACATGCATCAGAGTACAATAATCAAAAGTACGTATTAAACCACATACTGCTACGTTTTGCTCTTAAAGTGAGTGAGTAAATATTAAAGTCGCACTGTTCAGCTACACGAGGGCTTTTGGCTACGGACCTCGTAATTCTAAACCATGGTCAAGGGACCAGGGAGACACCTGAGCTGGCACCTCCTTCCTAACTTCCACACGACACCAACGGGAGGACGTTTGAACCTTGACATATTTTATGTGCATCGGCCCCCTCTGCATGTTAGATCTTGGCTCGAACTCATGACACGACGGCCACTAGTCCGTTACCTTGACCATTGTGTTGCCACGGTCACCTTGCTTTTAAAGATTAATGATATTTAAAACTTGTTTATATAATTCTACCAAAAAGAGCTGAAAATTTCTTCCTTTTTGTACAACACAAAATAAGCATTTTATTTGGATATTGAAGAAAAAAAATGAATTTCGACATTTTTCTCATATCCTGGACGAAATCACTTATATTATCTGTAGGAATATCCGCTAAGACACATTCCCAACCTTTCGATTATCTTTTATTGTGTTAGAATAAAGCCGCAAGAAGCGAGAAAGAGAGAGCTTCTAGGGGATTCATTCTTATTCACCAAAGCCCCAAACATTTTATCAGTATCCTCAAGATAAACCTATCTTTGCTGCTTTCAAATAAAGCTAAACCAAAGCACAAACTGTCAACTGGATAAGATCTGAGTGCTAGCCAAACAGAAAAACCCGTAAGCTTCTGTCGGATTATAGAGTTGAGCAGTGCGGCAAGAACAAAAAGAGATTAATATAACAAAAAGGGTTAAATAACAAAGGCGTCAGTATTCGATTCAGGTGCTGGATGGTGAATACAACGGGACATTAGCTTAAGAAGTTTCCTTTTTACATGCGATGTTTCCTATTTACAAATCCCTGCACTTTCCATTATAGATTTTTTTTATTTACATCATGTCTGAATATAAATAAATAAGTGTTTGAAAAAAATGCTTTTTCACAATATTTCTTCATATTTTCTTATATAGCTGGTTCTTTCTATATATATTTGATGAAACCAAACTTCATTTATGTTTAATTTTAGAAAGGATTTTTTTTTTTACTACACTCATGTCCATAAATTAAGGATAATTCAGAATCACACAGAAATTGAACTCTAAAATAAAAATTTCACCTGTAGAATTATCACACACATCTTGAAGAAGAATATGCAAATTACAGGAAACCACCAGATGGCGCGGATAGTACGTCACAATGACGAGAGTGTAAGAGAGGGGTATATAAGGAATGGTGGCAAAGAAGTAAAATTGTTCACAAGCGCTTTAAAAGCCTTTCAGTGCAATAACCGCATAGTTATGGCACAAAGGAAGCATTTGGATGATTTTTTACGTGGTAGAATTATCGGACGACTGGAATGTGGACGTACCCAGCTGGAAGTATCCGGGGAACTTGGAATCGCCCAGAGTGTCATCTCCAGGCTTTGGCAACGATTCCAAGATGATGTTAATGTGAGTAGATGTTACAGCACAGGTCGCCCCCGAATTACAACGCCGAATGAGGACCGGTATTTGGCAGTTACTGCCAAAAGAAACAGACGGAGCACAGAATCAGACCTATCTCGTCAGCTATCTTCAGCTACCGGTACGACAGTTTCAAGGCAGACCGTGTACAGACGATTAGGGTACATTGGTCTATATGCTCGTAGGCCTGTCAGATGTGTTCCCCTTACCGCAACTCACTGTCGCCTGCGATTAACCTAGAGTAGAGAGCATGCATTGTGTGCCTCAACCGTTTCTTGTGTGATGTTTTCCGACGAGTCCAGGTTTAGTTTGCAGTCTGATTCTCGCCGGACTTTCATATGGAGAGCACCAGGTACCCGTTACCACCAAGAGAACACCATTGAACGACACCGTTACGGTGGTGCAGGATGGCTCGTTTGGGGAGGAATTATTCTTGGTTCCAGAACTGACCTGCATGTTCAGAGTGTAACGATGGCAGGCTACATCTATCGGGATGTCATTCTGGAACAACATGCACGTTTGTTTCGGGGCGCCATGGGTGCTGAATTTCTGTTTATGGATGACAACGCTCGTCCTCACTGTGCAAACATTGTAGACGAACGCCTTCAATCGGAGGATATCACCCGTATGGATTGGCCAGCATACTCTCCGGACTTGAATCCAATAGAGCATGTGTGGGATATGCTTGGCCGACGAATTGCAGCCCGTCAACCCCCTTCCACCTGTCTACCGGAACTTCGGAGGGCATTGCTTGATGAGTGGTGTAATATTCCCCAAGATCAGATTGATAATTTGATACTCAGCATGCGTAGGCGTTGTAAGACCTGTATTGCATCGTCCGGGAGACATACTCCGTATTAACCATCATACTAACCATGTTATACTGTTTTTTGTAAATAGGTTCTTTTTTAAAATTTGCTCCAGGGAGTAAAAATTGCAATTTTTATTAATTATGTCAAACATATAGCATCTTTTTTGCTCTTTACCTTTTGTTTAATAAATAGACTTTACAAATAAGTCAAATTTGTTTTGCTTCTGTCTCTTTCTTTGCCTGAACTTCATTATCCTTAATTTATGGATATGAGTGTATTTAAGCTTATCTCAGTTTTCATTCTGACCTAGTCCAAATTTAGTTTATGCTTATTTTAATTCTTATATAGATCCATCACAGAACTACTTTCTTGACTTATTATTATTACTAATAATTTTGCTTCATTTCATTTATTTTCATGAATAAATATATTTATTGCACCTATCTTTCAATCACATGCTAAAGACTAGTTGAAGCAATTTTCATATATATTCTGCTATTTTTCTATTTCATATTAAAGTTTCCTTTTAGTGAAAAATCTTAAGGAAAACCATTTATAGAAGGGTCGATAACCTTGTATATATCTGTAGTGCGCCAAACCAACCTACAATATGGTTTAAGATGCCAATGTGATTTAGGAAATATTTGAAACAATGCGGTTCTCGCGGCGATGCATGGAAAATTAAGGAATAGAATTCAAGAATAGAGTTCTGTATATTATATATTAATTATACATCCCTTAAAAATATTCATTTACGTAAAAATAAACAAAGTAAAATATAACTGATCTTTCAATAAGAATAAAAGAAAAAAAATTGAAATTTTAAGTTATATATATATTATATATCTTTTAAACATATTTATCAAAATTTGAAATAAATAAAATAATATATAAACATTTCTTCAATGTAGTTAAATCAAAAATTTACTGCGAGCCTTATCCTTGTGCGTCGTTCTATTTCATATCGTAATATTAGGGGTATAATTTGTGACGTTCAATTTGATACGATTCTGAATGTTCAGTTGTTAGACATCTTTTTTGAGGAATCAAAATATTCCTTCACACACATATGAAAAAACATATATTCTCAAGAAATGTAGAACCAAAAGCGGAAAGCAGAGTACATGCAAATCTCTTCAAACAATTAAATCCGGCAATGGCCCATCCAACAATTTAACCTATATTTGCATGTTTTTTTTCTTTTTTTTGTGAAGTAAATCAGGGTAATATAATTCATATCTCTAGATTAAAGGAAACATATTTAAAAAAAAATCCAAGTATAAATATATAATATAAAATAATTAAAATAAGTTTGATGAAAATATCCATCATCATGCAAATTACATGTTAAGCTCAGTACAAAATTAAAAAAAAAAATTTTGTATCATTTTTATTCCTGATGATAATTAAAAAAACAATTATTATTATTATTATTATTCTAATTTCATCTGCATCACGCACTCGTCGTCAGAATTTTCGTCATCAAGGCCATCTTCTGATAGCCAAGTACCTTTTAACTGGTCCAAGTAATCTTTAATGTCGCTTTCTTCTACATTTCTCAACAAAAACAACATAAAATAAACATATAGTAAAAAAAACAAAACATTTTCGACGTACATTTGAAATGAAACAACCATAATGATTTAAATTTCTGTCACATAGTTTTGGGAAGACTTTTTGGAGGTATTCCATATAAATTGCCCAGAAAACAACAGAAACCCAAAAACCCCCCTTTTTTCGACACGGCTTTTATTAGCAAAAAAATCTCAGATTAACTAGAAAAAAAAAATAAATTCAAGAAATAGCCCGTTTCTTCCATCCACATTAAATAGCGGAATGAAAAATTCAAACCCACTACAATGATTTTTTTTGACAGCTATATATATACGTTCCTCTTATTATGCAATAGTCATGAAAAAAGTTTTCACACAGCAACAATTAATTTAGTGTACACCTGTTTTGAGAACAATTTTTTTTATTACAAACGATGATCCCAGCATAGAATACAAGGTGTGCGCTGCTTGCCATTCGAGACGGGAATCCATTTCAGGCGAAAGTCCGACATCTTTTCCCGAACATGCATCCATGCCTTATCCGGGATTCGAACTCGAGCCCACTCGATTACAAGTCGAGTGTTATAACCACCATACAAGGTGGGACGGCCGTGGTGTAGAGTGCTACTGAGAATTGTACCGCTGGCCAAATCTTGCCCGCGTGCCATTGGTTACCGTAGCCTGATCTCAAAAAATGCCTTAATTTTATATACTCTTATACTTTTTCACAACCTCTACTGTTGAATAATATGAAGTGTATAATTAATATAATTTTTATAAGTATTTTAAAATATTTTATAAATGAAGCTAATATTTTTAGTTTTTGGAAATTGGAAAAAAAAACCTTTCATGGAAACCAATATCTTTGTAGATCTCAAACTTAAACAGTTTTCCTTTTCGAACTTTTTTGTATAATTAGCAGAAAAGCCTGCATATCTCACTGGTGGGTCGATTAAAATGTTAAGAAAAAGTAATTAGAATTCCCGTAAAATTTTTAAAGTATCATTGCCTTTAATATCTGCTATCTTTTTGTAAATTCAGAAAATAGCCCATTCCTTCTTCTTACTAGTTTATTAAGAGAATTAGGAATTAAAAATGTTTGCGATAAGAGGGCTT